>KN818231.1:224284-331795 GCA_000827485.1 Amanita muscaria Koide BX008
ATCAAGGCCATTGATATCCTTAGCGTCATCGTCGCCCAGAAATTAAAGAAGAAGGTGGATGAAATTCCCTTAAGCAAAACTATCAAAGACCTTGTCGGAGGCAAGTCGACTCTGCAAAACGAGATTCTAGGCGATCTTCAACAAGAATTCTCTACCGCTCCTGAGAAAGCCGAAGAACTCCCATTGGAAGAATTGGGCTCTACCCTCGGTGCTGGATCCTCTGGTTCTCTCGGTAAATATAGCAACGGATTAATCGCACGTCTCATTGGAGGCAAAATGCCGGGCGGTTTTAACATCTCAGCAATCAAATCATACCTAGCGAAAACTTGGGGTCTCGGATCATCTCGCTCTGATGACGTGCTATGGCTAGCCACGACTCATGAACCGCCCAAACGTCTTGCTTCTGACGCTGAGGCCAAAACCTGGTTGGATAGCGTGGTTTCTGTCTATGCCCAACGTTCCGGTATCTCTTTGGCAACTGCTGGACCCGGAGGTTCGAGTTCCTCTGCCGCTGGTGGCGCCGTGATCAACAGTGAAGAATTCCTCAAATTCCAGGCCGAACAACATCAATTTGCTGCCCAACACGTTGAGCTCTACATGCGGTATTTGGGCCGTGATTCCCGCGCTGGCGAAATTGCATATGATAAGGAGAAAGCTAGCAGCAACGCATTGCAAGCCAAGCTCGATAGCATTCTTCGAGAACACGGCGATGCCTACATTGACGGCATTCAACCCAAGTTTGATGCACTGAAAGCGCGCCGTTTTGACTCGTCATGGAATTGGGTTCGCCAAGATGCCTTGGCGATGTACTACGACATTATATTTGGCAGACTTCAGACGGTGGACCGCGAAATCACTGCTCGTTGCATCGCACTGATGAATCGTGCCGACGACCACACGCTGCAATACATGCAATACTATATCAACCGATGCGATCCGAGCAAGGGAGAAACATACAAGTTGGCGAAAGAATTTGGGCAGCAATTGATTGACAATATCAAAGAAGTACTAGGACACCCTCCGGTGTATAAGGATGGTAAGTATCGCAATATCCCATGAGTCTCAGGATATTTACCATTTTCTTAGTTACATTCCCAACGGCCCCGCATACCGAAGTCACAGAGAAAGGAGATATCATTTATTCAGAAGTTGTACGCGAGGGAGTCCGTAAACTCGAAGCATATGTAGAAGAAATGGCGAGCGGCGACACCGTTTCAGGGACTGTCAACATCCAAAAAGTCCAGGATGATGTTCTCAAATTATGGAACGTCGTTAAATCACAACCTGGCATCAGCCAGGAGCAGAAAAACCGTATTAAGGCTCTCTACGAGGGTGTCGTCAGATCACTGCACAAAACGCCAGAACCCCGAGCTCGTCTACCTCACAACCGTCGCCCCTCTGCTCAGTTCCTTCGCCCCCAAATCTCGGCCGTTACATCGGTATCTGCTGACACCATTCCTTTCTTACATCTCAAGCACAAAATCGGGACAACCTGGGAGTACAGCAGTAACTTGACTGGTGTTTATCTCGACATTCTGCACGAAATCGCGACGTCAGGAACCACATTCAAAGACAAGAATGCTCTTCTCACTGGTTGTGGCAAAGGATCTATCGGCGTCGAAGTTCTAAAAGGCCTTCTTGCCGGCGGCGCCCACGTTGTCGTTACCACCTCTAGTTACAGCCGGAAAACGGTCGAATACTACCAGTCCATATTCCAGACATGCGGCAGCAGAGGGTCTGCATTGACAGGCATCAAAACAGGATGTAGAAGCGCTGGTGGATTACATATACTCCAATCTCGGAATGGATTTGGACTACATTCTGCCCTTCGCTGGTATTCCAGAGAACGGTCGCGAGATCGACGGCCTTGACGACAGATCGGAACTTGCTCATCGAATGATGCTCGTAAACCTTCTGCGGCTGATAGGTGCTGTAAAAACCAAAAAAGCCAGCCGTCACTTTGTAACTCGCCCGACTCAAGTAATTCTACCTCTATCACCAAACCATGGCTTATTCGGTAACGATGGCTTGTATTCGGAGTCAAAGATATCTTTGGAAACCCTTTTCCAACGATGGGCATCTGAAAGCTGGGGCGAATACCTTGGCCTTGCAGGTGCCGTGATCGGGTAAGTTACACTGTGCTTCTGCGTAACACCGACTGATGAAGATCCTCCTTACTACAGTTGGACCAGAGGTACAGGCTTGATGGGCCCCACCAACATTGTTGCTCACGAGCTGGAAAGCCATGGCGTCCGCACCTTCTCCGCGAAGGAGATGGCGTTCAATATCCTTGGCCTCATGCATCCTCTCCTCTTCAGTATCACGCAAGTCGAGCCGATATGGGCAGACCTCAATGGTGGCATGGACCGTCTTCCAGATTTGGCTGATATCACCACCCGGATCCGTTTAAGCCTCAACAAGAAAGCGGACCTCAGACGTGCTATTGCCCGAGATAATGCTGCGGACTTCAAAACTATTCAGGGAGTCGAGGCCGAACGCCTTATGCAAACAGTCAATGTCCTTCCTCGTGCAAACTTCCGCTTCGAATTCCCCCCGCTGGAAAAAGTCCAGTCTCTTGAAGACGTGGCTTACTTGCGAGGCTTGATCGATCTTGACAAAGTTGTCGTCGTTACAGGATTCGCAGAAGTTGGTCCATGGGGCAGTTCCAGAACTCGATGGGAGATGGAAGCAAGAGGAGAATTCACCATTACAGGCTGTATAGAAATGGCTTGGATGATGGGCTTTATCAAGCATTATGATGGGCGCCTCAAGGATGGGTCGTTGTACGTTGGCTGGGTTGACAGCAAGACAAATGAACCTGTCGACGACAAGGATGTAAAGGGCCGCTATGAGAAAGAAATTCTCTCGCACGCAGGTGTCCGCCTCATCGGTAAGCAAGCTTCCTTATCACGATGAATACATGCTTGATGCATTTTCAATACAGAGCCTGACCTTTTCCGTGGTTACGATCCGAAGAAAAAAGTGTTCAATCAGGAAATTGAGCTCATCCACGATTTGGAACCTATCGAGGTCGCAGAAGCCGAGGCGCAGAAGTTCAAGCTTCAACATGGTGACAAGTGCGACATTTGGGCTGGTGAAGGCGGGCAGTGGTATGCCAAACTCAAGAAGGGTGCCTGCGTCCTTGTTCCCAAAGCATTCTCATTCAGCCGCACGGTTGCTGGGCAAATCCCCACAGGGTGGGAGGCAGGACGCTATGGCATACCTGAGGATATCATCGCACAGACAGATCGTGCTACGCTGTGGGCGCTTGCCTGCACAGCTGATGCTCTCAACAACTCCGGTATCACAGACCCCTACGAGCTATACGAGCATATTCATCCTTCGGAAGTCGGTACATCTCTTGGAAGTGGAATGGGTGGCGTGACAAGCATGGCGAAGATGTTTAAGGATCGCCGCGACGAGCGAGAAGTGCAGAATGATATATTGCAAGAAACGTGAGCACACCTTCTCGTCAGATTACGCTCACTGATAATCTTTTCACCGTAGTTTCATCAATACTACTGCCGGCTGGATCAATCTGTTGCTCATGTCCTCAAGTGGCCCTGTCAAAATTCCTGTTGGAGCATGGTAGGAAGAACTTGTCGTTTCCTTGAGAATTGGATCAACCTTAATGTTTTTCCTAGCGCAACTGCTCTTCAATCTTTAGAAATCGCCTGCGATACCATTTTATCAGGAAAGGCAAAAGTCATGATTGCAGGAGGTTTCGATGATATCAGCGAAGAAGGATCATACGAGTTTGCCAACATGAAAGCGACAAGTAATGCCGAGACCGAATATGCTATGGGTCGTGAGCCAACGGAAATGTCACGTCCAGCGACAACTTCCCGTGCAGGGGTAAGCCGCAGATTATTTTCGCCAAGACAATACCCTTATCAGAAAACTAGTTCATGGAAGCTCAAGGAACTGGTGTCCATATCGTCATGAGTGCGAAAACTGCGTTGGATCTTGGTTGCCCCATTCAAGGAATCTTAGCATTCACCTCAACGTCAACGTAAGTTACGTCTATAATGTTGCGGGGATGGCGCTCTGACATTGTCCCAGTGACAAAGCTGGTCGCTCTGTCCCAGCCCCTGGGAAAGGAGCTTTGACAGTCGCCCGAGAGGTACCGTCAGCCCGACCTTTACCAATCCTCGATATCGCATACCGTTCTCGTCAACTGTCATTCCGCCGCCAGCAAATTGCACAATGGCTAGCGCACGAGCATGCTCAGCTGCAGGAAGAACTTGAATACCGAAAGAGCCAAGTCGAGGATGTCGACGACGACTATGTAGCTTCCAGAGTGGCCGATATTGAAGGCGAAGCGGCGAGGCAGGAGAAAGAAGCATTAGCGACGTACGGAATGCTTTTCGGGACCGACGCCCGCATTGCTCCGCTTCGGCGTGCCCTTGCAGTATGGGGTCTAACGGCGGATGATATAGGTGTTCTTTCCATCCACGGTACCAGCACTGTGGCTAATGTGAGTCCCCAAACACAGCCACAGGACGATCAGAACTAATAAATTTCGACAGGAGGAAAACGAGACGAACATCTGGAATGATATCCTGACATCACTTTCTCGCACCCCTGGCAACGCAGTCCCGATTGTGGCCCAAAAGAGTCTCCTTGGACACTCTAAGGGAGGTTCGGCCGCCTGGCAGATGGCTGGTCTATTACAATCGATCATAACTGGCATCGTTCCTGGAAATCGCAATAGCGAGTGAGTATACTTAACCCTGTTCATTTAAATTATAGCTCATCCTTTTTCAGCAATGTGGATTCACATTTCCAAGATCGGCACTTATTGATGTTCCCCTCCAGGGCAATACATACTGATGGAATCAGAGCCGGAGCTATGGTACGTCGCAAAGCACAACCATTTCTGCCATGTACTGATGTCGTCTAGTCGTCTTTCGGATTCGGACAAGTAGGAGGCACTGCACTCGTCGTGCATCCGAGATACTTGTTTGGAGCCTTGGAGCCGTCCTATTATCTGCAATACCAAGCCAGAAACCGTAGCAGGCTGACGAACTCTTATAAAGCAATGAGCGAGATGATGATCAAGAATTCACTCGTCAAGATAAAGGACAGTCCGCCTTACTCTCCTGACATGGAACAACCTGTCCTCTTGAACTCTACTGCACGCGCCAGCATTGACAAAAAAACCGGTTCCTATACCTTCAAAGACCTGACAAAGAATTCGAAACTGGATATTGCCAATGGAGTGACAGTCGCCAACATCATCGCTGACAAGGGTTACAATGCTTCTGACGCAGTTGGCGTGGGCGTTGACCATGGTGAGTTGACTTCATAATGAAACTTCACGTTCCCTCACAATCGTATAGAACTCATTTCTGCTGTGCCCTCCCATAACGCAACCTTCGTTGAACGAAACTTCACGGTCGCTGAAATTGCCTACTGCCGCTCACAACCTTCCCCTGCCTCGTCATTTGCTGCTCGGTGGGCTGGAAAAGAGGCTGTTTTCAAATCTCTTGGCGTCAAGTCCCAGGGTGCCGGCGCAGCCATGAAAGACATCGAGATTCTCAATGATACCACCACAGGCGTTCCCGTCGTCCGTCTACATGGTGAAGCAGAAGCCCAAGCAGAAGCAAGAGGAATTTCCAACGTCTTAATCTCCCTTAGCCATTCCGATGTAAGTTGCTTGTTCCTCTTATACGACGCATTGATCGAATTTCTCGTTCAGACTGTTGCCGTCGCATTCGCTCAAGCTACTAAGTCCGCATGATTGACTCACATTGTACTTTGTAATCGTTACCTAGAATATACTGAATATTGCAATGCTATTTTGTTCATCCTACTATTGCGTTCTACTCTGGTGTTGCAAAATTCGATTGAACACAGGATGCTAACGAAAGACGCTGGATCTGACTACTTTAAAGCTTTCTTCATTTTCTGCAACACGGCGGATCAGCACTAATGAAGCATATTAACTTGGGTATTACCTCCTCCATTTCATCAAGGTCATTGGTTTCAATCCTGATGATTCTCTTTCCCAATGCCATCTCGATTTGCTCCATCTGCAGCCAAGTCTTTTTGTCATGCACAAAATTGATTGAAATTCCTTTGCGGCCAAATCTCCCCGTGCGACCTGCGTAGTGTATAAGATAACTTTCCCCCCCAGAACAGCGAGACCACATGCCTATGCGATGTATATACGTCTCAATATCTGGTCGGTCATCCATAGACTTGTCACGCTCGTTCATCAATGGTAGATCATAATTGACGACCATGTTGACTTGAAGAATATCGATACCACGAGCAACGACGTTGGTCGTGATGAGCACCTAGAACACCATTAGAGACTTCGGGTTTTAGTGAGGTGTGGATTACCTTGTCCCTCCCCTCGCGGAAATTATCGATGATTTCATCACGCTCTGCAGCATCCTTGGCTCCATGCAGTGACGCAACTTTATGCCCCTCGGTCGTCATGCGTGCTGCGATCTTGTCGGCTACATGTCGGTACTACGAGGATGGTAAATCAGCTTTGCTCATGAAAGTAATATGACAACGTACCCGAGTGAAAATAATACTTTGGCCAATGGTTAAAAGTTGGTAGAGGCTGACAAGGATATCGTATTTGTGCTCCTCATTCTTGCAATCCATGTAAAACTGACGAATGGCATCAACGCTGAGCTCGGTTTTCTGTAACTCGATCTTGTTCGCTTTCGGTGCAAACTTGT
Organism: Amanita muscaria Koide BX008; assembly: GCA_000827485.1. NCBI lineage: Eukaryota > Fungi > Basidiomycota > Agaricomycetes > Agaricales > Amanitaceae > Amanita > Amanita muscaria. The sequence continues at coordinate 230,983 of KN818231.1, forward strand.
CTGCGTACGACCGCACGTGATCGGGGAATGTGGCAGAAAAGAGAATGATTTGGACAGGCTGGTTACGAGGAAGCATGCTGTACTCATGTGTTTAGCCTTGGTCAATAAGAATGCATGAACTGAACGCACTTCTTCACTCGCAGCGTTTGGTCACTGAGACCGTCTTGGTCTAGCATGTTATCTGCCTCGTCGAGGACAAATACTTTGACCTCGCTAACATCGATAACCTAAAAGATGCAGGAACAAGGATTCAAGTACATGATAAAAGACGTACCTTTCTTCTTATCAGATCCAACATGGTACCGGGCGTCCCAACAATGATTTGCGCAGTGACTTTCGTTGCATTCCTAGGTAGATTATCTTTAATGGCGTATTCCGTCTGCACAGACGTGAATTTGCCCATCGCTACCACAACAGACATTATCTGACGCGCGAGTTCTCTTGACGGTGCAAGACAAAGTGCCTTGGAGGCGATCAGAGGGCGATCAAGCAGGAGTATGGTAGGGACACACTTGTGGTTTGTTACTAGAAAAGTCAACACGGCTTAACATCGTAAGAACGAAAGCCGCAGTTTTACCAGTCCCGGACTGCGACTGGCCAACCATGTTTGTGGGTCTAGGTTGTCTCAGTAGTGCATATGTGCTTGGTGCGAAGATACAGACGGGTTTGCAAGCAAGAGTGGGAGAGCACGTTCCTGGATCTTGGATGGTTTTGAAAAACCCATATCGTAGATCCCCTTGAGCAGGTCCTCGTGTCTGCGAGCGACGTGGAGAACAGTGAGACGCGAAGAACGGACGATTCACGTACAGGCCTAGCTCCTCAAAAGTCTTTACACTATACAAAGGCGAATTTGGGTCCTGTTGTTGGTCGGCTAGCGTGACCTATGAAAGGCGGTGATTCAGAAAGATCCGCGTATTGTTGGACAAAGGACGATGCGCTCACCGTGACTTCAAAAGTGGATTTTATCAGGTCGCTCGCTTCAGCTGGCATCTCGGTGAGGGAGAACTGTGAGCTACTACAACCGGTGAACGCACTAAGATCAGCTGCTTTAGTGTCTTCCTCCGCAGGGGGAGACTTTGGAGCTTCTGGTGTTGATGAAGCAACATCGGCGGGACCTGGGGAAGACATGATGATTAGAGTTAAAAAGCAAGAAAGAAACGAACCTGGATTGTAAAAGCCGTCAGCGTCTTTCTCCATGACTCTGGATGGCTGATTGATTATCTAATCTCGCTAAATGTTGTCGCTCATCTCTTCTCATCCCAGGTGGCCCTTTCCACCATCCCGCTCTTTTCCTGTCTCACGTCCACTTCGTATATCGGTCCTTGACTCTTCATTCAACCCCCCCACCCTTGCTCATCTCGCCTTGGCCAATGCAGCGCGCCCGGGGACCGATGGCGATTACGATGCAAGGCTTCTGCTTCTGTCAATACGCAATGTAGACAAGGTACTCAAACCTGGAGACGCGTCTTATTCTCAGCGTCTCGATATGATGCGCTTTATGTCAAAACATATCTCCAACACCCCAGATAACGTCGCCGTAGCCGTCACTGACGAGCCCACCTTTGTTGGCAAGTCGACGAAGCTTCTATCTTTCCTGAAACATCGCTTTGAGGACGCAGAGGAGACTCATCGTCCTCCTGTGCAACTGACATTCATTCTCGGCATGGACACGCTGGAGCGATTCCTTGCACCGCGCTATTATGGCACAGCCGACGAGATGCAACTCGCCCTCCGTAGATTCTTCTCACCTCCGCCCGAGGGCGAGGATTCTAGCATTATTTGTGCTCACCGCACCTGTGAAAATTCCAGGGTGAGCCTTGATTCTTGTGCCCAAGAGTTCATCGACAGTGGGCGCGTTGTTATGATTGACATTGGCACCAAGGAGAGTACATATAGTTCTACGGCTGTTCGTAACAGTATTCAGTGCGGCGATTCTAATTGGCGTTCATACGTGACTGACAGCATTGCACAATACATAATAGAAAATGGCCTGTATACTTAGTACCGGCTATTTCCGCCAAAAAAAGTTGCAGCCATCTAAAAATAGCCATGTCCTAATGTCCAATCTCATATCTGCTGCTGCTTGGGTCAGACGAGGTGTAGCAACCCAACATCCAGCAAAATATGTTCTTGACGACAAAGAGTTGGAGAGAATCAGCGCTCTAGCTCATATTGAACTAGAAGATGCTCGTGTGGAGCTAGAACGTGCTCAAAAGGCCGCACAGGCCATGGAAAAAAGGGAAGAAGAGCCCGATCCTGACGAAAAACATGATGATGAGAGTAACTGGGTCGAGTAAGTCTGGTGGTCGCTGTCTTCCGTCTGAATGCTTTATTTCAGTGAATCGGACAATGACGATGCAATGGAAGTTGACGGGGGCGCATCCAAATCAAAAACGACAATACGCGATCCAACTGATCTTTCGCAATACAATCTGGATGATTACGACGACGAGGACGCGGACCCAACTGGTGAGCACCCTACACGACATGAACAGCAGCCGTCTGATAAAACGGAACGTGTCAGGGGGAGGAATTTTCAGCAACATCAAAGGCCTCACCTACTACCGAAACAACGATGATGATCCCTATATTACTCTCAAAGACGTGTGTTGCAGGTCATTGCTTTCACTTGCAGTGAAATTCGCTCATGTTGGTCACTCGTTGTCTGTAGGATGAGGACGATAACGAACGGGGCGAGCTAGAAATTCTTCCCACCGACAACCTCCTCGTCGTCGCCAAAACAGAAGATGAAATATCCCAGCTGGAGATATACGTCTACGAAGAGTCTGAAGAAAATCTCTACGTCCACCACGATCTCATGCTGCCCAGTTTTCCCCTCTGCATAGAATGGCTCGACTTCCACCCCGTCGCCTTGTCCGACTCCTCGACAACAAAAACTGGTAAAGGCGCAACATCTGAATTTGGAAATTACATCGCTGTCGGAACGCTAGATCCCGAGATCGAAATATGGTCACTGGACGTGCTCGATGCCATGTATCCCACAAGCGTACTAGGCAGACCAGACGTCACAAAAGCCCACGTTCCAACAGCAGCAGGCACGGGCAAAAAGAAACGTAAAAAGCCGAAACAGCGAATGCCAGAGAAAGGCTACCACGTTGATGCCGTTCTCGGTCTAAGCTGGAACAAGTCGCAGCGCAACCTCTTGGCGAGCGCGAGCGCGGACCGGACTGTCAAATTATGGGACCTGAGTCGAAGCCCTATTGTCAACGGAGAAAGTGGAGCTAAAGAAGCGGGCGCCATTAGGAGCTTCGATGTTCACAAAGACAAGGTCCAGGCGGTGCAGTGGAACACAGCCGAGCCTAGCGTTCTTTTAACCGGCAGCTACGACCGTACGGTGCGAACTTTTGATTCTCGCGCACCGACAAGCGGGGTAGGCGCATCGTTGGGGAGCGACGTGGAAGCTATCCGATGGGATCCTTTTGAAAACTATGGTTTTTACGTGAATTTTTTTGGACCGTGAAACATTCCTCGTTCTTACTGTCTCTGCAGGTATCACTCGAAAACGGCTCGGTGCTCAATTTTGACGCGCGAACGTTACCGTCTGATATCACTCAGCCTTCACCGGCGAGATTCACTCTAGCTGCACACGACGGCGCGGCTTCCGCATTGGATGTCAACCCCCACATCCGTGGCTGCATTGTCACTGGTGGCACAGACAAGCAAGTCAAAGTGTGGAATATCACCGATGAGGAAGAAACAGCGTCGGGCAAAAGAAACATTAGTCTCGTCACTTCCCGTGACCTTGGCGTGGTATGTGTCTATTGTATCTGTCGTCGTGGACTGGCTCTCACCCAGGGAAAAAGGGCAAAGTCTTTTCGACGGTTTTCTCGCCAGACGATCCGCTTACAGTTGCGGCCGCTGGGTCCAAGGCTAAGCTGCAAGTTTGGGACATCAGTGCCAACTCCAGCGCGCGGAAAGTTCTGGCCAGCAAACTAGCTCAAGCTGGAAAAGTTGTCAAGGAAAAGTCATCAGGTGGGGGTGGTGTCGTTGGTGTCGTTGAAGAAGCAGAAGACAGCGAATCAGCTGACGAGGACGACTAAATGGTGACAGTGTAAAGTAAAAGCAAGTCAATTACCCATGCGAAAACTAGTCCAAAAAAAATAAGTTATAGAATATAATCTCTTTGCGTGTCCCTTCAGCTCCCGAGCTCGACAGCAATATTGATAATCATGATGAACGTATATGACAAGATCAATAAAATTCCCCATCTTCGTGTGAGGTAGTAATGGTTCAGCGGCACAAAGATCAGAGTCGCGGCCAATAGACACAAGAGGCCGATCAAACTGACGTGCAGGCTGCGCGAAAAGTCAAGGTAGTAGGGCTGTCCTGTCTGAGTGATGATGTACGACCCGGAAATACCTACGCCAAGGAGAATATTAAGCATCGGGCTTCCGAAACAGGCAGAAAAGCCCATGATCGGGGCGAACACCTGTACATAAGCAGGTCAAACAATGAACCGAAAAAAAGAGGGCGGGGCTTACCGCCACTGTCATGTTCGCCACGAGATCGGCTAGCGAGTTGCCCACCGCAAAAATGGTGAGCCCAATGATAGCATCTGACAAGCCGAAAATGAAGCCAAACGTTTGCAAAAGGTTCACGACTTCGTCGGCAATTGCCATGATCCATACGATGGAGACCATAAACCCCATTGAGCAGCGTGCCATCCGAGTAGTCGTATGATCCCCTTTCTCCGCAAATATAGTCACCAGCATTGCCAAAGCTAGTCCACCTATTCCCGCTGCTAATAATAGCCAGAAACGGTGCTTCGCATCGGCTACAAGCATAGATCACGAGCCGGTCAAAGCATCAGAAGCAAAAGAGCTTACAAAAGAGAATTTCAACGCAAAAAAGTGGGGCGATGGCACACTGAGCAGCCATGAGCCACTTGTTAAATTTGATGTCATGCATACCCTCTTGCACCTCTTCCTCGGCGATCAGCACGCGTTGCACCCCTTCTTCTTCAAAGTCGACCAGAGGAGCATCATCGCCGTAGAGCTTCTCTTTCCTGCTACGGTCGCTTTCATATGGGGTCACGACCACAGGCAACGTCAAAGTTAGTGCCAGGACCGCTGGTGCAGCAAAAATAGAAGCAATCTTGCCGATTAGACTTTGTTTTTTGAAATGGTGCAGGGTAGGAAATAGAATGTGTGCTGCTCGAGATATTATTTGCACACATCGCTGTTTTTTGGTTAAAGGTATATATGTTGATGAATCGCTAATGTCAGAAGCGGTAGGTGAAGGAGGAATGTGACGGATGGCAGGTACGTTGATGTTCTGTGGTGGTTGTTCATCGAAATAAGAGTCCGGCTCTGAATGGATGAGCAGAGTTCGTTGCTGAGGAGATCTGTCATCTAGTGGCATCGAAAGGGCCGCGTCCCAAGGATCAGGTGATCTAAGACCGCGCTGGCGAGGTGAGAGATGTGAATGGTAGTGTCCACCAGGATACGGGGTTACCGGTGATTCGAACATGGTCAAGGAAGTCGTTGGGGCTTGATTGCGTAATGAAGTCACCACTTCACGAAACTCTAAGGCTCCGAGAAGTGAAAAAGAAGGTAGCTGGTTGACAACCACGGAGGGTGATGGCGATGGTGTTCTTGTAGATGACGGCAAGTTTGTAATCAGTCGAGGAACAAGGGGACTTGAGCTAGATCGGGGCCTGTAGGGCATTGGAGAGGGGAGTTGCAATGGAGACAATAACTCTGGTGACCTTGATGTCTCCGCTGGATGATGCTAGCATCAATCTGGGGGTGTCGCGTGCATGCGAAACGAAGTGGCTTACGTTGATCCCGATATGGAGTAGCAAATATGTTCGATTCGTCGTTATCATATTCGGAGCGGATCATGCTCTCTAATACCTTTTTCTTTTCTTGACGCTTCTCCCACCAGCTTCCGACTCCAACAATGAGTGCATAAAGAACATACAGTGCGATCATGACAGTCGTTTCCCATAATTGGATGCAGCCGTCGTAGAGGATGAATAGAAGTAGGGCCACTGCAACAGCGAAGAAACCGACGTCGCGTAAAAATGGACGAGGGTATACATGGAATGGTCTGATGATGCACATGGAGCCTACCACGCAGGATACGATAAACGAAGCAGAGCCCAAAAGTTCGCCGATGGCGAGACCGCCGGAGCCAGCCCTCATAGCAGAAAAGGTCGAAGACAAATCAGGGCTGCCATTACCAAAGGCTAGAAACGTGACCCCTGCGACGTGGTCGTCCAAGCCTAGATATCTAGAGATCGTGGCTAAATTCGGAGTGAAAAAATCGGACGCGGTGATGCCGAGAGTTGAGAAGAGGAACAGAAGCCATGTCAGTAGACAAACGAAAACGAGTGGGCGAAACGATGGCTGGGAACAAAAGTATTGTTGGAGATAATTTATGGGGATAAAAGTTTCTGGAACTTGGCAGATATTTTCGACATGATGACACTGAGACGTGACTGGGTATGCGAGTGGTCGACACTAAAGGCAGATTAGACACAATTACACCGAGTATTTCACTCTGTACCTCCTTTTCCAGACCCTCAACTAGGCGATCGGGGTTCAATAACTCGTCAGAGAGGCGCTTGACGAGGGATTCTCCTGGCAGCAAGGCGGGAGAGCTTGCTTCAAAACGTTGGCCATAGCGACTCTGAGACCAAAGAATACAAGATATAGAAAAGGTTAGGAGGAAGATAAAGCGTGCGGAGGAGGAGGACATGAGGGAGCAAGGGAGGCAAAGTGCATCTGGACGAAGAATGACATCAGTTTGGGTTTGTGTACGCCTCCTCGTGTTCCCAGCGTGCACAGTATGAAAAACGTACGCGCCTTGGCATATCTCGTCCTCTTCATCGTGAGTCTTCCAGCCACCTTTGCTGCCCCAGACCACTTAAAACTATCCGGATTAGAGTATCATTGCCTATAGAAATGGCCATCTCTACAAAAATATCATATTGAAGAAACGCGAACTGCCTGTCGGCTACTACTATGCCGGCGATTTCACCAAAGATTGCACTTCTTTCCAGCTAGAAGGACTCAAGAACTGCGAGGACGCCGCCTTCTGGGACGTGCATGACAGTGAAAAGACGCTTATCGACCGCCACCTCATCCTGAGCTGCGACCCTGGGCGCAAGGCCTGGAACACCGTGATGGGGCCTCTCCATAATCCGGAGCCCCACGGGGCGCTCTGGCTTTATACCGCGAATGATATCCCAACACGAATCACATTCACCAACTACCCAAAAGATCATGATTTCCACCCTCTTGGGTTTGACATCTGGCCTTCTTACGACCGCAACGAATCCAATCTCTATGTCACCAATCATGCCCGCGAAAGCACTGTAATCGAGCAATTTGTCCTCGACCCTTCCAACCCGACAGTTGCTCGCCACATCCGTACCATCTCCTCGCCCTTGTTCTTGTCCCCCAACTCTATCGCACTCACGTCCCCCAACTCTTTCTACGTCTCCAACGACCACCTCATGACCCGTCGTCTACCTATAGTAGGCCATGTTCTCCCCGTCATCGAATCTCTCCTTAGCCTTCCCCTTGGTTTTGTTTTGCACGTCACACTCCCATTTCCCGTCGAACCTAATGTAATCATCCATCCCTCTGTTCTCTTCACACCGTTCGCCAACGGCGTTGCTCTTTCCCCCGACGGCACAACTGTAGCTATCGCATCCTCATCCATGGCCCAAGTTCGCTTCTACGCGCGCAACCCAGCTACTAACCAGCTTACCCACCGCACACATACCATAGATGTTCCCTTCGCTGCTGACAACGTCAGATTCACAGACGACGGCACTCTACTCGTTACTGGCCATCCTCACTTCCCAAGCCTCATCAACCTCGCAGCCAACAAGTCTGAGCACTCGCCGAGCTGGGCTGCTGCCATTCCTCCCCTGAACATAAAGGTAGAAATCGCTAGCGATTTCGACGGAGACGCTCCCACGTCGATGAATGGTTTGGTAGCTGGTGTCCCGGGAATGAAGACCGTGTTCCAGAGCGATGGACAAGGGTTTTCTTCTGCCAGCACGTCTCTCAGAGACGACAGAACCGGCACGTTTTATGTCACAGGCCTTTACGCTGACAAGGGATTCCTCGTCTGTCGCCCTCCTGCATAAATTATCTTTGTTGGTCGTACACCCAGATTCGTGACATTAGCTACAAACAATATCAATGTGCTCATATATAGATAATCTAAAGACTGGCAGAAAAACCAGTGACATGTATACAATGCGAACACGGGGGATAAAGAAACTCAAGAAGAAAAAAATTCGTGATCATGACTAGAAAAAAGTGGGTAGCAACCTAGAATGACACTCCACGTCAGTCCCGAGCAATAGCCAACGAGTGAACAAGTACTTACACAGCGCCCAACCCAGCGGCAAACGCAGCAACGCCCCATGCGACTCGCTTTGTGGCTCTCCACTTCTCAACCCGACTATTTGTCGCAATCTGGCGCTCCTCCAATTCCGGTTCTCTGAACTGGAATTGCAGCGGCGCTTCCTGCTCTTCCCTGGCCCTTTTGCCATTTGTTTTCTCTTCTTGCTGTTCTTCCTCCTCTTCCTCCTCTTCTTCTTCCTCCTCCTCCTGCTCATCCCTCTCCGCCTCAGCAGCCGTTGCCTTCCTCGCTTCCTCGTCCGCCTTTTGTGCCTTCAACCTCTCAATCAACTCTTTCTGCTCCCTGAGGTCCTGTTGACGCAGCTCCTCTCCTGCCACATAGTCAATCACCTTTTGAGCATCACCCTTCACCTCCTCATGCTCCTCCACAATTGTTTCCTCCGACCCACCCGGCGTCACTACCATCTCTTCCCTTCTCGCAGCCACCACGGCTGCAGTCTTGAATGCTTTCGGGGTTCGGGGCACCACCACAGCCGAGAACTGCTGGACCGCAGACCGAGGTGCTGGGCTCTTTGTGCGTGCAGATCGTCGTGGAACTTGATTCTGAGTCGTTTGACTCAAAGCGGGCAGGGGAGCAGGAGAAGAATCCTTTCGTCGCTTTGCAGCAGGAGGCGACGCGGCCGGTGACTGGGAATATGCATTCTGATCCCCATTCTGTTGTGGGCTGTCTGCTGCTCCAGCACTGACACCAGCCCCTGATTTACCCGACCTTCTGTAATTTGCACGTGGGTCAGGGCGTGCATCGACGATCACATTGATGAGGGCACCAAGGCTGTATTCCGTGCCCAGTTCTAGTGCCACTTCAGGTGACACCCATACACCCGCCAACCTGGCGACAAGTTGATTACCCATCGACCCGTTATTGCCTGACAAGTCGTAGTGTTCTTTGATCCAGCTGATCTCCGTCTTTTCGTCATGCTCGTTGGCATTGGGAAATGCGGCGCGAAACATCGTGGTGGCGCTTATAGCGCCAGTATCGAACCGACGGAGGATAAACGCGTGGCCAGACCCCTAGTCACGATGAGAGTCATTAACTGTCTCTGAACGCGCAAATGGCCGTGGCATACCGTGTTTGTAAGAATCTTGAGTCGCCCGACCTAAAGATGATTGGTTCAGTGAGCAAATACACGCACATTGATGCTTACAAGGATATCCTGCCCTTGACAGTTCAAAATCTGATACTTGACAGGCGGTATATTGGGTGATTGCACTTCAAAAGGTGGTAAGCTCACGACACAAAGGGCTGGTTGGCCGTACTTGTTGTAGATAGATAGGGGTTTGCATGCTTGATAGGCAGCAGTGCTCTGAAGGACATGGTCGAAGTGGATTTTCAAGACAACGCGGTATCAACAGACACAAACACTACATTAAACATTCTGATTCTCACGCTCCATTTCCAGGAATTGTGATCTTCCTGCCAATGCCTCCACCAGCTCTGGGATCTCAGACCACCACGTTTCCTTGCCTCGCCGGTTCTTCGTGTCTGCATGTGCCAACATCTCTTTCACAGGTACCCACTTGACTGCACTTCCTTGGATCGTTATCACTGCTGCTGACTCGGGTCCTATCTGTCTTGACTTCCACGGCTGATTTTTTATCAATTCGTGGTGATGTTCCATAAATGCCATGCACTTCAAAGACAACCGAACAGCCCGCACGCGGTCAGTCGGAGATGGAATGCCTCCTTGCAACGTGTGCCCCAAATTGGCGGCCCTTGCATCAAACAAAGCACCACCTTCCTGTTGGAACATCTTGGTTAAGAAGTCTGCTGTGTACACGTCAGATGATCGTTCGTTTCTGCATGTGTTAATCAACATGTGACTCAAAGAAAGGAAACGCGGTCTCTTACAGGATTACAAGGCGCCCCTCGCTCTTGCCCTGCACGTCCCTCTTGAACCTGTACTTTAAAAATTCGACGTCCTCTCTCAGCTTATCGAGGGTCATGCGTTCCTCTGGTGTGTATACCAGAGACGCTCCCGTCTATGGTGCCCAACATGAACAAGAATCAAACTTGCATCGCAAACCGATACTCACCGCTAAAGCACCCAAGGCAGCAATGTAACCGCATTTACCACCTTGCGTTTCGACAACAAACACTCGATCCCGGCTTGCACTGGCACTCTGCTTGATAGCATCGCAAGCATCCGTAAGCGCGTTCAAACTAGTGTCGCATCCCAAGCTATAATCAGTCATTGGAACGTTGTTGCTTATCGTTGCAGGAAGATGGACTATGGGGATATGAAAAGCCGGATAGTGTTTTCTTGCTTCCTCCAAGATATGAAGAGAACTGAAGGCCTCGAATCCACCGATCATCATCACTCCATGGAGACTATACTGTTGAAACTTCGCCGCAACCGCACCTAGATCTATGGAAGGAAGAACACGGTTTGTTCCTAACTCAGAGCCGCCGCGCACTGCCCATGTGTCAACGCCTAACCAAGTTGTGACATCGACGTTGTCGTCTAACAAGCCACGGAACCCGTTGTGTATGGCTAGTGGCGTATGTCCTTGGTGTAAGCAATATCGAACGGCAGCACGCGTAGCTGCGTTCATCCCGCCTGCTGGAGCACCCACGCTGGGTGAATGGTTATTGATGTTCTTCCATATAGATTGGTTTGCTTACTGCATAATCCCGATGCGCATTCGCTGCCGTAATACATTACTTCACCTCAGTTGACCAGAATGAGTTCGATGCGTACCTTTTCTGGTGGTACCAACGTTTCCTCGCCCATATGAGACGTTGCCACAAAGTGTTCCAATGATTCAATAAATTCTTCACCTCTTGTTTGCATTGCAAGATCAAATTTCTTTTCGCTGATAGCCTTGGCGATTGATCGTGTCTGAGCAACTGCTTCCATCAGTGGCACTCTTATGATCTTGTTCTCGGCAATTCCAATCATGTAAGATGGCGTCTCAGGCGTTGCTTCTAAAAGTGCTTTGACTGTCTCCACGCCCTGCAAGGTTGGCTACACCTAGGGTGAGATATAGTTATTTGCATATCAGTGATGTGCTAACCAATATTCGATCAACAGCACAGGGTCTTCCACCTCTTTGCGTATGACCGAGGGTGGTCACACGCGTATCCAAGTGAAGCTTATTAGCCAGTACTTCCTTGACATAATCCGCGTGTATTGGGTTGAGATCCTTGTCATGAGCACCTTCTGCGATAATGACGATTGTCTTTCGCTTTCCTACTTCACGATGCTAATTGGAAGGGTCAGAGCCCGTCGGTAAACAAGGAGGGCCTGCGTACGCGGTGAATTTCAGCACACATTTCCGCTTCCCAATCATCCGACTTGGGAGGACGCTCGGGTATGAAGATGAAATCAGCTCCGGAACTGGGGCGTCGTGAAGTCAGTTTTGAGGCGATGATTGACATATACTTACGCAATACCAGCCATGAGCGCTAGCCAACCGCAATCACGGCCCATGACTTCTACAACAAACGCCCTCGAGTGGCTATATGCGGTCGAATTGATATTGTCTATGGATTCACATATGCGATGAAGAGCCGTGGGCGCTCCAATCGTAAGCGCTGTCATGGCCATGTCATTATCAATCGAGCCGACAAGGCCGACAATCTTAAGATGAGAGTGCCTTTGCAGCTGTTCTGCTGTGATCTTTGCTGCATCTATGCGTTAGGCGAGGATCTATGCCTACTTTGATAGCTCTTACATTCAGCATGCAGATCCGCGATCAACTGGGGCCATTCAGATCTAAACGTGTCAGCACCAGTGAGAGAGCCGTCTCCTCCACAGACGACAAGGGCGTCAATGCCTTCTTTGATAAGATTGTGTGCAGCCGCCATACGACCTTCCCTCGTTCGAAAAACAGCCGAGCGAGCTGTACCGATGAGCGTTCCTCCCTTGGGGCGAATAAGCGCGCAGACCAACTCTCTTCGGGCGCATAAATACCTCTGCAAACCATCCTCTAACGTCGTCGAAACCGACGCGGACAATATACCTTCCTTTCAAAGTGCGACCACCAAGAAATTCGCTCGTTCCGTCTCTCAGTAAACCCCCATCACCGAATCTAAGATTGTGCAAGAGGTTGGAGCCTGCTTTTGTTGCCACAGCTGGAACGACGACCCCGTCCGCCTGACCTTGAGAATCGGACGATACGGTGTTTCCACGGACGAGGCCCTCGTATCCTTCGCGCACGACCCACGCTTCACAACCTCTACGTTGCATAAATATTGTACACAGTAATCGTCACGTCGGATAAATTTATACGCACTGTAAAATCGCGGTTTTGACTATGGCACGTACAGCGGCGTTCATGCCGGCGCTGTCGCCTCCAGAGGTTAAGATTGCAATCTTCATGACGGTGAAAGGACAAGGGTGAACCGAGGAAGATCTTAACCAGTCGAACGTGCGATAAACATAGATCTTATCTTTATTTAGGGCCGATTGTGACGCGAGTGACGCGGTGTCCGCTTTTTCCTCTTATGGTCCATCTCAGGTTGAACGAATCAGAGCCAAATCCCAACCCTCATGTTAACTTCATTACCGCATTACATGTTGGGCATGCAGAAGATAAGGAAGCTGCTAGGCAACTATTGCGAGCACTTGCCGCGCAAGTTCGGCCAATCATGAAGTCACAGGGTTTTGTTGTCAATAGTCTCGAAGAGGTGTGTTGTACGGCTAGTAGGATATGGAAACTTACAGTGTTTGCAGTACGAATATAACACCGTCTTTTCTGGAAGAAATTGGAACCACGGAGAGACTGTTGGTACGTATCATGCCAGTTTCACCAAGGGGCGTCAATCAACCACGCGTCCAGAGCTGGTACTTCGAAGACCCAATGGGTCGTTCTTTCCAACTTATTGGCTAATAAGCGTGTTCTGTCATGAGGTGTGTAGGAATTATATTGCGCAATCGTCTACTGAATATCCCATGCCCAGCTAGCTCACATCAAGGCACGTATTCTTAAAATTGTGAAAATGACATGTACAAATATTTCTGGTTAGCATATGAACCATGGACCTGGGTTTCAAGCGTTATGGAGACAACTTCGTGCAGAAGTGCGCGCTTTGCAGGATAAGGACTACTATGGTGATGGTGCGCGTCCATGTCCTCTGACGGATTGCACGATCTCATTGTTCGTAGGATACTGGTCATCTGGTCGGCGTCTCGCAGACTCGGCGCGCGTCGCGGGCGACGGTATAGATCCTGGCGACCTCCCCGAATTCATGGTGCGCTCATTGCTTGCATTGCATTTCCCCAACTTGACTCGTGAACAGTGCGGTGGTGCTCAAACACGCACTCGACCGACGTCAATCCGCCGTCGTCGAGGAGAGCGGACATCAATCAAACGCAAACGCAGAGCAGGGACACGCGTTAATGCGAATGCTTTTGTCGGCCAAGGATGCAAGTTGTCGGAAGATACTGGCGGTCTTGGAACTGGGTTTGGGAAGCAAGCCAAGAGGTAAGTTGTCGAACGGGACGAATCCTGCATGTGCCTCAACAACGTCGTTCAGTAAACGAGCCAGAGAGGAGCGAGCTTTGGCGGCAGAAAAGCGTCTACAAGCATTGCAGGCATCGTCAACAGCCTCAACTCACGTGGTACCCAAGGAGGAATCTTCAGAGACAGAAGAGGAGACTGACAGCGACATTGAGATCGCTGAGACTGACACCCAGCGTCGCCAAGCTCTCCTCAACTCTGGTGAACAGGATAATGACATAGCCCGGCTGGATAGAGCCAACTCATGGAAAGAATTCCAGCGCGAATTCGATTTCGGTTCCAAGTCTCCAAATCACGAGTGCGATATACCTGTCGCTTCCGGCTCGACCTTTACAACCAAAGAAAGTAAACCGAAATCATTAGCAGGCTCATCTTCCACGACGTCTAAACCGCTTAGACCTTCATCTTCTTCTTACAAAGGCAAAGCACCAACCAATATCGGTGCAGGCAAGCTTGTCCAAACCGATATCAAGTTCCGCAAGAAGGAAGCCATCGAAATGAGCAATGGAGGACGCACTCTTGCTGACTCTGATGATGAGATCCTTGTAGTTTCCGAATCAAAGGGTCCTACAACAACGCAAATGGGTTTCGGAGACCTGCAATGGGAATGCCTCGTTTGCACACTGTACGTGTTACCCAAAATGCAGCTTTCTGAATGCTCACAGCGACCAATAGACTTAATCAACCAACTCATCTAGCTTGTTTCGTATGCGGGACTACACGTGGAGAAAATACTTGGCAAAAAGTATGAACCTTAGATCTCATTCAAACATTTGTACTCTATCAACGTTCTATTACTTCCAACACCTGTGAAGGAGAACAAATCAGCAGGCGAACAGTCTGACGAAACATGAAAACTGACAAAATCTCATAGTTGTCAGCCACGACGTGCTCTTCACCTCCAAATCCGACATTAGCACCTCCCCTGCAAAATATTGAACCTTTGTGAGCGAACCCAGGCTTGAAGATAGAGAAAATACCCACAAGTGCAGGCCAGTCTTTCCTGGTACCTTCACTCCTTGCACTATCGCGACAGCATGGTAAAGCTTGGTCCCATTCTCTTCATAACCACCCTCCACCGGTCGTCTACCGGGAGGAATCTGTCCACGGGACGTTCTCACCAGTTCCATTGTCTGCGGTGAGAAAGGGAGTAAATCATATCTTCCCGAATGACCTTGTTCCCTTCCTCCATACGCAACTTGCGCATGCGGGTCAAGGTGCGCGCCTACTTTACACGGGTGCACTGAACGCGGGAAGAGCACTGAGCCAAAGTAGAGAGGCGATCTGTCCAGATCGAAGCATGGAGGGGTACCAAGATCAGATGGCGGGGGGAAGAAAGATGAGGCGGTGTTGAGCGGGACGCGGGATCCGGATGGAGGAGCAGATTGTGGGTTTGCGGTGTACGCTGGAGGTGGGCCAGGAGGCGGCGCATACTCTTGCTTAGATCCAGTGGACTTGGTTGGCTTATCCTCCAATCGACCTTGGCCATACGGCACAAACTGGTTATCTGTGTATCCTGTAGCAGGATACGACCTCTGATCTTGTCCCCGATCTAGAGATGGGTACCCTGGTGTAGGTCTTGGACCTTGGTTTGGAGATGGGACTTCTGGTTCAGGGAAAGATCCAGGACTTCGAACTTGATCTGGGGGAGGATATCCGGGAGCTGAATACAGCCCTGGTTCAGTGAATCCAAGCTGATTGTTGTTATAGCTCATGTGAGGATAATCAGACAGAGGAGGAGCAGATAGAGCGTTGAGAAGAGATCACGGTTATAGCCACTGACCAAACGATCACGGTTATAGCCACTGACCAAACTAACCGATAAGATATCCCTATCAGCGTGCGCAAACAGTGATTCGATATCCATTGATCATGACCAAGTTGTCCCATCAGCGTGCTTAGGAAAGGGTATAACATTACATTGAATGAAAGCTGCTTTGCAAAAATTATAACTTTCTGGTTTTCAAAGCTTCGCTACAGTGTCTTTTAGTGGGATGTTCTTCGGCATCTTCACCTCCCTCACTTATACTGCTAAGTTTCAATGGTTGGCGGGGTAAAAGTTCGTTCTCGGATTTTCTTTTTAGTTCATTTCCCTTTTCGTCCACGATAGTTATCTCGTTCTCAACGCGGTCCTTGTTTTCGTCCCATAGCTGGTCGTCACGCTGCAGTAAAGCCGTGAACAGGGCAGTGAACGAGAAGCGTTCACGGAGTTGTTGCTCCCTGCGCTGGCGACGAGATTCCTCCTCTTCGTCCAGGTCAAAGTCTTGGTAACGAACCATGACTACCCTTCGGACCATCTGGAGTAGTAGAGCAAGCCCCTTGTTCTTGAAGTTCGCGTCTTTATTTGTGCTACCTGAAATGAGCTCTGATCTCTTTGCGTAGCCGCCCACAGGATGCCCGTCCATATCTCTGAATGACTCGCCAAATAAGGCTCGAAGTTGATGTCCAAGTGAGTGCGGTTTCAATTCATGGCATGTAAATCGAAGTGCAACCCAGTGCAGGACGTGATAGAATGATTCCAAATCATCTTCGCGCTCATGCACCAGGCCACGGTTCAGCAGTAAACAAGCTGCTATAAATTGCCATGTGCCCTTGTGAACGTCAGTCACATGTCCAAATATACAGCTGTCCACGTACTGTACGTTCTATTGCATGACTGGCACTTGTTCCTTCCAGATCCTTGCATAAATCCCAGTCGACGAGAACGCCATCCCCGTTATCTTTGATGAGTATATTACCGACACTGATGTCTCGATGTAGTATATGTGCAAGGAAATAGGCGTCTTCGTGAGCTACATTCATCAGTCAAATCGACCATACGATTGACAACTAATGCCTTTACCTATCGTTGCATCCCGCATAGCCCCCACGAATTCCTTTACATTATCGAATGAACACAGATCGCGACCGATGTCCAGGAGCACCAGTCGATAGTGTCTAAATGTGCGGATCCTAGGGAATTGGCGATCGGGAAAATATTTGTTAGCCGCCAGATGTGTCGTTGTAGCGTGATTCAGAATATCGGCTCCTTCTTTGCATTGGGCAATGTTCTGGACCTTGTTTGCATGCAACCTCTCGTAAACTTTGTGCTCAGGGAGCTGACCATTGGTGGTAACACGCCATGTATCCTTTAGAAACACCGGTTTCTTGGTTGCTTCACAAAAGGCAATGAAAGTGCGGGTGGAGCGACCAGTGGGCGATGATATTCCCATATATGTTGGCTTCCCGACAATGTAGCCTCCATTCCCTTCTCCCAATGATAAACGATACAGAGGACAGTTTTCAGGAACGCCGAGCTTTCTTCGAACATCATCAAGAGCTAAGGCAGAGGCTTCGACGGTTGGGTCAGACAGCTTTTGAGCTGATGTATCGTGACCGCGAGCAGCTGGAGTGGCATAGCAGTATCTCAGGTAAAAATCAGCGATAACAGAACTATTATAGGGTATCTTCTCCGTCACAACGACACCAGCTCTATCCCAGCGCATAAGTCTCGCGTAGGTCGGAAAAATGAGAACGAGAAAGACGTGAGTACGAAACTGGGCAGCCAGGTGAGCCGTCGCATATGTTGTAACCTGTCCAAGAGTATCCCGAGCTTGTGAAGTGCTTGCTTCAAACTGGGGATCCTCGTCGCGAAAAGGGTCGTCGCTAGGTTCTACTTTGCATCCATGGAGAATTTCGATATCTTCAAGAGGAAGACTATCTTCAACTACTGGTTCAGGTTGCGGGGGAAACTCCACGCCAGAAAAGTATAATCCAATGTCGGGTTTGACTGTCTTTCCTTGGAAATCTGGAGCAGGGCGCGCATGAATGTCGTGAAGCTTCATATTGAATTGCTTAAATGATTCGTTAAGTGCGTCGGTCTAAACGATAGGAGGTCAGATTTAAATAAGGAACTGCCCGTTCTTGCTTACCCATTTCTTATACATGACAATCTCTGCTTTGCCTTTAACTTCTTCCATCTTGTTATAGAGCTTGGACATGAGTTCCTTGATCACTCGCGGAGCGTTTACTGCAGGTAGATTGTCGTCCACGAAGTCACTCGCTGCTACCGGTCCAACAATGCGTCCTGTAATTTCATGCCGCATTTCTGTGACTCTGAAGTCTCTAAAAAGATGATTGCTGGTAAAAGGTTGGGATTTGGATAGTTTGTGTGTGATTGGAGTTCCCTGAGGCATTAAATTGTGAACATTCGGGGGAGTAGAAGAACGATCTGTTTTTGAAGCATCGTCGTGAGAGGATGTGACGAGGGTTGGAATAGAACCGGAGGATTCAGCCGCAGTCATGATATAGAGCTATGGCAAGCTCTACGCCTCTTGGAAATATCGTAGAAGCAAGGAGAAATCTGATTGCATTGCAGAGTTGGTGAGAAACAAGTGGTGGCATGATATAAAAAGACGAGCAGTGTAAAAAGTCTCCTAGTCCGAAACTCTAAAGCAGCAAGGGAAGCAGCGCCTGGTGCAGTGCTTGACTCACGCGTTGGACAAAACGTAAGAGAAAAGGAAACTTGCCTACTTCGTTGCAAAGCCCTCGTCTTGAACGTGTCTTCGACTGAGAATTTCGAGGTAGAAGAGGCGCAAACCTCCTGTGCTCTTTATTTAACCTTGCCTTTATTCAGTCATCAGCGCATCAGCTTGAGTACATAAATAAACCACAATTTTCTCAATTGGCCTTTTCTCCTGCATTTGATAATTATCTTACCCTGACGTCCAGAAATTAGAATCTCACAGGATCTCACATCCACACCTGTGCCTGAACCACCGGGGGACGTGAACAGGGGAGCACGATGTTCATTGTTCTCGAGATTCGCATCACAACCGCGAAGTTCCTTCAATCCCAGTGGCCAGCTGCGGTTTGTCGGCCGCGTGATGGATGGTGGAGATACCGAGCACCCGTATCGTGATAGCTATAGATGGATCGGAATAAGTCGTAGTGCACCGTTGAGGGTGATTTCCCTGCGGTGGTATTTGCGCAATATATCTGATGACGAATTCAAGTTATAGTTTCCGTCTGACAACGCAAATAGGTTCCCAATGGGATGTCTCATCTGTACTCGAGTTACCGCTGTCAAAGACTTAACCAACCAGCTCATTTAGCTTGGTGGGATAACAGGTGGTAGCAAGCATTTGGCGAGAAGTATGATCATTAGATTTCATTCAAACGTCTGTACACTAACAGCACTCTATCACTATTTCCAACATCTACGAAGGAGAACAAGTCAGCAAGCGAACAGTATGTCGACCAATGAAAACTCACAGAATCTCATAGTTATCGGTCACGACGAGCTGTTCACCCTCATATCCGACAATAGCACCACCCCTACAAAATTAATGAACTTTTGTGAGCGAATCCAGGCTCGAAGACAGAGAAAACACTCACAAGTGCGAGCCAGTCTTTCCTGGCACCTTCACCCCTTGCAATGTCGCGACAGCATGGTAGAGCTTGGCCTCATTCTCTTCATGACCACCCTCTACAGGCCGTCTACCGGGAGGGATCTGTCCACGGGACGTTCTCACCAGTTCCATCGTCTGCGGTGAGAAAGGGAGTAAATCATATCTTCCCGAATGAGTTTGTTCCCTTCCTCCATACGCAACAAGCACATGTGTCCCAAGGTGGGTGCCTACTTTACACGGGTGTACCGAGCGCGGAAAGAGCGCTGAGCCAAAGTAGAGAGGCGACCTGTCCAGATCGAAGCATGGAGGGGTACCAAGATCAGATGGTGGGGGGAAGAAATTTGTGGTGGTGTTGAGCGGGACGCGAAATCCAGATGGAGGAGCAGATTGTGGGTTTGCGGTGTACGGAGGTGGGCCAGGAGGTGCGCTATATTCCTGTTGAGGTAATCCAGCGGACTTGTCCTCCGATCGACTTTGGTTATATGGCACAAACTGGTCATCTGTATATCTTTGTTCAGGGAACGATCTTGGGGGAGGATATCCTGGTTCAAGGAAAGGTCCAGATCCTTGAACGCGATCTGGGGGAGGATATCCAGGCGCTGGATACTGTCTTGCTTCAGGGAATCCAGGCTGATTATTGTTATAGCCCATATCAGGCATAGGTGGAGCAGATCTAGAGCGTTGATGACCGCCGACAAGAGCACTTGCGACACCACCAATAAGGGAAACCAAGCCGCCAGGCCGTCGCCCGCCATGATGACCATAATGACCACAATGATCATAATGATCAGGGCGACCAGTTAGATTGGGCATCAAGCCGCCATGATGACCATGATGGCTATTTAGATCACCTATCAATCCGTGGTGACTAGACTCTGCGTATCCATAGTGGCCTATGGGCAGTGGCAGAAGACCTGGACTATGGCGGGCATGTTCTGTCAGAGAAAGACTTCAACACTAATCATCAACATAAAAAGAATACAGCATACTAAGCATTCGTTTCCTGCGCTTTCTTTCCATCTTTTCCGCGTGTTTGAGATGCCTGTACTCCCCCCAATCGCTGTCTTCTGAACTTGAATGACCCATGATAGTGGTAGTGGATGTGTGAATAGGGAATGCTACCTCTGATTTCGACTCTTTATATAGTAACAAAACTGAACGATACTATAAAAAGCAGTGTAAGCTGCACCGCTTCTCTCGACTCCGGATTCCGGATATCGGTGCACCCCTGGAGCGGCGTAATAATATATTGCTGCGCATGGCAGTCCACCTGACATCATCTTCTCGATTTTTTCGGGCTTTTCGGGCCTGGCGGCAGGGGTACTTCTTTGAATCCCCACTCGCTGGAATCGATCGGAGGGAAGTGGGGCGGAATTAGCTTCCTTTTGGAAGTGTCGGCTATCGCCAGAGGTGGTGCTGGTGATGGTTGAGAAGGTATCACAGCTCCTTCATCGTTTATAGAGAGTGACCGCACGCGGGTTAGCAGCCTGTCATTCAGAAATTTAGGAAAATGTGGACGCTTTCAGAGGCGAACGCACTGTATCTCTTGTCTTCTCTGCAGAGTCCAATTTCGACACTCCTCCTTAAAGTTGACAAGCAAGCCAGCAAAATCATTGTAAAACTAACGTGACGAGCCATCAAATTGTGCGATTGATCCATGCTCGAGTGGTGTGTACCTTATATCCTTCTTCAACGTTACGGACTATTTCCTTGTACTTGAAGTATGCAAGTTCGAGAGACTGTAACGCAAACTCGCGATCCTTGATTGCAGGATCATCTATCCTTGATTGCAAAAACAGCTCATGCTGCTTCTTGGTGTCCACGAGAATCACGTTTTGCTTCTCTTCAAACTCCCTCAACTCCGTTAGAAACTTGTCATACTTGGCAAGTTCTTGATCAGAAACGTCTTCAAACATGAGAGGCTGAACATCAGCCATGTTGTCAAATTTGGCAGCTTCTGCGAGAATACGATCGCGAACGTCATCCGCTTCTGCTAGCCTCCGAGCTCTCTTGACCAGTTGTGCACGCTCGCTATGAAGATCATCCAGAGATTCGAGTAGGACACGCAACGCGCGGGCAAATGTTTGCGTATGCTTCCCTTGCGGTGTAATTTGCGATGGAGAAGCAAATGTGGAAGAAGGCACTGAAGCTTCTAGATCTTCCTGCTACAGATCAAAACGGGAACGAGGGTGATTTTTATTGGTGCCACGTACTTCACTCCACGTTAGCATAACAATGTTTGGTCCCCATTCGTCCCATTTCTGCCGCACCAGTTCGTCGCTTTCGGAAGCACGAGTCAGTAAATCACGAAATCGTTTCTGTTTTTCGACGAGTTTGGTGTTTCCCTCGTGTGAAGGTAAGCGGTCGAGGAGTGCTTTCTTGCGAGCTGCCTCGTCTTCTGATGCTTCATTATCCAGAATATCCATTGCCTACGTAAATCCATTCAATCAGCTTCATGAACAGGCGGAGACGATTACCTCGTCCAACAGTTCGAGATCTCTGTGTGCCAGCTTTTGAATGTCCTCGATTGATGTCTCGACCTTTGCGGGTCCATTTTCGGAGCGGACTTCTTCCGCTCTCTTCAATAAGCTTGGGGGTAAACCAATAGGCCTTTCTAGCACCTCCAATGCAGCAGGAAGATTCAGATCTCGCAGCTCACTTGACACAAATCAGATCCTAACCTTAGTCGAGAAAAAAGAAGCGTCTTACCGATCTGATTTGTCCTGTAGATGTTGTGAGACGTCAGCAATCTTTTCCTTGACTAGCGACGTCTTTCGCTCATCATAGATATCTGGAGCTTGTCGATCAGGAGAATATGCAAAAAGCGAAAGACTCATACGTATTGCTTCTCTAGCACCCCAACCGAGAAGATTTGCGAACAGAGGAGGTTCACTGGCAAGAACAGTTACGGGATT
Source organism: Amanita muscaria Koide BX008 (assembly GCA_000827485.1). Classification (NCBI taxonomy): domain Eukaryota; kingdom Fungi; phylum Basidiomycota; class Agaricomycetes; order Agaricales; family Amanitaceae; genus Amanita; species Amanita muscaria. The sequence goes on from KN818231.1 coordinate 253,156, forward strand.
AAGCAAGCCGGCAGGAGTCATGGAAGACACTAGAGGTGCATGTTTAATCGGAGGTAAAGTAGCCATGGCAGGCACGTCTTGATGGTATATTAAATCATTATCTCGTTCCGCACGAGTCACACCCTTTTGCACTGTATCCAATAGTGACTAAATGCCATGAATACAGGGTGAAGATGCACATGTAGTACTCACTTGCACGTCTTGGATGACGACATAAGCCACCTTCCCTCGTTTGCCAGCGTCAAAGGCCGCTTTTGCATCTTGTTGCGCTTGATGGAGTCTGGCTAGTTCATGTCCGTACCTACGGGCTTCTATGTCTTCCATACTTTGTCTCAATTGTGCCACTGCCTCAAAGTGATGCCACTTGACTTCGATGTGCAGTAGCCAATCCTAGGTATCGTAAGCTAAATGTCACCACAGCATGCCAATTCAGAGCACACCTACAGAAGAAAAAGCACGCTTGATATACGAGTCCGAATCTCGTATGGTGTTGTAAGCTTGGTGATAGAATGCAGCTGTCTGCGTTGCTCAGTCGTCATAAGGCTATTTGCCAATTCGGTTTACCTGCGCAGCTACTCTAGCGACGACACCGTTCTTGTACTGGTCTAACGTTACAATGACATCGTATACGTAGCAAGAATGGAGAAAACACCTTACTTAATTTTGCCATTTGCCAGGAGCATTCCTGAGCTTGAGCAAGCATAAGCCATTCCAGAGCCTTGACAAATGGCACAGTGAGGTCAAAAGGTCTGTTCTCCGCGTCAGGCGGTATCACCAATCTCGGTAGAGCGGATGAAGACAAAAATGACAACGTCCCTGCAGCGAGCTAGATATTGTGTTATTGGAAAGGGATGATCAGATGGTTCAATTAATGACCGGACCTGAAAGTTGGTGGTTGCCCGCTTTATCCCTTCCAGACGGGCTCGGTCCTCTGACATCGCGAGTTGGGAATACAGAGCGGCGAGATTAAAGAGGATGGCAGCGCGCTCGAAAGCAAGATTACTGAGAGTTACAGGTAGGCTTGCTGGAGCAAAGGCAGGTGCATAGGCGATCTCCAGCTGAATCTGTGACATTTGTAGTTATGAGATCAGTTTCGGCCTCTTCATGGTCGTGCGACGTACATCTGTGGGAAGTTTGGAGAGGATGGAACAAAGCTGGGCATGGTACCTTGTAATGGAGAGTTGAATGATAATTCTGTAATCGTGTGACCAGATACGCACAAAAGAATGGGGTCGGCCGCACCACCAATCGCATCCTTTCTCAGAGATTGCCAGCGACGGATGTCGTCTCTGAATTGGTCTGGATGAACGCCGACATGGTGTTGGATATAGTCGCGTGCAGGACCGGCGATGTCGATAGGGTAGGATGATTTGGACGGGATGTCGAGTAGATTTGACATGAGACTGTGAGAAAAAAGGCAGGATAACCGTTTTGAACCGCTCCGCTCATTCAGATCGTCCTTATTGATACCCATCCAAGCGCAGGCGTCGCTTGACCATCTAATCTCTTCGTTCTTATTCCATATACCTTCTTTCCTCTTGCAAACGACCATCATGTCCTACGAGCCTACCTCCCCTTCAAGCCTCTCTTCTCGCAGACTAACCGCCCGAACCACCATGAACGACAGACGGAGCGTTAATGCCTTTTTCAGCATCGCCGCAGAACAAGACGTCGAAGTCGAGGATGAGCTTGCAAGAGGTCGGTTCCACTCTATCACTGCAAACTACCGCTGATGTCCCGCTCATAGCTCAAAAGCGTCTCAGAGATCTTAAAAGTAAAATCTCCGCCCAGTCCAAGAAGAACTTTGTCCTGGAGCGTGATGTCCGTTACCTCGACTCTCGAATTGCGCTGTTGATCCAGAATAGGATGGCTCTGGACGAGGTGAGCTTGTCCTCTATAACCTTAAGCTACAGCTCTTGATACACCTTTTTTAACTTCTTAGCAACGCGAAGTAGAAAGAACTCTGGAAGAAGTAGATCCATCAGAGGAACACTACCCCGACGACCGAAAGCTGCAACAATACTCCAATCTTTTCTTCCTATTACAATCCGAGCCCCGACATATTGCTGCACTATGCCGCCTCGTCTCTCTATCTGAAATAGACACCCTGCTACAAACTGTCATGTTCACCTTGTACGGCAACCAATACGAGAGCAGAGAAGAGCACCTGCTTCTCACTATGTTCCAGTCTGTTCTCTCTGCCCAGTTTGAAACTGCAACAGAATTCGGCTCCCTATTACGCGCAAACACCCCCGTTTCCAGGATGATGACCACTTATACCCGGCGTGGCCCTGGTCAGAGCTACCTGAAAAGCGTCCTTGCAGAACGCATTAATAGCCTGATAGAACACAAGGATCTCAACCTCGAGATTAATCCGGTCAAGGTGACAAGTTACTCCACTCGCGCCCAAAATCAGTGACTGATGCATTGCCTTGAAAGGTGTACGAACAAATGATCAATCAGATTGAAGAAGAGACAGGCTCACTGCCACCTAATCTGCCGCGCGGCGTCGCCCCTGAAATAGCTGCTGAAAACCCCGACGTTCAGGCTATCATCGCTCCGCGGTTGACTATGTTAATGGAAATCGCCAACAGCTTTCTGGTTACCATTATTGAAAGTATGGAGAGTGTCCCATATGGTATCCGTTGGATTTGTAAACAAATTCGGAGTCTGACAAGGGTAGATATGGCATCGCCTTGCTTTATTTTGGTTTGGAGCTCATCATTCTTCTCCTGCAGCGGAAATATCCAGAGGCGACCGATTACGCCATATGCTCGCTCATCGGTGGTTTCTTCTTCTTGCGTTTCATCAACCCCGCGATTGTTACACCGCAAGCCTATATGCTTGTTGACGGTGTTCCGGCCAAGCACCCGAGGCGGACGCTCACCCTTGTAAGATAGCGATGCTTCAGAAGTCCATCAAAATGTTGACATTTCTGTTTGGTAGATTGCGAAAATGCTTCAAAACTTGGCAAACAAACCATCGTATTCTAAAGAGGCTTACATGATGTCACTCAATCCGTTTGTCGAAAACAACAAAGCTCGCATCAACCAATTCCTTAATAATCTTTGTGAAGTTGGAGACTTTTACGAATCGCTCGAGGTTAGTTCGTCCCCCCAGCATTCTGACCAAGACTAATAGGATCAGATGGATCAATACATGGCACTATCTAAGAAAGACTTGATGATACATATTACGCTCAATGAACTGTACAACACACACTCTTTAATTCTGCAGCACATTGAAACATTGGTCAGTCCTTTTCTTTTATCGTCGTCTTGCTGTTCTAACAACACTACAGTCGCCAAATGACAAACACCATCTCCGTATCCTGACCGATGAGCTAGGTGCTGCCCCTCCTCAAGTCCCCCGCAAAGAAAACCGAACCGTAAAACTGCCATTGTACAGTCGCTGGGAAACGCCCGTGCATGACCTTCAGAGTGCATTGCTGGACTCAGTGTCTTCCAGTGACATGCTGTACATGGAGACAAAGTCAATATTTGTCCAATTAATACGTTCCATGCCCAACGTTGCTGATAAGCATCCATACAACCTTGCTCTCATCGCCGATCGAGCCGCCACAACGAAGGACCCTGTCCTCGTTCGAAAGGGTATCAAAGTAAAGGAGATGCTTCGGGAGCTTGAAGAGCTGAAGGTGGTCGATAAAGCGGACGGGTACAAGCTGATGCAGGAGGAAGTTTCCGCGGAGCTCGTTCATTTGGGTAATCTTCGGGAAAAGGTTGTTCAGGAGATCAAGTCACTAGAGGCCGTCTACAAGACAATTTGCGACCACAACAATTATTTGCGCAGTCAGCTCGAACAGTACAAGGCTTATCTACAGAACGTGCGACTTACTGCCACGAAGGACAGGGGCAGTACAACGGCCGTGGGTGTGGTGAGTGTCGGTGGAAAAGAGCTCAAGAAGCCGTCAAAATCCACTGTGCTCGGTCCGTATAGGTTCACGCATGCCCAACTAGAAAAGGAGGGCATCATTGTGGAGAGCAATGTTCCCGACAATAGGTGCGTGCATCCAAATGCGATTAACATTTCATCTCATGACACCTCGCAGACGGCCGAACATCTATTTCAATATAACCTCTCCATCGCCCGGAACCTTCATCATCGCGCTACATTATAAAGGGCGTGAGAAGGCTATTCTTGAGATGGATCTCAAGATTGATGACCTGTTAGAGAAGGTACGTAATCTGTTTCTACAGTCGTGTATCCAAACCTAACCCGGAACAGCAAAAGGACAACAAGCACCTGCTTGATCTTGAATACGTGCAGCTGAATGTTCCCAAGGTGCTCAACCTGCTCAAAAAGGTGTTTGCAAAGCGGTGAATCGTGTCTGTCTCTACACGTATATTTATGTGGTTTCCTGTCTATTCTTTTTCTATTCGAGATTATCTGGCGTTACCCGTCACCTTATGCTCCACATGTCTTCCCTCCTCAACTGTCGTTTTGACATTTTTCTTTGTACCTGGATTGTATTATTTCGAGAAGCTGTAATACACTGTCTCTGGATTTTTGTTGTACAGTTGCTTGATCCGCTTCCAAAATTAGCAACGCGGTCTGAAGCAACCGAGTCTCACCCTCACGAGCCTCACTTGTACTCCGCATGGTTTGACGCTGCTGAGAACAAGGACGATGCACCCTTTGCTCGTTGCGTTTCTACTGGTGTTTCTCGCTGTCTTCGCTGCAGCATCCAGTCGCTCCGTCTCGCAACTCCATCCTCGGTCGAACCCAATCAGGGTCCCTATTCATGTACATTCTAGAGGAATACCCTTCAAGGTCAATTGGAATGACACACAACTGGATACCAACACAACGTCCGCTACTGCAGGATTAACCCCTCTTGCGTTCACGACGGATAGACAGTGCGTGCAATAGCCCGCTAAGTCGGCTTTTTATTCCTTGGTTCACCAACACCTCTCAGGTCATACTATACCGTAATCAGCATTGGCGATATTTATTTCCGCGTTGTGCTTGATACTGGGTCTTCTGACCTATGGATCATGTCGACTGCATGTCAAACGAACTCATGCAAATCTTTACCGAGATACCCTCTGGCATACGAAAGTCCCACGTTCTTGTCTATAGCGAACAATGCTACGCCATACCAAGTCAGCTATGCCGATGGCACTGGTGCGTAGTTATCATTGATCTCAATCAAGCACGGGCGTTGACGTCTCCGTCAGCTGCATCGGGTTTCGTTGCATTGGAAACTGTACAGCTAGCTAACATCACCGTTGAACGTCAAGCTTTCGGTGTGTTATTCCTATCATTGGGAGGCTCGGCGCTAACCATGTTCAGGCATGATTACCAAGTCAAATGTGACTTTCACGGACAGAGTTAGCGGAATTATGGGTCTAGGATTTCCGCGTTTATCGTCGATACCAAGTTCTGTGAACAACTGTAAGTTTAATTGATCGTGGCCGGGAATATCAAAACCGTTAATTCGTTCGTACAGCGACGCCGTTCTTCGCATACTTGGCACAACAGGGTCTTCTGGATTATCCTCTTTTCGGTGTTAATTTGGCCAGGAATACGAGTGGTTCCCTCACAATCGGTATGGCCACAGTAAATCCAACATTTGAGCCAAATAACGGGTAGACCAGGTGCTATCGATTCGTCGGTTGTGACGAACGCTAGCAACATACATTGGAACGATGTCGTCGAGTTTCCCCCTTTCTCCACAGAAGGCAACTCGTCCAGCTACTTACAATGGTCAATACCTATAACTGGCTTTGGAGTTTGTCGTTGTCTGGATCATCTTAATATCCAAGTCTCATGCACCCCATAACAGGTTGGTGGTGTTCGTCTGAATCCACAGCCAACGTATCCAGCTATCACCAAGAACCTGTCATATGCCTTGTTTGATATGTTGGTTATTCGATTTATCGTATCCTTTCTTTCCACGCTGATGTACGCTGCAGTGGAACAGCTGGTATCTATGGTCCTGTCGCCGATGTGAGTCTATCGTTTCTTGGCTCAAAGATTGCATAATCTTCTGTCATTAGGTTTCAAGGCTTTTTTCGCGTATGGATGGTGCTCGGCTGGTTGACAATAGTTCGTACCATCGCTGATACTCATTGAAAGCTCACATGCCTTCCTGTTTAGACGGCCAGTGGGTAGTGCCATGCGATACGACCTCTACAATGTCGCTTTTCTTTGGGTGCGTTTGGATTGGGGGTGGAAATCCATGACCCTCACCTCCTCCTCTTAGGGAACATGAATATATCCTCCAACCGACGGATTATTTAATTGGACCTGCGTCCGGTAATCCAAACCTTTGTTTGTCGTGGCCAAGAGCAACGCTGCCGAGTTCAGATGGCATCGATTGGCAAATAGGTTTGTCATATCCTGCTCACTTCATTGACACTGCTTCATCCTCATAACCAAGGTTCGGCGTTCATGGCAACTGTGTATACCATTTTCAGGTGAACTTGAATTTCGTGGGTTTGGTTTGGTCTCTCTTAACAGTCTAACTAGTTTCGGGATTAATACCAAAGAGGCGCCAATGATTGGATTATATGCGCTTAGTAATGGAACCAACACAACGGAAACCCCAGAAGAAATTGCTTCCTTCCTCTCTACTGAGTCGGCCACAATAGCAACAACTTTACCGAACTATGTTATTCCGAACCCTACCTACACAACTCCTCCGTATGCACTCAATTCTTCCATTACAGCTCTCGTAGGTGGCATCGTGACATCCGGACTAGCCACAAGCACATACAGCCCTATTCTTGGTCAGAGCATATTTAATGTGACCGCTTTACCTACTATTTCACCTTCACCCACACTGATGACTTTAACTACCACTGATTCTGGAGGACAGTTGACCACTTCTATTTCTACCCATGCCATGCCTGTTGTTACACTTGGAGTACCACCTGGTTGGAATGGGGGCCACGCTCTTCATGCTCCACGGTTCTTCATGACGGCGATGCCATGCCTTGTTTTCCTTTGGACTTTATTCAACATCATGGACTTTGCGGGCTGGTTTTTGCATCCCCTTTTTATTTAATATTGTTGCATTTGCTATCACTAAACTCTACCAATGTGCTATATATTGGACTAATCATGTATACTGTATTTTAGATTATCAAAGATTGCACATGACCTGTTGTAGTCCTATCGAGAGCCATCTGGAGCCTGAGTATTTTCTTCTGTTCGTGTTGTATTCTGAGTTTGCTTTTCGTTACTTGCTAAAGGTTCCTGTCCAGATTCTCGTTTCTCCCACTCTCGCCACCAAGCAGGAAGTGTATCTTGTCTTTGCTTTTTCAAATCATTGACGGTGTCTTCAAGCGCCTTGAAGGTACCGCCCATAACCTCTTCTGTACTGGCTCCCTTTGGTCTACTCACGATGTGGACGTTCGTGGCTGATTTCATAGTCTGCTTATACCTTTCAACGGGCCTATTTCATACGAAAAGTTGGAATGTTTCAGACCTCAATAACCATTTCAGCCGCAGTCAACTTGGATCCCAAGGACAACCACATGTGGACATTGGAACGATCTGCAACGTCGAGAAAGTCGCGCACTCTTTCGTCTTCACCGCGTAGTGTCGAACTGCCACGACTCAGATCAGCGAGGAGAGGAGCAAGGTCGGGCGAGGATAATTTGTCGTCAAGCCATTTTCGCAAGAACAGGTGCGCAAGCGGGGCTTGCGGGAACGCCATTTTAGCGACGCGAACAAAGTGGAAAACGCCTCCGCGGACGACCATGTCATCAAGAAGACGAAAGACTCGACCCAATATCGGTGGTGCGTTGGGAATGAGTTCTTGGACGCGATCGGCAAATTGGTCACCGGTCTTTTCTACAAAGATGCGTCCCTGTATAGAAGTCAGTGCGCTTGACAACGATAATAGCCGAGTCTCTCAACTTGACCTTTTTAGAGAAACCTTCCATGAAGACTGTCAGATTGACCTCCATCTCAAATCTCGGAATGACGGCTTCATATTGCGCAAGATACAATGGAATGAGAATGGGGTATGCGGAGATCTGTGGACGTGCATTGGCGTTGAACCAAACAAGGGCAAGAAATCGAAATACCAGATTGGGTTTAATGGACGTTGGCGTGAACTGAAAACCCGCCATGTCGACTTCTACATCACCGTGAGGCCAAGATTTTGCGATGTCGAGTGTAGAGAAGGGAGATATTGTGTATGGTAGACATTGTACCTGCGTGTCGAACTGATTTTCAAGTTCAGAGGTGAAAGGGACAAGTCGGTAATTCTGCAATTGTTGATACCAAAATGAGATATGAGGCAAGACTCCAAAGTCATTTCCTGTTTACCCCGTCAGTAATACCACAGAGAGAAACCAAGGAATAAAACCTGGGAAGTAACTAGTTGATTACTCCTCAACGTCAAAGTGAGGGGCTACGGGACAATGGGACTAGACGCACGTGTTGATGCATTGGATCTGGGAATTGCGCTATCGCAATCTTCAGAACGTGTATAGCTAATTAGGGTGCAGCTTACTTGGCTTTCTCCATAGGAAATAGAAGCTTGTAGTTCTCCATCTATAACCCAAGCTGGGAAGTAAACAGGCAGAATTCGTGTTGGCTGCAGAGGTTCAAAGCCCAAGCCAGGTAAGAACCGCGCGCCCATTGAGCCTATGAACTGCTTCATCAAAAGCGCAGAGACCCAAGGAGCCATCTGCAAAATGGCATCCGAGGGAGATAATCCAAACGGAAAGGCTAACAGTGATACGAAAGCAGATATTTAGGCAATGAACACCAACATCAAGTTTTGCGCACCATTAACACCCTTTAACGGGTAGACATTTGAATTATGTCTGGAAAACAACTGCTTTGGTCTGCAGAGTCGTGTACATGCAAGACGAGTGAGCATTTCCAAACGTCGCGCGATGGAGACGTCACATCATGTCAGTGTCACACCGGGCCGGAGCGCAACCTTTCCGTTTAAACTTTATTGGGACACGTCGACCGCAGAGTATACTTATACATAGCTTTCTTTAACTCGCTCTCGCCTCTGAAGGCGCTCAAGGAACCGCCATGTATCACCATACCACCCTTTTCCTGCTCCTCTCGCTTGCTACATTCGCCTTTGCCGCAGACCTTTACAAAGTACTCGACGTGGTCCGTTCTGCGTCCGACAGGGATATACGGTATGCATACAAGAAGTTGAGCAGGAAATATCACCCCGACAAAAACAAAGACCCGGGTGCTGAAAGCAAGTTCGTGGAAATTGCGCACGGTATGCTCCATTAGCGACATCACGAGAACTCTATCTCTGACCATTTTCACAAGCATATGATGTCCTGTCAGATCCCGAGGTGCGTGTCGTGCCGTGGACTTGGGTTTTTCTAAACGAGTATACAGAAGCGGCAAATATACGACCATCATGGGGAGGTGTGCTTGTACTTTCTTTGTTTTCCATCGTCATCTTATATACCTATCCTATCATTGTAGGAAGGATTGAAAGCCCGAGAGAACGGGCAGCATGCCAATCCTTTTGATATATTCCAGAGTTTCTTCGGAGGTCGTGAGTTCGTCTCTTCATTTGGCGCTTCACACAGATCTCCTCACGATGGAGTCTAGGTCCTGCAGAACAAACAAGGAAAGGTCCTTCTTCACTTACAGAATTCGAGGTTGGTTTGGCTGAGATGTAGGTCATCACATTTTTCGCCCCCTATTCTGTGTTTATCACTTTGTGATTTAGGTATTCAGGCGGAAGCGTAGACGTACGTGCAAAGCACAAATGTTGGCGTTTTTGAAATTGAGATTTGCCACTAGTTCCAAGCTCAGAAGAAGGTATTATGCGACCACTGCCGAGGATCTGGCGCAGCTTCTTCCTCTGATATACATGCATGCTCTGGATGCGGAGGCTCTGGAGTGAAGATCGTCAAACAGCAGATATTCCCTGGGATGTACGCTCAAAGCCAAGTGACGTGCAACGACTGTCAGGGGCGTGGAAAAGTCATTAAAAAGATCTGCCCACACTGTAAGGGTGCAAAGGTTCTCGACCATGTCCAACACTACACCCTCGACATTCTACCTGGCATGCCCGAAAACCACCAAGTCGTGTTTGAGGGCGAAGCCGATGAATCACCTGACTGGGATGCAGGCGACATCATCATTCGCGTAAAGAGCAAGACAGAAAAGGGTGGCTTTAGACGAAAAGAGTCCAGTCTCTACTGGACAGAAGTAATTGGGGTTGATCAAGTTAGTCTCTTTCGCCAGCTACCGAGTCGCCTTCTGACGAGTCACTATAGGCCTTGTTAGGCTTCGAGCGCAACCTAACACATTTGGACGGACATGTTGTACGACTAAAACATACTGGCATTACGCAGCCAGGCTTTGTACAGTCCATCAAGGGCGAGGGGATGCCTATACTGGGGCGGTCGGCACATGGTGACTTGTTTGTAGAATATAAAGTCATCCTACCGGCAGAACTATCTCCACAGCTGCGTCAAAGTAAGTTTCTTGGTAATGGGACGAGTTATAAGCTTATTTCTTGCATAGAACTGGAAGATGCATTCCAGTCTTCGAGATCGGGCCATGACGAACTTTGAGTATACCCATAGACCACGGCGCTGTCATTATACTACAACTTAATATATGAGTGAAATAGATACATGATGTTCTGAACGATGCCAGGTTATAGGTTGACTGTCGCATGGGTTAATGATTGGACCATCGTATAGCGCGGAGTATCGTATTGGATACATGCAGGAGCTGAGAGCTCAAAAACAGCAGGGCAATTATGCCTACTGCATTAGGTTGTGGACTTTGACATATATATGTGTGAGGTCTAGATATTTTGGATATTGGGATACACAAGAACATGCTTAACTGATACAATGCCATGATATACATCAACCAACTAAAAGACCCAGACGAAATCTCGAATCTCATGCCTGTACTGCCATTTGAGCCCCTGCCACCAACGAGACCATCAGCACTCACCAGATAGTTATACGACTTGCGATCGTCACACCGTTCCAAATACTCTCTCTATGCAGAAAAGTCACACAAATCTATCAGAATGTAGAAGTAGGTTTCGTACCTCGATGAGATTCTCGATACGTTTCTTGATGTTGAACGGCTCCGGTTGGAATCGACTGGCGAGTTGCCGCGTCACTTCATTTATCAGGTCATTATGCGACATATGTTTACGATCCTTCATAATTCGGACAACACAAGCCTAGCATTCCATAAATCAAGGGTGAAAAGAGATAGCAGACTTTGCGACATACATCTGTCTGATGTTTCCTTTCCTCATCAACGCGATCCCTTGTTTCTTTTCTTTCCTCTCCAGATTCGACTTTAGCCGAAACCACAGCAATCTTGATTTTATGCAGGTCGGATTGGAACCCTTCATTGAAGTGGAAAACGTCTGAATCTTTCACTTCTCGACCCGGTGGATGTTTTTTCAGGACCTTGTACTTCCCGCAAGCTATTGATTGCAATTGTCGCCTCAGCTCTAGATCATCAATGCCCGTCGCTTCCTTGATGTCCTAATGATCAAATGGCATTGAGCCTCGTATTAATCATGCTTCGGGCGTATCTCACCGAATAGCTTAGAGTTTCTCCGTCACCAAGATTTTGGAACAACAATAAAATAACCAGCGCGTATGTGGACACATTCAACTCGTGTTGACGTGATTTAAACCTCACTTTCACGTCTGCATTGCCAAGAGACGCCAGCCACGTCAGTCGACGCCCGGAATGTCGGGTATTGTAAAATCGCTGGTATGAATTGCATGCCTGGGTCATTAATGGCGGCAATCTGCAAGAGGGTGGGGCCTGCGACATGGGCCAAAAGGTCGCCGTCATTATGGTTACAGATAACTCAAGCTCAGGTGGCTAGAGAAAGAATGAGCACAATCCGCAATGGGGCAAAGCGACGTACTGATGATTGTAAGCGTCCAAGGTAAGTCCTATAGTGTCCCATATGTTCATCCGATAGTTTCATATCATGGAACATGCCCTCCAACTTCTGCGTGAATTGGAAGCCACATTCTACCTTGAGCTTGGCCAGCATGCCACGTTCTGCATCATCGGATACAGATCGGTTGTGAAGAAGACGCTTGGCCAGATGATTTTTATAGTAGCGTTCAAAGATATCTTTCTCCGAGATGAAGCGAAAGACAATGATTGTTTTGTCGAGAACAGCGTCGACCTCCGTGTCCGTTTTCTGTACTGATAGTGAGCAAATTAAACCATCGCAGACACACGAACCCGTACCCCCTTCAAACCTCTCCGAAGGTGATCATCAATAAATAATGAAATGAACTCTGGTGCCTTGTCATTCATATTGACAAACGATGAATATGCCTATGAGCTGTCAAGCCCGGAGGAGCATTGAATCTCAATATCACCTACCTCATCCAAAGTAGATTCTAGCTCTCGGTCACTCTGCCAGCAATGCTTCCATATAGTATCAAACTTGTCCTTGAGGTCCAGAACATTTTGAACCCATTGAGACGCCCCGGTATTTGCTGACTTGATTTTGGCAATTTTTCCTTTCCGTTTGGAATTACCCTCCTCATTTTCACCGCCACCTCGATCTTCGTCGACTTCATCAACGACTACCGACAGGCGGTTGATTTCTCTTCCTCTTTGCAAGATGGATTCTCTCAATGCCCTTTTAAGGCATGGAAGACCTGTCGGAACTCCCGAATATAAATGGTATAGTCGGGAAAGGTCTTCCATCTTTTGTGAATCAATCATGACATCCAGCCCTGAGTTCGGGAGTAAAATGACGGTTTGGATGTGTGGTGAGAGAAGATGCTCCTTCAATATTGCACGAAGAGGAGACGCGGTAACGCTTGAGAGATAATGATGTGCCCGTGAATCTTCTGATTGGTATCGTTCCTCCACCTACGGAGTACTGGCTAAGAACTGTACCATTGTGACAAAGGGCATTACATACTCTTTGAAGAAAAGCAGAGGCGTCGCTAAGCTGCAACAACTTCTCTCCCTCTGCCTTGTAATAACTTTCGCTTTCCGTGATGATAGCGGGTTCGAGATATAGTTCGTACAAAGTTGATTTTCCATCTTCAGAGTCGAGACCCGTAAAAACTTCCACAGACCCTTTAATGGCAGAGCGATTGACAACATAACCCTCTCTCTCAAAGCGAATTTGATTTAGGATGGCATTTATGACGTGAGTACGGATGGAATCAAGCATGATGTGTTCTCGGAACAATATACGCCCCAATTCCCATGTTCCAGGAACGGCCGCAGAGTTCGTATAGACACGATCCTTCCCAACTTCTGAGTGTTGCGAGTTGGAAGCCATAGTCCGAGCTCACCATGTATTTCAAGATCTGCCCAAGCTTCACCATATTGCTACAATGATCTTCGTGAACTTTTGTTACAGCCTTGCACAACAACTCCGCTTCTTGACTTCCCTGCATGAGATCTTGACCTCCGCTGTTTGGGAATACGGGGGTGATCTGTTCGTTGGCGAGAGTGTCAAGGTTTTCCATAATCAAGCCCTTTAATCCGTTATATAGCATCTCCCCATGCCTATACAAAACGAGATTATACCCAAACCGATGATTCTCTTCGAAAGACAAGTTTCGTGCATTCTGATTCTGAATTTCGCGGATGTTTGTGGCTAGTTGTGTCCACGTTTCTTCAGAACTGAATTCTGGTGCTAACTGTCGGACACTGTGATGAGTTTCATAAACTTGAGAGGTCTTGATGATGCACCTTTCGTGGTGGTTTCTGGTCAAAGATCCCTTAGAATACAAGTAAACCGAAAGGCGCAGGAATTGCACACACAATCTTGGGCTTAGTTCGAGACCTTAAAGCTATTCCATTTCCTCAATTACAATTTCTAATGTTCAAATCCTTTGGAACGTACCAGTAGCCATCGCTTAAGACGTGGAGAGATGGAAAGGCATGAGTTGACTCAATTCAAATATCCCATTCTGTTTCTTGATCAAGCCATAGACAAACAATTGATAAAGTCCTATCAAACTAAGCATGGATCTAGGTACTACGTGAATGATGCGTGCAAATGGAAGACCCAATAAATCAGTGCTAAAATGACAAAATGATTGTATAAAGGAGAAAGTTGGAAGCAAGCGCATGCGTATTGAATTCATGGCGGCGCGCGAGAAGATCGAACAAAATCCGTGAAGTATTTCCGGAAGGATTTCCCATCTAGATCCCGTAGTTTTGTCGTGAAGTCTAAAGCCACGTCTTGTGGCCAATTTTGCGATGGTAGGAAGATAGAGAGCAAGTAGGTGTATGCTTCGACACCCCGTGTCTTGCAGATAGTTTGCAAAAGATTCGCAATCTCATGCAGGACCTGCACATTGTACATGAGTTGTCACCCAAGTAGAGCGAACCGAACCATCCATGCTCACCGTCGTCATTTGACCGTCTTTCAGGTTGAAGCCAGGCAGAGACGGAACCCGGAATGCCGCAGGGACCAGTCTTTCATAGATAAAGGTCTCAAAACCTGGTAGACCTTCCTGAAGTTTGCCATCCACGGGTGTTTGGGCAATGGGTTGTCCCCAAATGGAGATCGCTCTGTTGAAAAACGTGATTGCAGATTTTTGACTGGCAGAGTCTGAAATATCTTCTGCCAGCTGTTCTAGGCTTTCAATTAGCGACATGAAAGTGCCGGCATTCCCTAACGAAAGGTTAATGAAAGTAGAGTTTTGATATACGAGAAGCTCACTTTCTGAGGTAAATACACCTTCCAGTCTTCCGATCAAGATAGCGTTCAGCAAGCCGAGATAGCCTCTTTTTGTCTCGATGTGTGCTCGTTGGTCATCCGTGCCAGAAATTGGTTGCGAAAGCAATGCGGTTATATGCATGCTTAATGGGCCAATTAATTGATCCAAGACGTCAAACATGTCTCTCTGCAAACATTCGCCATGTGAGGACAAGGATCCTTGAAAAGTGTAGAAAGGCTTACTTGGAGTTTGTGAATAGAAAGCCCAATGAGATTCAGAAAATCTACGAGTTCAGTTGGCTCGAAATGAGCAAGCAGGGCGCCCATCAAGGTTGGTATGAATTCTGTTACTCTGGCACCCGCTGTCGCCAGAATGCGTGCAAATGCAAATCTAGCCTGTATCAGTGACGATTAATTGACGATCTACGCAACATGTGGTAACGTACAGCATCGCGGATGACCTTGAGCGTATTCATGGCTTTTAAGCATACCAGAATGGCCTGAGCCATTTCTGCAAAAACATTAAGTGGAGGGAAGACGTATCCTTCGGGTATGGTAGCTGGGTAATCCGGGAAACCTTTTGCAATGTTGCCTAATGCCATAATGAGATGATGCACCTTGATGATTGGGATGATATCTTCAGGTCCTTTTGTTGTGAAATGCTGGAAATTTTCTGAAAGCTCGTCCATAAGGGGCTTGACAAGAGAAAGCAAGACGGTTGCCTGTTGTTCTTGATTTTTGTAGAGAAGTGAGCTCAGAACGCCGGCTGTTTCGTAGAGATACAGCTGAGAATCGAACAAGGTGTCTTTCACAGCTTCGGACAATGGGTCCAAGTCTGAATCTTCGGGCTCAGGGATTCGCACTTCGATCGTTAACAGATCTCGCATGCTGTTGAGAATGCTGACGCTGAGACCTGGTGGTATATCATTCCTTACTTCTTTGATAAAGCGATGGAAGAGATAATCCACTCGCGATCGGTGTGAGGAATTTGCATTATGCAAACCACTAAATCGAACCGATAATCAGAACGGGTACGCTGTGGTTGGAGTGACAACTAACCGAGAATCGACCATAGCTTCTAGGGTAGGGATGATGCACTCCTTCCGAATCTTGAAAAAGTCGGGATATCGAGCTGCCGTCTCGAAAAACTGCAATGCCACAGCGCGGTGAGGATACGAAGACATTTCTGATTGAACCAGTGCATATAGCATTTCCCCATGAGGAGTCAACGGGAACTCTGCGTAATTCACCACCTTTCGGATGTCTTTATCAATCGGTGGTGCTTGGCAGAAGGCAGCACGACCTTTTCCTCCCGCTGCAAGACATCTTGAGCATCTTCGCGCGATAAAGTCGGGACACTCACTTTTGTTGATCTCACCAAATATATAAACCAGATAAACGCCAAGTTCAGCATCATTCCATGCGAGGGATGCTCTGTTTTGATAGGTCGTAATCGTCTTCAATGCCAGTGCACGGACTGCGTCTGTGACGAGGTCCTGATCGATTGCGAGGATTGAATCCACGAAAGTTCGCAATTCCTATTTATGTGATGATTTGATTAGTGAAAGTGGGGGGACGCTCGTAATTAGCGCTTCAAACCTTCCTCAGCTTTTCAAATTCAGCGTTGTCATCTTCGTCTGGATCTTCGGTATCTGCATCTTCATCCCACTTGAGTTTTTTAAGCAAGACCTCTAGCAAAGCTGTCATCCAAGCTCTTTTTGATTCATCCAATGGAGCGCTTGATATCTTGCGGCTGCGCTTGTACTACACTTCCATTAATAAAGCAAGACAATCGTTCTTTATGAACTCACGCTTGTAAGAATGCTCTGCAACAGTGGGAATACTGTATTACAGGTATCATCATATTCGTCTGCCAAGAACTGCAACATCACAGGCTGGATCTGTTCCAGTTGTGCTGTCGCTTCAGAACGCACATCCTCGGTAGGGGAGTCCTAGAGATAACATCAAGATCACTTCCATACTGAAGACGAAAACAACCGACATCAATCAACTTCGTTAGCTCTATCCCAAGCGTGTTCAAGAGCTTCCCAAGTGCCTCACGGTACGATTCTTCTCCTTCATCAACATCAGCTCCACGCTCGAGCTGTTGAGCACGCGTTTTTGATTCCAGCGCGTCGATGACCTGACTCAACGACAACACTTTGAGTAATTGTAGCTTATCACCGGGTTCCTTGAGACCTTTTGCCACAATTCGCAGCAAAGCTGCCGCCGTTGCAAGTCGAATTGGTAAAGATGGATTTGCGAGCATGGTGAAAAGCAGCGGAACAGTGGTAGGCGTGACTGTCAAGTTAATATCGATCCAACCTTGAGCACAAAATGAGGCTGTCAATCTTCAGGAAGTTATTGAATTGAAACGTACCGACATAGGACCCGAACGTCCTAATACCGCAATCCACAATCTCAATCGCCTTTTCTAGTTCTAGTCCGGCGTCTTGAGAAAGATCGCTCTTTTGCAACCGTGCAATAGTTTCAGCACCCTCAGCTACAATCGTCACGACGGCTTCGTTGATCCTTGCTGCATCTCGTTCCCGGACAGCATCTCGGACCCTCGAATCACGCGCATGTCGTTCATGAGTAAAGTTACGCGCAGATTTTATCATCTGATCAGCAACTTCGCCAGAAATTTCAAGGACGACTCGAAAGAACAGGAGGGAAACATGACGGTTGAACCCTGCATCAGTTGCGGGGCGAATGAATGAGAAAATATCGGTGAAGAATGAAGGCCATTGGTCAATGTATGTGCAAAGGAAGAATAAAGTTAATGTATGCGAGAATTTGTTGCGTATATCTGACAAGTAAGTCATTAGACGATTGGTAAGTCATAAGACGACGTTGCGCTCACAAGTAGCCTCGTTCTCCGCCGATCCTTGTACATATTCCGACTGGATATACCGTAGCATTGATTGTCGTAGGAGGTTAAATGACTCATCATCGAATGGTTCTGAACTGAAGCAAATATCAGTGATGAGTTGATTGACAGGGGGGGTTGAAAAGAAGAGCAGTTTATTATGCCCTGTTAAGCGAGCAAGGTTACGCTGCACCAGTGACCACTCCAGATGCAACGCTTGATTGATGTATTTTGTGGTGACACCACCTGCAAAAAGCGCAACATCGACTCACGAGATCACTTACCGGCTCTCAAAAAAGTGATCTAGCAGGCCAAGGGCAAAGAACCGAGCTTGTGCAGGATATTTCTTGGCTCCATCGGAGCCGTCTTCGAGGAAGATACGCAGCGCTATACGCCACGCATCATTTATGTTTTCTTGGACGGTCCTGATGTAGCCCAACGCTTGTGGATGAAGGGAGGTTCGTGAAGGATCTGAGGCAATTGCTATGGCCTGGATAAGTTGTTCGATTTCATGTTCCATGAGAATTGTTTGTTGAGGATGGCAAATGTAAGAGGTTCGAGTGAAATGACCAGAAATGACTGGGGCGATCAATGTCAGATAGTAGTTACTAAATATGGCTATTGCATCAGAGCTCTAGAACATAGACTGCCCCTGTCCGTAGCCCAACACAAATCCTCCCTGCGGCCTCATCGAAAGCAAGCGACGTTATCATATGTACTTCAAAAGGTAGTGGGTGATGTGGTGGTAACAACGGACTGACCGATGCCGCCTCCCCTGGTGGAAAGGTAGCCTTCCACAAGCTATATTCATCGCTATCCCATTCATGGTCCAACCAAACCGCTCGGAACCCAGTCTTCCCAAAGCACACAATTTCAGGTCGCTTTCCAATCGCTGTTTTGAAACTGTGTGTTGGCTTGCTCACATAGAACTGAGTCCTACGTCGAGAAGTATCCAATGGAATATGATAAACATCAGCTAGTCCCTTGGCATGTTCCCCGAACGAATGAAAAGCAAACAGGGAGAAGTGTGACGGACACTCGTGCGCAGGCTCAGAGGATACATAAAATTCAATCGGTATTGAACTTGAACCTAACACATGTTCGGCCAACAGAGGACATTGTTCTGTTGTAAGTGTCGTCGTTTCAGGATTGATGTTTCCAAGGAAAAGAATTGAAGGTAATCCGTGAATCCAAGCGACGAGTGAATTCTCACGCACTCCCGTTAGAACAAAACAGGAGGGATACAGCTTTATCTGAAGCCTGTCTATGAGCTGCTAAAGTTGATTAATGATGGTTAATGAAGTTCGTTGAATGCCTACCACTAGTGGGGCAAACTCGTAAAGAAATCTTCGTTTGCTGGCGGTGTTGTAAAACATAACGGTGTAGGTGGGCAATCCGAAGTTCTCGGGGAAGCGAGCAACAATTGTGGCTATGACGTCATTGCACAACTCTATCACTGATATTCGGCCTTCCGGAGGGCCAGGAATGTGATTAGAAGGACAGATCGGCTGTTCACTAACATCATCCAGCGGTAATGGATAGATGATGACTTCCCTGAATGGACTTTTAGGCATGAGTGAAGGAACGCTTCCAGTAAAACGTACTGGTTATTGCAAAGGGCAACGACTGTTGCCTCACAGTCGCCTGAAGCAGTGACAGCGGCAAACTGAATCATCGGAATTGATCTATATCTTCGGCTATCGAGTGAATGGTTAAGAGTCCAGACAGAAAGTTCGTCATGGTCAGGCCATCTGGACAGAACGAGGACGTGTCTATTTCCAAGCAACTGCAGCTGCATGATCGATGCATCCTTGAGGTTCTTCCTTATATTGATACATCCTACACGCGGTGACGGTTTCCGCCAGTTATGGTCAAGACGTAAGGCACTGATCACAGTATGTCGCAGCGCAGCACCTGACAAAGATGCAATGGGATGATTGACAGGTGGCAAATTGAGCGGCATGTCAATTGATAAACGATGCCACACGTAATCAGAGCAAGTAAATGCATGTAAGACACGACATGTCTACGTGTCCGTGAGTTGCTGTGGGGTGGTGGAATGATGGGTGCTTGCCTGATCGAGGACTAGGACATCGGCTGGGGATAAATACCAGGAGATGTTGAGGAGAACGTCGAATGGCAGGTCAAGAAGCATCAGATAACTGACTCAATCACCTGACTGCTGACACCCTTATAAGTAACGCCAAGCTGTTCCCGTCTTGCCCCTCACAGCCATGAACCAAGACCATCACCCGCAATATCTTTCGCCAAGCCCTTCTGACCTCGACAGTCAATCCGACTCCGATTGGCTTGATATCGTGAGCTCTCGTGAATCCGACGACAATGACTCGGTTCCGAGTGATCGCGAAGACGTCCATTCTGTGCCGCTTTCCAGGCGTTCTTCCGTGAGCTTTGGCAGCTCAAGGGAAGGAGATGTCGAAGCATGGGAGGGATTCGTCGACGACAGTGACGACGACGACAAGTCATCGCCCATCAGGCCTGGCATGTACCCTAACCCACCACCCGTGTCACGCACTCAACTGGACACCCTAGGTTCCAATCTGGACGCTGCTTGTGTACAGGACACTGCTGAAGACGAGCGCGTCAAAGAAGGATTGGAACAGAGCCTTATCAGCACTTTGAGTTCCTCTCGGTCGTCGTCGGCTGCGTACAGTGCTAGCACCCACTCTTCACTGCGGGATCTGCGGCTGTCTTTCCCAGATCCGTTGACCAGTTCTAAAGATAATCTACCCTTGTCCCGACCAGCTACTCCTCCTCCAGTTAATGAAGTGACTCCGATTTCTGTCGAGCCTCGCGATACTGCTACTGCCACTCCATCTAAACCTGAACCTGAACCGGGTACAGGTATCCCACCACCCGAGATCCCTCAGGCTAGCAAGTGCGACATTATTGACATTGTATTATACGGCTCTTCTCCTACGTCCAAATGGACCTTGCTTGAACAGCTCTTGCGGAAAGCGGCTGGTTTCACTCACCGCACTTTAACAAGCACCTTGCCTTCCGAAGATGCAGCACATTACATCTTTAAGCCAAGGTCAGAAGCAGTGCAGCCGAACGGCATCGCAGTGTATGACTGCACTCAAGGGGGTGCAATTCATTTCACATCTGTATGTTTCAGGCACCTAATTGCACCATGTTGATTCACCGCTTCATTTACTTATATGCAGAGCGATCCTGACAGACCGTCACTGGCTGTCGTATTTCTGCCTTCAGATTCACTTCGCGTTTTGCCCGAGCACACCTTTTACCTGCCCATATTTGTTGACGTTGATTCTGCTGATGTTGTAGCTCATGACGCGAGTGTCCGCTCCTCTGCTGAAAGAGCTTGGAGGATGCTTCCCGTCCCTCCTGGCAAGACGCTGCGTCTCGGCAATGGCCCAACTTCCATATTGTCGAGCAGCGAACTTGAGAATGTGGAACCCTTCCGCGCCCATCGAGCTCTGCAAAGACTGCTCCTGCCTGCAAAGAAACAGCCATCCAAGACATTTGCTGACCATTTAAGCTCTGTTCCTGCTGTGACATTGTACGTCTACGTTTTCCCTCTATTTTTCGGTGCTAATGCACCCTGCGCAGTTTTGCTCTCGTTTCTATAGTTATGAGCTTTGCAATTAACACCATTTTTCGGCCTCCTGAACCAACACCGGTGTTTAGGACACAGGTCGCAAGTCCGACGTGGGGTGCAACGACGACGCAGCTGAACAGCTCCACTGCTGTTCAAGCGACACCTATCTCACAGCAAGGAACAGCATTGATCGCCTCTTCGTTAAAGGACTTCGCTCTTTCTATAATCAATCCCCACAGCACTGCTCTGTCAGTCACATCCCAGAGCAGCCTATTAATGTCGGTCAGCCAGCCGCTTACCTCCAAGGCTAAGACTCGCAAAGAGGCTCAGCCACCAGCGTATACGGCTAAAATTTCGCCATCAACTGATATTATTCTGCGGCTAGTTCCCACAACCCCCTCAGTCTTCACCAAATCCACTGTAGCTCCTTCCATGACCAATAAGGAAGACCGCATGGCTCCCTCTGGTTCCGCTGTCAGCATCAGGCTGATTGACTCGGTTCCTGAAGTGTTTGAAACAACGGTCAAAGCTGCTCTGGGCGCAGTTCATAGCGATCTCAAAGAACTTGTGGACGCGATGGACGACCTCATGCGCGCTATTCAAGACCAGACCAAGAAAGCTATGATCAAGTCCGCGGACACGGCGCACTCTATTCAGGACCATGTCAACTACCGAAATGAAAGAGCTCGTGGCAAGGCTCGCGAGCTCAGGGATAAGAGCGAGAAACTTATCCAGTCGGCTGGTGAACAACTCATGGAGACCACGTGGAGCATGAAGACGAGGGGGGAACAATTTGTCACGCTTGCACAGGAGCACATCAAAGATAGGACTTCAGTTGCAAAGGAGAAAGCGCATGGGTTTAGGGAAAAGATAGTAAAGTCGGATGCTTGGCAAACATATGTTGCCGGGCATGATGAATGGGCGAAGAAGGTTATTGACAAGAAGGCGGCGAAGAGAGAGTATAAGAAGTGGGTTAAGAGTCTGAAGGGGCCAAAGATGAAATGTCGCAAGGAATCGCGCCGGGCCTGCATGTCCCATCTAATGTGGGGATAGTCAGTATGTACAAATTATGGGAGTGTGTGCCCTTATTTGTTGTCAAAAAACGTTTTCAGAATCGATGGTGAAACTCTGACTCACGTCTGTCGTGTTAAACGGTGTGTATTATCCCAGATCAGCTTACAGGCCGCTAAACATCATCCAAGTCCAATCATGTTCTCTGAAGACGATGAAAACTGCTCCCTGTTCGGATCCCCCAGTCCCTCAAGATCACCGTCTCCCGCGTTAGCACTACCAACCAAAGGTGGTGGGGAGGGTGTGTTCGCAGGTTCTTTTGCTACAAATATAGCACAAAATGTGGGGACCATTGCACTTCCTGGTTCCCAGCATTATTCTGAACTTCCAGACGTTTCATTAGCCCTGCCCTTGAGCTGTCCGCTTGCGCGAGTCCCGCCTACCAGGACTGTGGCTACCGCGTTGCCTTCGCTGGCAACGAGTTCCCAGCCACCAAATGCATCCCTGACTCGCTCACGCGCGTCGTCCACACCATCTTCATCCACAACTAGCTCGGGAAAGAAGAAGAAACAGAAGAAGCGAAAACAAGCACATCCATCTCCCGCCCCCTCTATCGCCCTTCCTGATCCATCAGTAACTCCACCCCCCAACTTTTTCCGCAATCAGTCGGCTCTCTTAGGTACCGCTGGACTTGTTGCTGGACTTAGACCTGCAAGGATGCAGTTCAACATTCCTCGAGGTGCTACACCAACAAATCCTATTGTGTTAGACGACGATGACGATCCAAAGTCATGCGCATCTTCCAAGGTTAGCGGTGTCGTATACGTTGAAAACGAGGCGCCCAAGCTTGGCAAACGGTCTGGCTCATTGACTCCATCTTTGGACATCAATCCGGCTTTGCTACCTGCCCCAACAAACAAAGAAATTGTTGCCATGTTATTGGCACACAAAGACATTTACCCGATATTGAGAAATATTCTACGCCTAATTGCTGGTCAAAAGGCCGCTGCAGACATGGCCCAGAAAAGAAAGTCTGCTCGACCCTCAAGTACTCCAATAACCACTGGACCTAGAGCCCCTCCTTTGAAGAGACGGAGGCTAAATCGTGTGCCAGCTGGAGCAGTAGACTGGGACGTTCCCTATCCATTTCAAGAGGGCGAGGGGCCAGAACAGTACAGAAAAGTATGGGAGAAGGAACGTAGGAAGCAGCTCATTTCGCAACTGCTTGATCTCGTCAGAATAGCTGCGAGAAAGGCTGCTATAAGAAAGTACCTTCAACAGCAAGAGGCTTTCCATCGGGCTCAACGAGCCCACTCAGCGCCTGCGTCCCTACATGGCGTGGCTAACCAACCAGTCGGTGTCTCAGAAAGTACAGACCACGCATTGGACAGAGCACCCGCTCTACTCCACGAAGCAAGTCAGGCTTCCTCGCAGCCGCATGGGCAACCAACGCCAGAATCACTGTCAACGACTCTTGTTCCGCCCCAGCTCTTCATTTCCCCAGAACCAGCGCAGGAAACGTCAACATCACTGGATCAGCTCATTTCATCATTGCTCGCTACCACGGCAGCTGGGTTCAGTTTTACGGATTCACCGTCTGCCGCTCACGGCAATGCTAACCCAGGCGAGGGCATGAACGATGGCCTGATCGATAGCTGGATGGACATCTTTCAGACGTTTCCTGTCCATCCAGATGATCTTGCATCCACTTTTGATACGTTTCCATCCCCAACTCAGAGTAATGAACATCCGTTCAGTGTTGCGTCAACACCGACGGCACACGGCGGGACCAATGTTCCTTTCTTCGACACGACTTCAGCATTCAATTTCGATTCCAATATGCACTCACAATCAGCCCCAATCAATAATATTGACAATACCATTCAAAACATGTTTGCAGCATCACAAATATCAGCATTTCCACCTCAAAACACATCGCAACAAGTACCTGTGCACGACCTTGGTCTTGACCATATTCTATCATCTTTTATGACGTCTACGGACGCGAACACGGTGACGTGTGACGCTACTTTATCTGCCATCTCACAACCACAACCAAAATCACTTGAGCTCGTTGACTTCAATACTTTTATTCCAACAACCCAAGGTGTGGAAACCAGTGGAACGCCAGAGTCGACGTTTTCCATGCCTTCAGCTAGCTCAATCAGAAGCTCTAGTGCGGACCCCAGCACTCCTGCCTCGGCCGTGTGGGAGTCTACCACCGACGTTGCGATCGCCCTTCCAGGAAGCCAACACCTGCAAGAACCCTCGTCCGGTCAAGGTATGTTGCGTCTCGCGTTATGGAATCAGTATATCAGCCGTGCTGATAGTGGCGTATAGGCGAGGATGAGGTGGGGCGGTTTACGGCCCAGGAGAAACAAAAGTGGCCCGAGAGGGAGCATTTTGGAGTGAGTATGGACGTGAATGAGGGTAATGCTCAGGAGGCCCAACCTGCTTGTGCCTTGGCGACACCGTCTTCCGTCGACCAATCAGCCCTTCGATCGCACAGTCTCCCAGCATTTCCTAGACAGTTGAAGCTTTCCAACGAAGATATCATGCGGCTTGCTCAAGAACGGAGACAAGAGTTGATAGAGGAGTTGGAGGGTGTTAAAACACGACTGTGGGAGACGACGATTGAACAAGGTGTACTAGCCGAATTGCAAAAGCAGCTGTTGCCGTAGCAGATGTTACTAAGTAAATACATATCGTGTCAAATTCTTTCACCAAGGATGAGCGCTGAGCATTGAAATCGGCTTTCGGGAACACATGTAAGCAAGGACACTATCAGGGCAGTCTTCTACCTTGAGATGGTACGGATACTGTGTACCTCTCAGTTTGTTTACTGGGATGATTGATAAAATTTTTGCTAAAAAGCTTGAGAACGAACTATGTCAAAACTTTACAGATGGGGTATCAATACAACAAAAGATATACCTAGATTCAACGTTACATAAATACGACAAGCGGGCAAGAAACGGCGTACCAAAGAAACAAGACCCGAAGCGGTGTTCAGGACATCCCAAACCCGTCGTCGCCATAACCACGACTCATTCGTCTGCGAATATCGGGTGAGAGGTTCATGGGCATACCAGCACCACCGCCCATGGGATGAGCTCCCATACCGCCAGCACCAGCGTGGCTAGTGTGGTCGACCATACCCATTGGTCCCGCCATCCCACCCATGCCGCCCATGTTGCCCATACCCATACCACCTCCCATACCACCTCCCATACCATTCCCCATACCGCCCGCCATGCCACCCATACCACCCATTCCCATATTGCCCATGTTTCCCATTCCACCCATATTGCCCATACTGCTCATGTTTCCCATATTGCCCATACTTCCCATCCTTATAGGCGACGCGCCAACATCGCCTCCATAAAACTGACCCGGTGGGATGGGATTAAAGGGCGACCCGCCTGCAGGACCTGGTCCTACACCGGGATTTGGGCCACCGCCACCTGCACCGGGGTACGGGCCTGCACCGTGAGGCGTGGGCGGCGGCCGCATGGACATATTCGCCACGGGCGAAGCAGAGTGAGAGTAAGGGTACTGAGCAGTAGGTCCTGGACCATGCCCGGGATGATGGTGTCTTTGCATTGGCGGCGTTTGGTGGATGGGATTCATCTGATGCACGCTCGTCAAGTGGAATTCTTGATGTCCGGAATCATGCCGTGCGAGGTGTTGTTGTTGTTGTTGTTGTTGATGTAGATGGTGAGCGTGTAATTGGTTATGGTGGTGGTGGTGTTGCTGCTGCTGCTGCTGTTGCTGGCGTGCCGCTTGTTGTTGAGCCTTTTCTTCCTCCGCTTTTTCTTCCTCTATCTTCATTTTGACAGCTTCGATGAGCGGTGTTGGGTCGTAATACAAGTCAGAGTGTTCATCTACAAGGAATCTGGTTGATAGAGCATAGTATTAGCTGTGAAGCGCAAATAAATGGGTGAACGAACTGTTGGGTGCCGACGTCCCATTGAGGACCTCTCTCTGCGCGCGCCGTGGTGAGCATAGAGTTCCATTCAGATGCGCTTTCCTTATTGTTGCGTTAGGACTGCCGACAAGTGTATACCAAAAAAGCTCACTATCGAAGGATTCAAATCGGGATGCGGCATATTGATGTCGACGAGAATTTTCCTTGACCGTGCTTGCTTCTTGAGCTCTGCAGCAAGCTTGAGACCGGTACGCTGGGCGTTGTGCCTGGGTACTTGGACGGTGATGTTCTTGACTTGCCTGCCTGGTGCCATTGGTGTTGGTGGTTGTGACCAAGCCGCATAGATGGCTCCTTCTGCACCAGCACCGTCACAACCGCTCCGAGAATCTTACACCTATCATTCTCCCAAGCCTACCGCTGCAGGGCAATACATCCTAGGCGTCGACGAGGCTGGAAGAGGACCCGTCCTCGGCCCACTCGTGTATGGCGTCGCGTACTGTCCAGTATCTTACACGGAGCAACTAGACGAACTCGGGTTCGCAGGTATTACATCGGAACACGAACCACAGGGAAGAGCTGTACTGAAACGAATTCGCAGATTCAAAAGCACTGACGCCGGAGACGCGTGTTGCCCTCCTTGACACGCTATGTTCAGACCCAACAAACCTGGGGTGGTCAGTCAGAGTAATCTGGTACGCAGCGCCGTTCAGAGAGCAGTCATGTACTGAGAATTATTTAGCCCACAGGCCATCTCGAGTGGCATGCTCCGTCGACCACCCACCAACCTGAACCGACAGTCCGAAGAAGCTACAGTTCTCCTTATCCGTGAAGTTCTTGACAGCGGTATCAAGCTCTCAGAGGTAAATCATGACAACCTATTTTCACACCCATTTTGACGCGTCTAGGTATACGTAGACGCGCTAGGTTCGACCAAACCTTACGAAGCGTACCTCTCGTCGCTCTTTCCGGGCATCGACTTTACCGTCACGACAAAAGCAGACTCCAAATTCAAAATAGTCGGGGCTGCGAGTATAGCTGCCAAAGTGACGAGAGATGTGTGCATAGAAGGATGGGCGTTTGAGGAGCTCGATGGCACCGGGTGCGAACTAGAACTAGTCGAGAAATGGAGCAAAGACGTGGGTTCAGGATACCCTTCCGATCCGAAAACGCAAGCGTGGCTCAAGAACCATGTTGAGCCTACATTCGGTTTCCCAAAATTTGTTCGATTCTCTTGGACAACTGTGAAGCTTTTGCTAGAAAAGGATGGGCATCGGGTGAAATGGTATGTGTGGCGCCTTTGTAAATTTGCATGATTTAGTGATATTGCAGGACTGACGAGGGTCAAGCATCGCTCAAGAAGGCGTTTGAAACGGGACAGGGAAGAGACAAGGACCGATGTAGCGTTACAAAAGATCTGCAGCTGACAAGTGTAGGATACTTGTGACTAGATTGTTACAATATATCTTGTTTTATGCGACCCATCCAGATCTCCTTTGAAAACCTCGCACGCGTCGACGGTTCAGCTAGATTCGCTTTAGGTGAGGACGTTTGTTCGATTTGATTTGTCGTATTCACCGCCGAACTCTAGGCAAAACCGGCGCCCTCGCGTCCGTGTCCGGGCCCATCGAAGCCCGTCTCTCTGCCGAAAACCCCTCCCAAGCGACGTTCGACGTCCACCTCCGTCCCCTGTCCGGCGTCCCAGCCACAGACGCCCGTTCCCTCTCTTCCTCCATCCGATCCGCCCTTCTCCCCTCCCTCATCCTCACACAACACCCGCGCACTCTCATCCAACTCGTTCTTCTTCCTCTCTCTCAACATCGTCTAACAGGTATAGGCTCTGACCATGCTCTCGCAGCTGCCCTCGTCAACGCGAGCACTCTAGCCCTCATCAACGCAGGATCTGTGCCCATGCGAGGGATAGTCACGGCCGTGTCTGTCGGTCTGTCCACGTCGACACGTGAACTCATCGTTGATCCAGACGAGGATCGGTTGTCTGATCTCGTCGCGTCGGGCTGCTTTGCGTTCTTCTTTGCGGACGGAGATACGCAGTGTGTATGGGTCGATTGGAAAAACGTCACAAGTCCCTCAAGTCTGATAAAAGTGGCGAATGAAAGCGATATCAACCGAGCGAGAGAACTTGCCCTTGGGGCTGCGAGAGAGATCCGAGACGAGATGAAGCGTCAAATCGTCCACATGGGCAAGAAAATCCAGACAACACGTATCCCTCCACCGCCCTCGAAACAGAACAGTACCCAGCAAAAGAGTGCTGACCTCGACGATGATAAAATGGAGATATGACGATTACAAAAAACAGTTAATCTACAACCCTTTCATCGCTTCTTCGCAGGTGACCCGACCGGTTCATCTCCAGCCTTTCTCTTCAGCCCAAACGCAACTCTACTCCGCTCTCTATCTCCAACCGGTGTTCCTCCTTGCGAAGCCGGTGTCTCAGCACCCAGAGCGGACGATATCCTAGAGAATCCTGGTCGAGGCGCCGGAGATGCGCTTGCGCTGTCTCGAGGTGCTGGACTGGCTCCATTCGACAGCGACTGCATCTGGACAGTTGTCATTCCGCCCAGCGGCATGATACCTACCGACTCGGCCGCCTTCTGCGCCGCGTTTTTGCTTTCTTTCTTTTTCTTCTGCTTCTCCGTCTTCCCCTTCGCCAGAGGCTGGATGTCTATAAAGTCCCCGTCTTGTGGTACAGCACTAGAAACCAATTTAGTTAGTTATTCTAGTGATAACAAGTTACGCACCCTCTGTTGCCGACAGATAATACAAAGTGTGCTTGTCCAGTTTTTTCTTGCCTCTGCTGGAACGCTCTATTCATGCTCAAGGGGGTATCGCCGCTAGCCATTGCCAATTGTTTTTTCTCTTCTGCAATTTTCTTTAGCCTCTTTTCCGTCTTCATCTTTCCTGATCCCTTCCCATGGAATTTATGTGACAGCGCTTTCCATGCTTCTTTCGGCGTAAGCTCTCGACCAAACTCATCATAATATACAATGTTGATATCCGGTTTGTAATTCTTGAACGCTTCCAGGTTATCCCGAGCTTCTTGTTGCTCACGCAACCGATTATCATACTCGCGTTGTGCCTGGTCTTTGTTCCCACCCCGAGATTGCAGCTTCTCTAGTTCGCGCCGCGCTACTTTTCTTCGTTGTTCCGCTAGCCAAAAATCTCGTTGCAGCTGGATCTTCTCTCGATCCTTTTGATCAGAAGAGGGTGTGGCGAGAATGCCTTGCTTCCGAAGAATATTCAACGTTGCCGCCATCCCAGTGCCGTACGTCTGCTCCGTCGAGGTGGCTGTGTCATTCTCTCCCCTCTGCTTTGCTGCTACCTCCTCCGCCTCCGTCGCTTTGATCGCATTTTCGATATCGTTCAGCATTGCCATCTCATCGTCCTCGTCCTTGACGGTCACTTCTCCAGCTTCCAGCTCTTCCACGGCTTCGTCTCCAGGAGCCATTGAAGCGTCTCTCGACATTGACCGTCGTTTTATGTCTTCTTGCGTGACTGCCATTTCAGGTTCTGGTTTGACCGCAACTGGGTTAAGGCCAACAGAGCGAACGAATTCCGAGGTATCATCAAACGTTAGGCCAGACTCATCTTCGTCTTCCTTGTACTCTTCTTCAACATTGACCGAAGTCGAAATCATCGAATGCACAGTCTCTGTCTCTTCCCTAGCCCGCTGCTCCGCAACTAGGGGAGAAATCAGCATATTGGTTAGCGTACAAGTCATTCGCGTACTTCTTTGTGCAAGCTGCTCTGGGGTCATTTTTTTTGCTCGCTGTAACTTTATCCTTCGCGAGCGTGCTAATGCTGCCTGAAGCTCATCGTCATCTACGAAGTTGGCATCTAATTGGCGCTCCCGTTCAACTGGTACAATAGGCTTCTGATCAACTTCCATTTCATTGCCGTTGGACTCGACGGGCTGCTCGTCCGTATCTGCGGGCTTTCTGCGAGATGGTCGTTTTTTCTTTGTCTTTAGCAGAATTAGTACGAGTTCATCAGCGCGGTGAGCTCTGACCTTGGGTTTCTTGAATCCAATATCGCCCTCCCTCAAATAATCGGAACTTTCAAGATTTTCTGGGGAATAGTTAATTGTTGGATATCTCAGCACAGTAGGATTGTACTCGCTAGCATAATCGATTGAGAGGAGGGATTTATTGACGGCTGCTGCGGCCTGATGCAGTTCTTCCTCTTTCTTTGTTTTGGTTGAGACAACAGAGCTACCCAACCTGAACCCCTGAAAACGTATCAGGATTGACGAAAACAAGTGGGATACCATAGATTTACCATCTCACGAGGACCTTCGAGGAAGTCATCGTATTTGGATAAAACGGCTCTCTTCATGCCTTGGTTACCCTCGGTGAACTCCTCATCATCATAGCCAGTATAGTCGCGCCTCTTGATCTTGAGCTCCTTATTCTTTTTGTCCTTTTCGGATTCAGCCATCTCAACATTCTGTAGCTCATCCTCTGGATTGGATTGGATGTAAGCATAAATGACAAAGTATGGAGCAGGTTGACTTGCCTTCATTGTCAAGGATGCGGCTATCTTTCAGAGTGAGTACTCGAGCTTCGCCTTCGTTCAGCTCGTCGAAGTCATGGCTGACCTTTAGCCCCTCAAGATCGCCTGGATGAACAAATGAGCATACACGCAGAAATGGACCTGTTGCATGACTCACGTTCTGTATACTCCTGCTCGAACGCTTTATCCATTTGTTCTAGCTCTTCCTGTCGTTTCTTTGCCAGTTCCTTCTCTCGCTTCTTATTCTTCTTGAGCCATTTCCTGGTATCGTCAGCGTTGCCATCTGCTTCGCCCAGAGTTGCTCCTTTAAGCGATGCGTTGAGTTCCCGACGGTTTCGCACCCTGGAAAAGGGAGACGTGTAAGCATCACTGCGCGCCACGACGATGGAAGAGAGGGCCTAAAACGCCCAAGGGCGGTGATGGAAGTGACTGTGAAATGAGAGAGAGAAGCTACTCACTTTGCAATCCCATCAGCAATGCGCCTGCAATTGCGGAGAAATGTTAATGGAGCGTAGAACGAATGGTAAGATGACATACTTGGTCTCGCGATCCTTGGTCTCCCTCTCTTTGTATTTAGCGAAGTTCTGCTCAGCTTGCTTCTCCTTGTCATCCTCTGGAGCCTTGTCTTCTGTGAGAGGCTTAAGACCAAGCGAAATACGGATTTTGTTGGTCTCTTCTAGACTTATGCTCTCTTCCATAGACATGGCGAGAAGTTGACAAGCAGTATGGATTATGTAATCAAATCATCCGCATAGCTAAGTAGCTTTCCGAATTCCCACTTCAATAAACTCTCTGGTCAATGGCATCCCTTGGTGCTCCCTTTAGGAGGACGTATCGTTACCTTGTAAGCATTTCCATTTCATAGTAGTCCACGACGGTAAACTTCTTTTTAGCAACGTCAAGCGCATGAAAATCCAGTCATTTTCTACTCAGTAGTTCTCGGCACAGTAGGACCAGTTCTAGCTGTCGCAGTACCCCCCATACGGGAAAGTTTTGGATATAGACCCGCAGAAATGGTGCCAACATCATACCCCCGTACGCCTTTTTATACATACTAAGTTTGCCTCAAAGATTGATCGCGTACATAGTTCCTAAGAGGCCACGGAGACCAGTGCAGGGTTATGACGATGAATAAACATTGAGCTGCCATAGATATACCATGTTCTATCTCCTGAAGGAATGAACAGGACGCGTTGGGACTTGCACTGCGCGAAGCCCGTCGTATTTAACGACAAATTTTCTGCTTTGAGTTTCGGCCAACCACAAGGTTAAAGAACGCCACCGTTCAACGTGGTTGATCCGATTGTTCTCGAGCTTTGATGATTCAGATTCTGCTGCGCACTTGAGCACGGTTCACAGTGGAAGCTGCTACATTTGAAACGGCAAACACATTATCAGGCTCACTGTGCGTATTTGTTCGCCAGTCGACACTTGAAAAAATACGAACAAAGCGTGTTAAGTCATTTATTCTTGACATTGGTTATCTTTTGGTGCTGATGAAAAGAAACATGCGAACAAGGCGCAAGTTTTGTGTTTGTCATGGAAGAACACCAGGAATTCACAATTGACCTCAAGGCTTATCCAAGCTTCCGCGAAAAACAGCCAGCCCATCCCCAAATTTAGCCCTCTGCTTCAGATATTAAGGCTTGGATGTTAATTTGGTGACCAATTTGGACTTCCGACTTGCTAGGGACCCAATCTCAATGCTCTGATTTGGAGACAAGGATCACGGAACAGCGAAAACCACGGCAGCATTGTGGAACCCAAAATCTATAAATGGCTTATTAACACAGGTGACGTTTCCTTTGCCGTATGCGGGGAATGCATGGCAATAGCATGCGATGTGAGAACATTTCATGATTACAACATACATGCATGATGGACAGATCGCCGCTGAATTAATCATTCCTTGCAACCACTTTGATTCTCATCTGAGGAAACTCCAGACAGAAGGTTCTATAAAGAGCCGTCGCTGTGTCAAATACTTGTACCTAAACAAGAGTCAAGCGGAGGCGCCCATAAACCGTCCCTCGTAGTCCAACGGCCTCCGACCACACCATGTCTTCCATCCCCGTTATTCATCGCCACACAGTCGTTCAGCGCCCACGGTTCTTGACTGCTTGGGAGAAGTACCGCAATCGTCCAGGTGTACACTATGTGATGGAATTGATAGCTGAAGCAGTGAGTAGACCTACATATTGGCTCAAAATTGTTAATTACCTGCTATAGACCGGAGTCTTCATTTATGCATACCCTGGTAACAATGCTCAATCTGGATTCTGGATTCGATACTGAGATTGCGAACCAAGGCATAGGAGCTACGGCAATGTTCATCATCGGCAGTATTTTCAAGCAACAGGGACTCGGCTGTAAGTGCAACGTGGATTCCAATTTAGCGTGGCTTCACCGTTTCACCAGCTATACTTCAAATTGGTTGGGCATATGCGATGGGCATCGTATTGGCATTAGGCATCTGCGGCGCAACCTCCTCAAGTGGGGGGCACTTCCACCCCGCCGTTACCGTTTCCTTTACCATATTCCGTGGGTTTCCTGCAATAAAGGCACCAGGGTAGGTGAAATTCGTGCTCATAATCGCTCACAATGAGAACGGCGACTCCAGGTACATTTTGGCCCAGATTTTTGGCGCTTACTTTGCAGCGATAATTGTATACTATCAATGGAAACCAATGATCCTTGAAGCTGAAGCTGCGCTAATAGCAGCTAATCAATATAACTTGCTACAATTCACTCCAAGTGGCCCGGCAGGGATTTTTGCCTTCTACTTGCCACCTGGACAGGGTTACGGAAACGTTTTCCTTAGCGAGTTCATAAACGTACGTTCCAATCATTGAATATATCACTCGGAGAACTGATAACTTGGTAGTCATCTTTCGTTACATTGGCCGTGTGGGCGTGTTTGGACCCAACTAACCCTGCTATTCCTCCCGCTGCTGGGCCGTTCGTTGTCGGAATAGCATAGTATGCGCTTTTTTTAACCTTGATCGATGACTCTTGTAACATTTCATTCAAGTGCTGCCATCATTTGGGGCTTCGCGGGAG
Organism: Amanita muscaria Koide BX008; assembly: GCA_000827485.1. Taxonomy (NCBI): domain Eukaryota; kingdom Fungi; phylum Basidiomycota; class Agaricomycetes; order Agaricales; family Amanitaceae; genus Amanita; species Amanita muscaria. The sequence continues at coordinate 286,802 of KN818231.1, forward strand.
CAGGGAGTGAGTACAGCAATGTCAACCTTGAGCTATTGCGTCGCTAACCCTGTTCGTCACCAGTTGCTCTCAATACTGCTCGCGACCTAGGTGGACGTTTGATGGCGATAACAATTTGGGGGACAGAGGGTTAGCCCTTTCCTCACACCACAAGCCTGAATCTTTCTAATACCCCTTCCATAGCGGCCGGAGGTCAATACGCCGCTATCGCTGCTTTGACCAATTTCGTGGCAGGATTGTTCGCTATCTTCGTCTACGAATTATTCTTCGTTGATTCTGACAGAGGTAATGTTCTGTCTATGGTCCTATGTCTTTGTGAGGTTGACGCGTTTGTAGTTATTCCAGCGGCCCAGATGGAATACGCTCGGGTTATGATGAATCACAAACGACTGGGAGAGGTGTACACGAATGGTGATAACAGTCCAGATGAAAAAGGTGATATTGAGGTGTACGAGCATCATGCAGTCTAAGATATAACCTCGTTGTACAATGTACTACTAACGCTGACAAGAGCATGCCGAGAATATCATTAACTGGTGACAAGTATCCTTTGCTTGACAGTTATCGGGTTGAGTTGGGAGCTTTATTTATATACATTATCCGATCTAATGAAAATATAACAGCGAGTAGAGTGTCATTATTACGATGTAAGGTAAGGATGCTGAGCAGGGGTTCTAATTGATTAGAAGTCTTCCGACGTAGTACTGAAAATGATGTCAGCCCCATTACATTACGACAAGGCGGTTAGCAACGCACAATGCTCTTGGAGGTAACAGTCGGCTGTGGATTCCATGAGATTGCATATAGGTAGCCCGAGCATACTCTGAAACCCTCTTTTCGAAGAAATTGGTTTTGCCTTGAAGAGAGATTAGATCCATAAAATCAAAAGGATTGGTTGAGTGATAATGTTTCTCGTTGCCTAACGACACGAGCAGTCTATCCGCGACGAATTCGATGTATTGGCACATAAGAGATGTATTCATCCCGATTAGAGCGACAGGCAGAGCCTCTGAAACTAGTCTAAGTTCTGCTTGGTTGATCGACAAAACAGCTGCGTACCAGTTAGAAACTCCTGCTCGATATCAACAGCTTCCGTTATTATCCGCAGTATGGTCTCTGGGTGAGGTCTGCGACGAAGGTGGGCAAATAAGAGACAGGCAAAGTCTGTGTGGAGGCCTTCGTCTCGACTAATCAATTCGTTAGAATACGTCAACCCAGGCATTAACCCCCTCTTTTTTATCCAAAATATCGCAGCAAAGGATCCAGAGAAGAAGATGCCCTCGACAGCAGCGAAAGCGATCAGTCTCTCTGCGAACACAGCATTTCTTTCAGATATCCAACGGAGAGCCCAATCGGCTTTGCGTTTAATGGATGGGACTGTTTCAATAGCATTGAAAAGATGTTGCCTTTCCTCTGGATCCTTGATGTAGGTATCAACCAGGAGCGAGTATGTCTCGTTGTGCACATTCTCCATCATGACCTGGAATCCGTAAAAGCAACGGGCCTCCGGTACTTGGACTTCACTTGAGAAGCGCTCTACTAGGTTCTCGTTGACAATGCCGTCAGCCGCGGCAAAGAACGCAAGGATGTGAGATATAAAGTATCGTTCCTCGGCAGTCAGTCGCTCTGACCAGTCTACGAGGTCATGAGAGAGATCAATCTCTTCAGCAGTCCAAAAGGACGCCTGTGCTTTCTTATACATGTGCCAAATCTAACAAGCAATAAGCTTTATTACGAGTAGCCGGGACCCAACACACCTCTCTATATTGAATCGGAAATAAGACAAAGCGTTGTTTTGACTCTTTGAGCAACGGTTCTTCGTCTATGTTCTCCGTGAAGTGGTTTCAAATTTTGAGGGGGCTAAATGACGCACCCTCAGGTAGATGATTCCGACTCTCTTCCGTTACTTTCCCATCCAAGTATTTATTTTCCGATGTTAACTGACAATATGTTCAGGCGAAGATCACGACGAGGCGCACACGAACACAGACCATGTTAATCGTTGACGATACATGAAGGCAGTACAGCAACGTATTATAAATCCAGCGGTGGAGTCAAGGGCTCGGGAGTAAAGGAGTCAGAACAACGTAACATTACGGTTGGATAATCAAAACCTCACAAAGCCATACAGCGGGTAGCTTAACCTCTTCTGTAACGAACACCGGGGATATGATTGACATCAGCATGATTCGACAGAGGTTACGAATCATGGTGCTTCTTATCGCTTCTTCCGGTTAAGCAATGCCGGACACCGACTTGGTACCACATTTTGCAAGCCGTTAAAAAGGCGACAGAGTCGGACAGACCTCACGCATCAGCCTATCATTATAAGCTACGCGAAACCATGTCCCAATCAGACTACAAACGTATCGTACTCAACTCGCGGCCTGTCGCCGACTTTGAACCAAGCACATTTCGGACAGAAGTCGTGCCGTTCGATGACAAGTTGAAACCAGGACCTGAGGAAGTACTTGTCAAAACCCTATGGATATCATTGGAACCTGCAATGCGCGGCTGGGTGCGAGACGCACGAAGTTACATCCCGCCTGTGCAGATCGGTGAGGTATGTCGGAGTTCCGTTCTTCCGATATGGCAGGCTTAGCCTGTTGTATAGACGATGCGCGCGCAAGGGCTGGGCGTCGTTGTACAAGCTGGCTCAGACAGCACCTTACGGAAGGGGGACTACGTGGCTGGAATTTTGGGTATGACAGAATATACTGTAGCGAAGGATAAGATGTTGGAGAAGCTCACGTATGTCCATTCTTATATGGGGCGATTGGTTCATTCACGGCTGTCAGTGTTCCCAAGGGTGCCACTCTGCTGGATTACCTGAATACGCTTGGTTCATCAGGTATGTTTTCAAGCTCGTATCAGTGATTCGTTTACTAAATCCATTATTGGTTAGGCATGACAGCGTACTTCGTTGGTGGAATCATATGGCTTCCTAACCCGCATCACTTAACTCGTTTTTATCTAGGGTCTGAAAGAAGTTGGAAAGTTGAAAAAGAGCGAGACACTGGTAGTCTCTGGAGCCGCTGGTTCCGTCGGTTCGCTTGTTTGTCAGCTTGGCAAAGCCGCAGGCGCCAAGGTGTACGCAATCGCCGGGTCGCAGGACAAGTGTCAGTGGCTCATACAAGAACTCGGTGTCGATGGGGCGTTCAATTACAAGAGTCCAACATTCCGCAACGATATCAAAACGATAGGTTATTTCGACGTTTTCTTCGACAATGTTGGAGGTGGGTTTTCATTTCTATGCTATGATACAGACAGTAAACTGTAGCATATTCTGCAGGAGAAATACTTGACCTGATGTTAACGCGTCTGAACAAAGGTGCTAGAATAGCTCTATGCGGTATGTCCATTTACCCGTTCATTGGAATGACGAGTCACCTAAGAATGAATCAGGCGGCATTTCCGATTATAGTGAGTACCGGAAGCCATTTACAAAGAATTCAACGCTGAACTCGATTTAGATTCCGCGAAACCTAAAGGGTTACAAAACTACCTAACCCTTATTTCTCAGAGGGCTTCTATCCAGGGATTTGTCGTGTACGACTGAACGATGCTACTATGTTGCCACTGTCACTGACTGACGAATGCAGTTTCGATTATAAATCACAGTATTCTGAGGCCCGTCAAGAATTGGCAAAAGGGCTTGGCGACGGAACGATAAAGAGGAAGTTCCATATTGTAGAGGGCGGAATTGAGCAGGCACCGAAATCGTTACCGTTGCTTTTCAGCGGTGGCAACACAGGGAAGCTGTGAGTTTCTGGAAAAAGTTAAAAGTGTCGCTGCCTAACGTAATGGACAGGATTATAAAGGTCGCAGAAGAGGACACGTCTCCAAGCAAATTGTAATTGCATGTGAAGCCATAATGTACAGATCAATTTAAAGTAATCAAGAATTCGTGTTGACTGTATTGCATCTTCCGCACAAACGTCATTTCAACTCGACAGCGGCCGTGAGCGCTTGAGCGGCCGTGAGCGCTTGAGCGGCCGTAGCGCATGAGATTCTTCGGGACTCTTGGGAGCAATAGAATTGCCTTAATGAGATGCCTTTGCAACACCCGACTCGAGGGACGATCCCGGAGCTTGAGAACATGATCACGACGAGAGGCAAACCTCCGTGCTAATGCTCACATGCTTGCTCTGTACTCTCGGCCATTTTGGAGAGCCGGTTGGGGTAATACCACCCCCCCAAGTGAGATCTTTGCGGGGAACTCTAGACGAGCCAAATGCAGCCGAGTGAGAAGCGTGGCAGTATATTAACACGTGAAAAACCGTCTTATGCTATCCCTTGCTTACTAGCCCTTCTAAAGATGTCGTCCTTATGGTCGCGACATACGGCTCGCCAGCTCAAGCTGGCTATACCCGGCTTACTCGTAACTTACTATCTGGGCACACTTCCTGAAATATGGGGCGTTTATTATGGGCAAGTAGGGACATGGCCCCGGTGAGTATATGTACAAACGGAACGGAATGTGACATTGATATTTACTGGCGCGATATAGATCCGCTGCTTTGATATGCTTGGTCAATGCCTTCATAACCATTGGCCTATTCATCTACGTGCTGCTCACGCCGTTGATCAAAGGCGTTGAACCCGATGTGCGCGCTCTCTTGGACTTTGGAGCTAGGCTCGATTCCGCTGATCACGTTGACCGCAGTTTCGATCGTGGCGAAAGTCGGGTCTACTATCACGGGTAATACCAGTGCTCACGGCCTCCATGGTGACGGGCTGGCTAGCGCTCGTGTTCACACTTGGACAGTGGTCGAGGTTAGGGTTTGGAAAAGGCCTGGTGGGCGGTAAGCGATATCCATCTGAGCGGCACAGTTTCTCAAAAATCTTTCAGCATGCGGACTGTACGCGACCGTGTTCGGGATGCTGGGACTACTCCCTGCACCGAAAGTGAGGCGGGCGTAAAAGACGTGGATGGCATATCTTGACTGTAGTCTATAATTTGCTTGAATGTAACACGTGATGTCCGAGTCCCATTTGCGCAGCCTTCCTTGGTCAGTTTATCACAGCGCCGGGTAGCGACGACGAATGTACAACAACAGTTATGGCACAGTGACCAACAACCCCTTCATTGACGACCCTAACAATCCACGTAACCGATTTCCAGACATTTCTGCAACAATATCTTCTCCCACATATCAGTCGGCACAACTTACATCATCGTGGGCTGGCCAACCCACTCATCAGCAAACGTACTCGCAGTATCAACCACAGCAAACCCAGTATTCAGTCCAAGCTCAGCCTACAGGATATGCCTCATTCCAGCCCACAAGTGGATTCGGGCAACAACAGCTCGCATCGTCGATCAGTGGGAGCAGCTACGGATATCTGACTGGCCAGCAGGCGCCGCAACAAACACCCTCCTACAACCCAGCCCAACAACAGATCGCCGCTAATCCAGGCTATGTGGCCCAGTTTGACCCATATTCCTCGCTTTCCCAAGGATGGGACGGATCAGCTTCCATCCAGTCCCAAAGCTTCGTTCAAACCACGACTACGGGTGCACCTCAACTTCAAAGCCCAACCGCGAGCATGAGCAGTGTCAGCTCGTTCATTGTGCCCTCTTCGTCCCAAACACCGACCACTTCACGATCTTCTTCGGGTATCCTTCACCCTCGCGAGTTTATCGTGACACATAAGCTCGAAGTCGAGTCGTGGGATTCGTATGCGTGGAAGCAGCTTTTAAACACGTTCGATTCGCTCAAAGACGCTTGGGAAACAAGGCAGAAAGAGCTGTCGACCAAGGTTGCACAGATGCTGCAGCAAATGCAATATGCCACCTATTATCAGGCGCAGCAAATTCAACAAGAGGGTAGTCGGTTGCAAACAGTATGTTCTCTATCTTTCGTGCTTCGCTATGCCCTTATTACTCTGTGTTGCAGCTTCTCAAAGAGGCCGAAATACACTTTGGTAATGTTTCTCTCATCTAGTCGTTGTATCTCTCTCTGACATGGGCCCGTGACAGACTCTGTTGCGGCTTCTGCTTTTCAGATGAGAGAAGTCTATGGTGGATACCGACAATCGGGGGATCTGTCGAGCAAGAAGCGTGTTCGTGAAGCCACCAATGCGGCGCTGAAGACAATCCCCGATTGGCCTTCACCATTCTACTAAAGACATATAGATTTGTTGGTCTAATAATGTGTAAAGGGGGTATCTTGGGTCTTTCTTGCTTAATCGCTTTGGCCATCTAGTCTCTGACCGTGTTTTCGATGACCAGGTGCATTGTTTGTATAAATATTGGTTGTCATGAATAGTTAACAAGAATCAAGGTATTGATCCATTGACGAGCATTGCAGTAGACTTCAGCAGTCGGCTGTAATCATTTCCGACGGTAGACCGTATACTCGGCATCATGAAAGAGCCTATGCTGCATCATCTGTCTACGATCGTAACTGCCATGGCTCTAGGCCTTGCTGCCCCTCCAAATGATTTGCTCCCTGTTGCGTGTAGCCCAGCGGACAAGCCCCGTTTTGACCATTGGATAAACGACAACTGTATTTAATATCTAAGAAATTGAGTGCCAGTTTGGCCCTTTCATTAGACCAAGGCAGGTGTCAGTACTTCCGAGTCAGTGGTGGATCACTTGATTCGCCTTTGTCCGCTAGTAGTATGCCTGGCAATGTCGTCGGTGCATTGTATGTCGTTGAGGAATGAAGTAGCTGGGCTGCAGCAGCTAAAGATTGCCAGTGTCTTTCATCAACTTCAATGTCCATGCATCATCATTGGCTCAACATAAAAGAACATCTAGAAACATGGCTTTAAAAAAAAAAACTCGCAACCGAATTTACATTTGCATTTAAAAGCGGAAAGCACTGAAGCTGCGGACATTGAGGCTGCGGATAATGTTGCGGTTGCTTGGCGCAGGCGGTGTCTCCCGTCTGAACAAACCTGAGGCTTCAGTGAATACACCTTCCGATACGATCCATTCTCGCCATGTGATAACATCGGGAATGTTTGGATTAACAGGTGCGAATGGGTGGAACCCACGGACTCGCATCTCGTGGACGAGGAACAGGGCGGGGAACGGCAAATAGCGATGATTGTTGACAAGGGCAACTGCCCTGTTATGGAACTCCCGTAAACTGAGTTCATCGGAATAGTTGATAAGGATAAATTTGCCCATCTGTTTCTGGTAATTACTTGACTGTAAATCGCAACACATACCAAGATCAAGGTCTTTCCACGTTGACCAAGCTTGTTCTAAGCACCGTTTCGCGTCGTCAAGTCGTTGCTGGGACAGGCGGACTGAAGCCATAGCCTGTAAAGCTTCCGGATTTCCAGGATCTATCTGTAGAGCAAACTTTAACAATTCTTCGCAGGTGCTCTCTGCCTCAGGCTCGAAACTAACATACTTGGCATGAATAAAATATGCCGTGATCATGAATCTCGACATTACCATAAATCATAGGACGGATCCATCCATATTTCAACTTGGCCAATCAAGACGCGGACAATGCTGTTTCTGATTTCTGCATCGTCATTTTGCGCATTTTCAGCCGTTTCACGGTCTTTTCCTTTAAGTTGTTGAACCAAAATGTCTACTGCGGCCTTGTAATGCTGAAGCGCTAATTTTGGTTCGTCGTCAGATAACTGGGCCAGATATAAGTGGGCAGACGGTGGTGGGGGGTTGGATGATCCAGGATGGGAGGAAACTAGGGAAGTGAACGCCTGGATATAACAACATCTCGCGCCAAAAAGATCGTGTCAAGTGGGTGCCAAAGCAACGCACCTCTTTGGCACCGTCCGTATCTCCCGTTTCTAGCAGAGAGATGCCCGCAATCTCTGTTGCCTCTGCATGGCTAGGTTGAATCTCAAGTATGCGCCTAGCAAAGCGAAGCGCTAGGTCATAATCGCATTGCACGAGCAAGGATTGTGCTTTCTCTAGAAGAGCTGGAATTGAAGGTGATGTTGCTTGTTGGTTAGACGTTTTTGAAACGATCTTTGTCTTCGTCCGCGTTTTTGTCAAGTTATGTAATCATGATAACAAACGTGGTTTGATTATTAGGTTATGACATAGCCTTGCCACAATTCGTCTACAGTAGGAAACCTCATAATGCATAAGGTAAAAATGAATAAACCTCATAATGCATTGGATTTTTCTCGGAACGAGCTCGGGACAGGGTAAAATATGCAAAATATTTGGTATTGCATAATGAATAGGATTTTTTCACCAATTATGCAAAAAATTCAGTGGGAGCAATGATATATTGGCACAATGGACCCTCTCTTTCATTGTCATAATCTTTTAAATAAATTCTGTGGGCAATTTACGGTCCTAACACAGTAATATACCACACTATGCCAGAATCAGCCGCACGGAAACGTAAACTACGTGACAGTGAGCTCGATAAACAAGGGTGGAAGACCAAAGCGCCAAAAGATCGGTAACGACGCACATTCCTCTCACACACCCCGTACCTCTGCGCTGGCTACTACTACTGGCAAAACACCAAGGAACAATCTCACAGCATTTGATTGGCTATTCCGAAGAAGATATTGATGAAATTCAAAGCCCCCCCACCCCCCCCTACTCTATCACGGACTGAACTTCTGGATCTATTTCATCAGGCTGTTCCGAGCCTGTTACATTATGGTAACCCAACATATTCTTACGAATTTACACAAAATGTTTATAAGTATTGTGCTATTTTACGACGTGAACAGTTAGCTACATGTACTCAAACTACTCTAGATGCATTCCTAGGTATCTAACGTGTACTATGTCCTACTATGGAACCGGCAGCCCCCCCCCAATCGGCAGTCACAAAATGTCACATCATGCCAGCCATGCCGGATTGACTGTCCGCCCGATTACAAATTGTTCAAAAGAGTCATTATTGTAGATGTCAGGTATATGCGGTACAAAATTAGATGTGTAGCAATTACTATATGCTAGTAGAGTTTACGGGAACATGAGATGAGCATGTATACAGTCATGGTAGAGTTGCTGATTAGGTGGGACTGATGAGGAATAAGAATGTGAAGACAGTCATGGTGGCTTCAGAGTGAGAACCTGAGATGTTTGCGTGCCGTCGACCTCCTAAGTTGTCTGAACAATCCAGCAAATCTTGGATTGCTGGCAAGATCAGGATATGTATGGAGATGTTCTTTAATGCGCGCTGTAACTTTGTAAGCTGTGGTACCGTTCCAGTGGTTACGATCTGCAGAGCACTGGCAATTGTCAGAAGATCGTCTTTGCGCTTGTAAGCACTCAGAGAGTAGTTGAATGTCCGTAAGATGGTGTCTGTTGCGATGCGTGCATTCTGCGCTGCGGTCTCAGCTGTTTTTTGTGCCTCCTTCTCTGCATCTGAGCCTTTCCTGCTCAAGGCAGCCACTTTCGTTGAGGTGCGGGTCTTCTTTTTTGTCAAATTCTCAATCTGCTTGTACGCAATTTTCCTTTACGCGTCATAACATCCGGCCAGCGGATATTAATGAGACGCGTTCACCGCCAGCAAAAGTTTGAGACTCCGCCCGGCATTCAACGGCAAAGGTGACGAGTGGTGACAATGCACTCAATGAAGGGACTCCTTCTATAATGCGAATGTTGCTACAAAAATTCAGCCATATATTCTTATTGTGTCTAAATAGGCCTGTGTGAAGTAGCTATGCTGCAGCGTGTCAAACGGCTGAGATATAAAGGGGGTGCCGATTGGGGGGGGGTGCCGGTTCCATAGTAGGACATAGTATATACTTGAATCCAAGCATTTCGACGTTTCGACGGCGCGTGACCGTCACGAATGTCACAGAGTGGCGTGACATCTAATAACGAATAAACCTCATAATGCATAGCAATTTTTCATGAACGACCTCTATGCATTATGAGGTTTCCTACTGTATCCCTGCACTCAAGATTTTCAGAAGATCCGTTGTGGAGTATCCTGTTTGTGTCCAGTCAAAAATGGTCCGAGTAGCTGAAACCCGCGGGAAACCCATGTACCAAAAGTTCCAAATATCCACTCTCATGACAGTTGGTTCACCGTCATCGATTCATCAGCGATGAACCTCATATATCCTCCCCACGGGAGACTATCTCGCCATCATGGTGCCTCTGTCCCAGCTCCCAGTTCCTCTCCCAAACCAGCCACCCGTTGGATACCATTTGGAACACGGCGATATTTCGGTTTTTTCGACAACCACCGCATGCCACACTGCCATCAACGAACGAGATAAATTCTTGGGAAAAACCCGCTGCGTCATCTGTGGGTATTACGGCTCAGTTATCCAGCCTTGCCATATTATCAACCCAGAGGAGGGAACTGTAAGTCAAAAGTGCATTTGAGCCCTCCTGAGGCTAATGCGAGACATAGTGGTCCGATCTCCAACATCGTGGTTGGATTCCCCGAGTTCTTCCTCAACATGAACCGCGCAACAGCCTAATTCTGTGTGGCAACCATGACAGCTACTTCGATGGATATGATTTTTTTATCCGCTTCTTCCCCGAAGTGAGTCTGATTTCCCTTTGCTTTGAGTCAAGTATCAACAAGAAACAGATTCAGAAATTTGTCGTCGTCAACTATTCCGATCATCCCAACCTTCGGAAGTTCCATGGCAAAGCTATTGCCCTTGACATCAAGGATCGCCATGCACCATTCCCTTCCCTATTTATCATCCACGAGATGCGTGCCCGTGGATTCCACCCCTTTGCACCCACCAATCCAGACATGCCCAATGATATTGCTTGGCAAGACTGGATCTTATCGGAGAGTGTATTCGATGATGTCTCACATTCTTTCAAACGGAACAGCCTGCCACATGACGGCAACAGCAGTGTCACTATACAAGCACAACCCCAGTTTCTGCCTGCAACGACAAATGCAGGTGGCGTTTAATACGAGGCATGTGCCGACCGTGTCGGCGCAAACCTTGCTTGCTTACGTTTCTGTGCTGGCTCAACGATTTCGGAATATTTCACGTGCTCGCAATGTCGGAAAGGAAGCAAAAATTTATACGACAGAACATAGGTAGAACAGTAGCGCCAATTGTTTTTGCAGACCTGTTCTCCAATGGCTCAAGTCCGTACCCTGCTGAGCATTTGTCCGTTCTTACTGTTCCCGAGATTCGTCAGAGTCTGGAAATGTGTAGAACAGTAATGGATTCGGCGTGAAGAGCAACACTCGAGTTCACTCTGCCGGAGGCAATCGGCTTCGACGGAGCAAACCGAGTGACATTTGAACTAGTAAACTACATCACATTGTCTAAACTACTATACATTGTCCACACTACCACGCGCGAGTCATGAACAAGTAGTTAGCCAATCCGCTTTACACCAGATTCAGCCTCAGGCTGAACATCATCCTTCATCTGTGTCTTCATGTTCCTGTGTATATACATAAACTGCCTGGAGAGAATAAATAATAAACCTTATGTTTCCACGAGTTAACTCATTGTGAGCACATCCCAGGGTATTGGCGCTCAGCAGGGTCTTGAGGTATCCAGCCACCCTCAAGTCCTTTCTGATAACTCCATTCGTCTGCGTTCTCGGCCTGCTCAACGCGATCAGCCAAGAACAGACATTATCCACGAGATTCTCACCTTCCAAGTCCAATACACCCATCCCTGGACGCTTTCACCAACATCAACTTGTGCTTCCCAGTACCTGATCATGTCAATTAGTACTCTCAACAATATATTGACAAGATCTACTCACCTGCGTAGAAAAGTCTTGTAATCAGACGAAAACCCTTGATAACTGCCTGTAAAGTTCGTGCAAGATCCGTGATATTGGGCACCCTGGGAGATAGAGCCGTCCCAACGTGCGCCTACGTTACGTCCATTAAGCCATTGAGCACAATCCGTGATAGCGGTAGACCATTCGCCGACAACAGTCCAGATATTGGACTGTGCGAACGAGCTGAGTGTAGGTATCCATTGGCAAGTAAACTATTGATGTTTAGGTGGTAAGAATATTTCTAAAAGCAGAGAACTCACCTGTACGTGTTGGTCCCATGATCGGTCAAGTTCTGTATCGCTGAAAATTTGGTATTCATGCTATAACATGAATGCGATGATCAGGGATAGAAAAATGAATCGAGCAGCTCCAACTCACGTAATCCATCAGAACTCCTTGCGCACTTGGAGCGGTCAGGAAATTGGACCAGCTCTAAACGCTTTATCAGTCTTTCATTCCGGCACATGGGAGACTTCTCGCGCTCACCGGTACCCCGAGAAATGCATCACCGATCATCACTTTAATGCCCGACCCTGCGGCCTCGCGCACCACATTGTACCCGTCTTGCCAGTATTGTCGTATGACTTGCGCCCACTGAGACCCAAAAAAACCAGCCGCTTCGTTCAATAACTCGATCACGTCAACCTGTCCACCAAGTTGTTTGACGATGAACTGGATTGTATCAAGTGTTCTTTGAACGTTGGCCGGTTGCAAAGCCCATTGGGGATTGCCAGTGCGCTGTCCAGAATTGTCGTACCCGTTTTGGGAACCTGGGGCACCGTGCAGATCAAGAATGACATGGATGCCATGTTTCTGCGCCCACCCTATGCCTTGGAGCAGGTATGGCCAGGCACCTGTTATGTATGGGTCGACGGAAGTGCTCGTATTGGTGTCGGCCGGAGTTAGAGGGACGGACCAGTAGCCGAGTGGAATTCTGAAAAGAAATCATCAGGGTTACTTATGGCAATGTGAAGAGCGGCCCCTACCGAACGTGATTCAAGCCTGCCGCCTTAATAGCGATAAAATCATCCTCTGTTATCCACTATATCTGATGTCAAGAAGCAAACTCTTTGGCTATAAAACACGCACTGTCTTCCAGTGGTTCTGTAAGGTGGCTTGTGCTGTTTTCGCGTCGAGCATCTGACCCATCGTATATTCATCGATTATTGCCTCGTTATTCGTCCCTTGGAATATACTTGGTGTGATCCAGGGCTATAAAAGTTAGATATATAACGATAGTTATGAAGGTCACTGGGTGCCTCACTTCCAATACGAGCCATCCACCCCTTAGAATGGCCATTAGCACGTTTTCAAAGTCGACAAAGGAACATACAGATTTACACCGCGTATGGGATCCTGTCCATACTGGAACGGTGTCGGGGATGGCGCGACATTGCTAGGTGGTACAGATGTTGAGGAAGGTGAGGGACTAGCAGCATTATTCGAACCGGATGCGGTTTCCGTTGCAGCACTTGGACGAACGAGCCGACATTGCTGTGCTGCAACGATAGATAGCTCACCGCTCAGCAGCAATAATAAGGCCGTGTGGCAAAAGAAGAGAAAAGACAGTCTGAATGATCGCATATCCTGCTATGCGAAGAGGAATTGAACTTTCGGGAAGAAGGGGGATGAGCGGTGAAGATAAGTCATCGCTCCGAGCTACACAGGTGGCAATTTGACGGCAGCTTTTCATCAGCATGGTTCTTAGATCCATAAGAAAAGATTTTCGTAAGCCTATGATGGGAAGGCACGAGGCATCTGCGAGGTGGCCATGCCTAAGCCGTCCAGCAGCTGTGTTTTGTTTCCAGGAAAGGCTTAATCCAAGTCGGTGCATGTGATCCGATACTATTGACTCGAGATGACATTGATTCTGCCCGTGAGGCTTTGCGGTTGCAAGGATTTCGACTTTCCATTCTTTCCCTAGAGCGCGTGATTGATCGACGCTAAAAATTGGAATTCGGCATCTCGGTTCAATGATGGCATCACGTGAAGGCGTGACGCGACGCGCCAACAAACAAGGGTAAACTCATCGCGGGGCGGTATTTACTATTATGGCGCCGTCACGCCTATCGCCCGAAGATAGAGAGCGAGAGCGGCAGCGATACAAGACGAAACTTGCAAAGGCGCTTACAGAGGAGGACGATCCACTCGCCGTTTACTATCAGTTTGTAGAATGGACCCTCAAGCAATACGGCGAGAAAGATACCAAATCTGGTCTTAAACCGCTCCTGGAAGAAGCGACCAGAGTATTCAAAGAAGACCAGGTATACAAAACCGATCTGAGGTACCTTAAATTATGGTCGCTCCATGTGCGCCAACTCCCTCGGGCGGACGGGATCGGCGTATACGCGTCACTGCTTTCAAACAACATTGGAACAGACTACTCCATGCTATACGAAGAGTATGCCCATCTCCTTGAAAAAGACGGAAAGTGGGTTGCTTGTAACATTGAACATTTCGTTCTTTTAACATGCTACTAGGGTCGAGGAAGCTAATTCCATCTATTGTAAAGGCATTGAGCGAAATGCCAGACCACGCGAACGACTCAAGAACCGATACCGTGAATTTCAAAGTCGATCTAGCTCCAAACCATCTACATCCAACAACCCTCCTTCCGCCCCATCTCCTTCAAGTCAACTCCAGCGCGCTGCATCCGTAACCATGATCTCTACGAGTTCCACACCACAATCGCGATACGCCGTCATGCTTGCACCACCCGCACCGGGCAAACGTCCCGAAAAGTTTCGCTTCAATATCTCCCTTCTCTTCACAGAAGAAAGTGGTGAGTACAGTATACAGGAGGCTCGAGCCAAATCTATGGGTTTATTGGGAAAGAAATGGGCACCATTATCGGTCGCCAACTTGTCTCAGTCTTCGGCATCAACCATCGGAGATGATGCCAATACGGACATGCAGAAATCAACCCGCACAGGAAACGTATTGAGAAGGAAGAGTCTGTACGGCGGTGGTGCAGAGCCAACAGTAACCATCAACACAAAGGAAGCCCTCGCAGACGTCTTCGGCATGTACAACTCTCCAGATAAGACACGCTCCATGGGACTTACGGGGACTAAACACGCTCCACTTAAGAAGGTTGAACCCATCACCCCGATCGCACAACCAAGATTCACGGCTACCAATGAAAATGAGAACAGGAGTAGGAACGAAAACGATCCGCCACATAATTTCAAGACTCCCACTGCAAGTGAGTTTTGCAAACCATGCTTCCTTTTAGTGGGAAAATCATTTTATATTGCATATACCTTTTACAGCTTTCCGACCATTCGTCGACGAAAATGCCAACGCAAATCATATTACGCCGGCTACTGGCAAGGTAAGTCAAACTCGAGATTTGTGCAGCTTAAGCGACTCAAGTCCGAGACTAGTTTACCCCCTTCGTCGATCCGAGCGCGAACAAGACTCCTTCCGCAACCAACTCACGACCTGTCCTCTCAATCAAAGAAACCTCATTAGCATCTAGTTCCAAATCAAGTAGTTCTCCAAGATCTGTGGAATTCTCTTCAATCGCGACGCCTTCGTCGTCTGAGGCTGTCTTCTCGAAGGTATTCACGCCTGCAGGTCGAGAACAGACACCACCTCTTGCCCCGCTTCGCGAAGCCTTCACAGACCATCACGGCAAACCACAGTCTAAATTCAAACTCCCAACACATGAACGAGCACAATCTCACAGTGCACTTTCTTCCCCTTCGGCTTGTTCCGAAGTTGCATCTTCTTCCAAGAATGTTCACCCCTTCAGACCCCTTGTCGATAGCGAGAACGCCTGGACTCCTTTTAAAGTATTCAGTCGCCCGCCTGACCAAGAACATGCGCAATCAGCTAGTCATGAACCACAAACCGCATCTGGTGATTCAGGATCATCAAATCTAGGCAAGGAAAACCCGTTCACTCCCAAGACTCCCGTTGCAGCACCCGATACCAAGCCTCCTGCTTTCACTCCTTTCAGAGACGAAAATAAAGCCAGTACCTTTGGCGCTGCTACACCAGCTTTCAAACCCTTCGTTGACCCAGCTGACAAGGAGAATGCGCCGGCCGCCCCAGCCTCTGTCTTCGCCAAGCCAGGACACCTGTTAGTAGAGGCTCAGCCAAGAGCAGTGTTGGCATCCAATGCTGGTTGGCCATCCTCAGGAGTCTCATCATCCTCGTCATCTTCATTCAGCGATCTTGCGGAAATCCCTGAACATGCAGTACAATATGAGGATGAATATGATGACGACGAATACGATGAAGAAGGGGATGATCTTGACCAAGCACAAGGTATGGCTGCACATTCTCTGCAGCAACATGGCGTAGAAACAGATTCCGAGTATGAATATGAAGGCGAATCATTCCAGGACGCACATCACCACCACCATTATCAGGATCCTGAAGGTATACCTCTCGGTGGTCGATTCGGACAAATAAATGTCATGACGCCTATTACCGAGCGTACGATCGAATATACTATGAACACTTGCGCTGGGACTCCTAGCGATCGCCTGCGGAGTAATGAGGATATGGGAAAATATTTCGACGAGGGTGAAGAAGAGGACGGCGATTTTGATATGCGAGAATTCACTGGTTACCAACACCGCAGTGAGCTGAATGCACAGCGTGCTGCAGAAAGACTAGCTGCGGAACTCCAAGCAGAGGAAGAGGAAGAGAATTCCCTGGAGCGGAATAAAGATGCTCTCTATCCCCATGGAGGCGGCGAATACCCCGGTGGCCTGAGCCTTGCCGACACTTTAACCTTGTCATCTAAATTCAAACCACCAAACCCCTGCAATCCATTTGATGCGGCTATCCTCTCCACACTCTTGTCTCGTATACCTCTGGATTCCCATTTTTATGACTTGCGTAACCAAGAGTCAGGCATGTTAGACGCTCTCCAGAAATTTACCAAATCATCTGGGCGCAAGTCAGGCGTTGATCTCGCGTATTTCTCCCTGAACCTAAACGATCAAAGGTTCAGCGTGTCTGAAAAGCTTGGAGAGGGCGGTTTTGGATCTGTGTTCAAGGCTCGAATTCTCGGAGCGCGGCCGCCTGATTCAGATGAAGACGAGGAGGAGGATCTAGAAGATGGCGATGAGTCAGCTCTTTCCTACGTGGCTCTCAAAGTCGTCCGTCCACGAAATTTGTGGGAATATCATGTCCTCCGGCGACTACACTCTGCCCTGCCCCCTGTCGCACGCCGCTCAGTCGTCCTTCCACATTGTCTCTACGCCTTCAATGACGAATCCTTCCTCGTCCTTGATTTTTGTCCACAAGGGACCCTGCTCACCACCGTTAACAATGCCGTTGCTGCTGGTGTTTCACAGCAAGGCGGCAGCCTCGACGAGCTGCTAGTCATGTTCTTCTCAATCGAACTCCTGCGTCTCGTTGAAGCCATGCACAGCGTAGGGTTTATCCATGGTGATCTCAAAATTGATAATTGCCTGTTGCGATTGGAAGACGTGCCTGGCGGAGTCTCTGCATGGTCAAGTATGTATCAGTCATCCGGGGAGAGTGGCTGGGCATCTAAGGGCCTACGCATCATCGACTTTGGGAGAACGATCGACACAAGGTTGTTCCCAAATGATCAGCAGTACCTCGCCGAGTGGGAGACGGACGAGCGTGATTGCTTCGAGGCACGCGAAAACCAACCATGGACGTACCAGGCGGATTACTTTGGTCTTGCTGGTATCATTTATTGCATGCTTTTTGGCAAGTACCTCCAGACAAGCTCTATTGTAGTCACACAGAAAGGTGATCTTGGTCGGCGATACAAGATCGGAACACCGTTCAAGCGGTATTGGCAGGCTGATCTATGGAACAGGATTTTTGACATTTTGTTGAATCCTTCGCTCGTTAGAGCGGACAGTTCTTTACCTTTGTGCGGCGAACTAGGAGAGTTGCGAAAAGACATGGAGAAGTGGTTACGGGCTAACTGCAATCGGTCGAGCAATACCCTCAAGGGACTGTTGAAGAAAGTAGAAATGGCATCCCTACGCTGATACATATTTTACCATGTTATTTCTTGATCAATTTAGTATCCGGCTTCCAACGACTTGCGTGCCAAAATAGAGTGTATTCAGCTTGACGTACATGCACATCGCAAAGGTTCCACAACACGAATGAAGATAGACATGTAGGAGTAACAATACAATCTCAAATGAGGTTGCGCGGACTCTGCAGAACTTGGCACGACAAGAATGAATGATAGAATCACAAACCCAAACAAAATGATGGCACACGGCGCCGACGGCCACCTGCCGCGGCTGTCCTACCGAGATCAAACAACCCGCTGATCATCATGCGTGCCCACCCATCTGCACCGGAGGCGCAGGGCCACCCTCGTATGGATGCGATGCAACGCTTTGTGGTGGAGGCATCATCATAGGGTATGGGACAGCGTGTTGCACTGCAACAGTTTCATCAATAAGTCACCAAATGGATCACCGAACTAGAACCGTACTTTGCGGACTCTGATGATAGTATGGATGTGCGTGTGTTGGGATAGGCGTTGGTGGCATAGATGGTCGTGGGGCTGCGCCATTAGGTGGTTGTGGGTAGGCGCCGGGCGGAGGTGGCATATATGCTTGCGGAGCTAGCGCAAAGACATCAAAAACATTATTTCAGACTTTGCATACGCGACTCACGTGGCATTTGGCCCATGGCAGGAGAATACATAGCTATGTCCAAACTGATTCAAATTCGAGTCTTACAGGATAAAGATTGCAAGTACCTGGAGGGGGCATTCCCGGAGGATAGGGCATATGTTGCATGAATGGTCCAGGCAGATAGGCGGTGGGAGGTCCAGGAGGTGCCATACCGGGCATCATAGGCTATTGGCGAGGGGCGCGAATCAACTAGGTGCAGGTAATGACTGCAGTGGATGGCATACCTGACCCGGATAACCATAAGGTGGATAAGCGTAAACATACCCTCTGGCGGCAGCTTGTGCCGCGGAATCTTCCTCATAGGATGGAGGTGGCATTGGTGGAGGGCCAGGAGGTGCTATGTGCGCAGTGTGGGGTTGCGGAGGATGCTGCGGCATAGGGAACATCAGGGTGTAACGCTTGCCGGTGTATGGCCACATGTGAGCTGTGGTAGTGCGTTAGTAATGCCTGCAAGGGAAGATGTCTACGCCTACATGTCTGTGCTGGCTCTGTGATTTTCCCGTGTTTGAAGGGATTGAAGTCATCCTTTATTGACACAATGGTTGCCTTCTTGATCTGCTTGCCGAAGAATGGGTTGGGCGTCGCCGGTGCCTTTCCAAATAAATTAGAAAACTCGTGGCTTTGGTACTGTTAAGCATGCTCACAGCATCTGGCTTGACCTTCGGTGACCCAGACGTCAGGCTAGCGTTGGAATTGCTCGCGTTTGGAGAATTTGAACCCTAGCAACGCAATCTGTTAGTCTGGGTTCCGGAGCAGAAAAAAGTAAAACATACTGGTGAGAATGCATTGACAGCCTTCGGGCGGAAGGAAGAAGCATTGACGTTTAGGCGAGCCGTGTTCGGTGACGCAGGAGGATTGGCAGGTGACCCATGAGAATCAGCTTCGCCATTAGTTGTAATCGGTGTTGCGCCATTCGCTGCACTTGAGGTACCTGATTGTTGCCGTACCTTGCCCCCCCTGAAAGCTGGGATGGGCTGAATGTACATGCTGATAATGGGTCTTTTAGTGGCATTGTCTGCTGAGCCAGCCTTTGTTGGAACTGTCGCCTTCTGCACAGTGGAAGAGGCCTGAGTAACAGTAGCAACGGGAGCCTTCGCAGCGGTTGCTGCAGCTAGTTTACGTGAGGCATCGGGTTTGACATTTGCCGGAACTCCTCTAGTAGCGTTAGCTTGGGAAGGTGCTCCAATACTTCGAGCACCGGAAGATTGCGCATCCTGAGTAGCCTTGTCTCTGATTGCACGTTGTTTCTCTTCGTCTTTAGCAAGGATGGTGACAAGATCTTCGGGGATCGGCTTGTTCAACTATGTTTAAAGTATATAACCAGGTGTAGGATCAATGCTGAAACCACATACCTTGAAGCTTTGCCCAAACTTCACAAGCTCAGATATCTTTTTGTCCATCTCGCTTCTTACAAGCGCCTGTCGTTTCTGGGTAAGGCGTTGTTTCTCGTTGACGACGAAGTCGCGGAACGCTGGCAATGGGTCTGCTGGGGGCTAAGCAACGGAAAGTCAACATACGCATGATATATGACCCTGATTGACATACCTTATTAGCCGGTGCCTGTCCCGTTGCAGTTGTTGAAACGGATGATGTGGCGGGCGCCGGTGCAGGAGTCGAGGGTTTCGACAGTTGCGCTGGAACCTGAGTTCCGTCTGGCCCATTTACAGATATCTTTGGTGCGTCTGGTTTGGTCGCAGTACCAGCCGATGCCATAGCGGCTTTCCTTGCAGCTGGGGGAATATAGGCGTTCGAACCTCGCACGACCGCACCATATCTAGTTATAATACTATGATTAGCACAGCTTTGATTGGTAGTTGAAACACGAACTTGTCCTCCTCATTAGTGTCGGCACTATCAATGACATGACCTCTTTCCTCCATTACGTGGGGATTATTCGTAGTGGTCTGGTGCACCGAATTTGCCATGAAGATGCAGTCCAATTAATGACAACTGAAACACGTACACCCAAGATTTCATTGGCGATGCGCTGTGCCTTGCGCTCCCTCTCCTTGAAATCCGGGCCAGACCGATCAAGTTTCGTCGTATACACATCTTCGTCAAAATTCGTCGTTACACCAAACAGCTTTTCGTTTACGGCAAACTGGTCCCATGATATGTTTCCTGGTCCGAACGTATCATCACTGCCTCCTGGTGGCAAACCAGGAATATCTGCACCGGGCTGCCATGCCTGTAGCTCCCGTTCTCGCATTAATCCCCTCTTCTGGCTAATGTCTGTATCCGTTCGGAAAGCTTTGATATAGATCCATTACGCAAAACGGTTACGAGATATAGATAGATGCTTACTATCGCCATTTGACGGTCTTGAGTCAGCTGGACCAGAATCCCACGACGCAATGTTGGTTAAAGCAACGAAAAAATGGTCCTTAAGAGGTACGCCTGGATTAGAGATATCTTTGACGTCTTTCAGGGTCACGCCGATCGTGTCCCCTTCGCTGCTGGTTGAAGATACAACGCCTTCGTAACGCTGCGCTGTCTTGGTTGAGAGAACGACAGTGGTACCCTTTAAAGCAAATCTTTACTTTGAGAATGGTTAATGGGTGATGGACATGCATACAGTTAAACCGGTAAGAGATTGCAAAATCCGTTCTTGAGCAGGGTCGTGTCTGGAACCATTAGTCTGAGCAGGTGGTGAAAATCCGCCCTGTGACGGAGGCGTTGCGGGATTGGGAGTACGGGACGCATTGCTGGCGGAGAAGGTCGGCGAAGAACGGGCACCTGCTCCCCATGCTCCGCGCCTGCCACCAAGCATGAGCATATCACCGGGGCGAGCGACAAAGATAGATACCTTGAAGAGTCTGGGAGTCCCTTTCTTGCTGATTTGGTCTGTCGAGCGGTGGATGCCATTGCTAAAAATGAAAAGAAAAGGAAAGACTTGAAATAAAAGTTAAGAAAGCAGTCCAGACACCAGAGATAGCGCTATGGCGGCAAAAGTGCGAGTATTATGGGCGCCTTTGGTTGGAATTGGAGTAAGAAGGCGATTTACAGGATGAAGAGAGTGCTGGTATTACACCCAAAAGTCGGGGAAGACGAGGAAGTCTTGCACAAGCAATGAGCTAGGTCAGATACAAATCCTACCGCGGGAATTCTTCTCTCTAGAGTCAATACCCCGGTCACTTTTGTCTCCGCTGCTCTTCCCTGCCTTTATTCTTGTTGTCATCCTCATCTACAAAGGTCTCCAGCACTACACAATAACCCTCTTGTGTTTCCAGACTGTGTGATCTAGGTCAATTTCGTTGCTGCAACGACAAAAAATTGAATCATGTCGCACGGAGTTTGAACTTTCAATCCGGGGTCCTGCCAGCACTTTCATTTGCTAATTGCGGTTGTCGACACGGCTACCTGACCTTATTTGTTGAGATCTGTCACTCCATTCTCACTTGCACAGGAATTGTGCGGTTGCCGAGTACACTCTTCAGCGCAACAAGGACAATTCCTAAACTCAATCTCTTTTTGTCATCCCCTTTTGGAGCACATACTCGGCCACAATTCCGAAATTACGAGAGCAACTTCAATGCGGTTGGTGCTATGCATGAATCAACGATTGGCAAGTCTATTTCGACCTACGTTGATAACACCCTGCACAGGGCAAGGCTTGGCAGCTCTTCGAATGTCGTAACTCGGGCCGGCACTGCAGGTCTTTCCTAGTGTCGCTAGCGCGTCCTACAGTTTCACGTGCTCTTGAGCAGAATCTTTACCACCTATCGCTTCTACTTAACACCATACGAATGGCCGCTGGAGATGTATTTATACATCCTAGCTCGTTTTCCCTCTCACGTAGATCCGGGTAACGCCACAACACCGACAAGGGCACGTTTAAGAATAGGTAGAGACGCAATGTTCAGATACAATTAATGTTCCGCTGGGCTTTTTGCAAGTCACGTAACTTCGCCACGGAGGCGAGAGCTTATCCAGAGTAACCGACCTAAGCCTCAGCTGGGCTGGCAACCGAAATCTTACCTTCAACTGATAAGGTGGCAGTATAGGTTCCTTTCTGTCCATAAAATTATTGTTTATGCCTGCGCCGTTCAGGACTTTTCTGGGTGAGGCGATAGTGCCACCATTCTCTTCCTACGGGCCGGTGTGCTCTCATGACTTTCTCCACACTGCTACCGAACTCTTAATTTATAGGCAAATCCTTTCACTGATCTATGTATAGAGTTCCCCATTATCCGGCCCTTCGGACTTCGTTATGCGACGCTAGGGTAAAATGACGTCTAGATCTGAATCGGACCACTGAAGCGATACACTCCAAAGAAGTACTCAGCGCACCTCTGGGAAGAATGCTGACGAGACCTATTCGAATGGGGTTACTCTAGTCCCAAATATCGGCCGTTTGAGTCTACATGCTTTCACGCATGTGTATATACGCGTATAGCTTTTCCTTCTCCTGCTTGCCGAACAATTTTTCCTTGCTTAAACAGTATCATGAAGGATTTCGATTATCGTTTAGATAGAGGGCACGTTTGCAACGGTAATTGGGAAGCTTGGGAAGGTCCGAGAAGTTCTAGTTATACTTATAATCTTTACCCAAGGCGATAAAGACATAGGAAGGTGACTGGCAGATAATAATACAAATTTAAGATACCTGTCGTTCCAGGTCGTTCCAAATGTCGTTCCCTGCTCTCCGCTTCCGATAAAGGGTCATCCCGATCAACTTCAGCAAAGTAGGCACAGAAGAAGTTTCTAACGCGCGTCGGATGCGAGGTTCCACTCGTGACATAAATTTCAAGTCAACACAAAATAAATCAAGCCATAAGTATCATTTAAAGAGTGTCACCCCGGAAATTCTAACAAGAATGTTGAAGTTAGTAGCACTGCATCACAGATTTGTTTGGCTTTGTTTCACTTGGGCCTTACAACCGACACTTGGTAAGTAAACGAGATTTAAGCATATGTGAGCGCGCTAATTGTGATAAGGTAGAGACAGACACATTGCGCCCTAGAGAATAAGCTCCTGTCACTTACGAGAACCGATTCCGATGTTACGCAGACCAAGCACGAACAACACCACCCCGCTGGGAGGGCGCGGGCCTTCATTAGAAGTATCACACCAAACGCAAATTGAAGATCTCGTGCAAAGAAACCGAGTTTTGGAACAAACCAACAAGAAACTTACCGAACAGCTAAACCTTGAGCAACATCGAGCAAAGGAGGCTGTTGCCGAAATTCAGAAACAGCTAATTCGCGAACAGCGAGAATGGCGCGAAGGCTGTGATGTCCTTGTATCTTGCCACCGCCTTGCCCATCTTCGTACTATCGCAGACTTGGAGGCCATGAAATCAAAGTTATATGAAGAGGAAGAGGCCATGATGCGGGAAAAGGTGCAACGATTGCAGAGGGATGTTCGAATAACGATGTTCCAAATCAAGGAAAGCGAGTTGGATTATAAAATAGCCGACTTGGAAGAGGAGAAGGAGGATCTTATTGCTCATTACGAAGAAGTCATGGACAACTTGCGTCGAAGAATATCCGCTTTTGTCGCAGAGCGTAAGGTAAAAGCTGCGGAAATATCTCGATTGGAAAAACAGCAAGATCAGGACCAGGTGAGTATGACAACTACTCAGTGGTCAACGATTTCGGATTAATTTCCAAGTACAACCAAGGACAAACTATCTCAGCTTCATCAAGAACATGCCATGCTACAAGCTTCGGCAGAGTCAAATGCAATTAAACTGGAACGAGTGACTTTGCAGCTTGAAGGTGCCCAGACCAAGAATACCGACCTCGAGCGTACTAATGATGAACTGAAGAGGTCCAACGCAGACCTTCAGCGTCAACTCGAGAAATGGCAAAACTTGGAAACGAAAGGAAATGGAGAGTTGGAGTCGCTTCGGAAGCAGAAGATGGCTTTGGAAGTGAAAGTCTCTAGTCTGCAGGATCGCTTTGACCAACTAAGCGCAGATAAAGACCAGGACTCACAGAAGACGGCAAAGAGAGAAGACAGATTGAAGAAGCTTGTAAAGCAATGGCAGGTACAAGGAGGATATCTCTTATGAGAAGGGGAAACTAAATCTTCACCAGGATGAGGCAGAAGGAAACAAATCTCACAAGGAACAGGGAGATCGAGCTTTGGGCGAAGCTCGTAAACGCATTAAACAACTTGAAACCGAACTTAAGAATGCCTCGAACGGAGTAACGACTGATGTATGTGACCTATCAATGCTGCTAGGTTTCCCACTTAAATCATAAACAGGGAGACAAGAGAGATGAAGGACGCCCTGTAACAGGCAGTGGAAGCGAAGCAATAATTATACGTTCACGCTCTCCTCCCCGGACCAAAAAAGGAAAACGCATAAACGCAGACGATGATCCCAGCATGTCTGATTCGTCAGAGTTGCAGCGGAAAACAAAGCGCAAGAGGACACAAGCGAAATTAAGTCCAGTCTCCGAAGTCGAAGAACCGGATACACGAGGTGCAGCGAAAAAAACTTCGGAAGAGCGCAGCAATACCAAAAACACGTCACAAAAGGGCAAAGGAAAAGCTGAGATCTCACACGACGATACAGCAACAGAAGATGACGCAGAACAAGGTATACCGCAGAGCCCACGGCTAGCGACCAAGGATAGTCGACGGCGTAAAGCACCTGCCGGTGACGAGGACGACGTACAAATACTTGGAAGTAAGCCTGCACCGGCGAAAAAACCGAGAGGTCGACCAAGGAAACAGAAGGCAGATGGAGAGGTGCAGAAGCAGGCCAAGAACGCTTCGAAGAACAGAACAGACGCTTCTAGTACTGAGGAGAGCGACATAGCGGCACAACAGGCGCCAACGAAGAAGAAGCGGAAAATCAACATCTTCTCGAATCCTGCTGAGCCAACCTTCGCGTTCATGGTGAGCGATTTCCACTTTTTGATACTCTCAAAATCTAAGGCTGTGGCAGAGTAACGACATCGGGCTCAACATACCCACGACATTGTCTCCAGTCAAAGAAACGACTGCTATCCCCAGTCGTTCAGCCAGTGTCATGAATAGGATCATGTCAAAGGGCAAACTGAGATGATGGCTTCATTACTATCTCTACGGTTACATCCCGTCCTTCATATAGATTCATATCTTAGCCACACACAAGCATCTTTAACATAATGCATAATGTACTATAGTATGGTCCATTTCTTGTATTACATTTGGCTAGGACAACATTTAATGCATTGCTTCACAATAGATTATTTGTAGGAAAAAAAAATGTCGCCGTCAGCATGAAACTCTTCACTACGTAGATATTGCGTGATCAGAGCGATTAAAGAGGCTGTCATTCTCAACCATCACAATGATGAAGGCATCAACACCCTCGTCTCAGAGAAAAGCAAGACGCCAACTAGACGGAGGAGAGCCGTGATGGAAGAACGGTAAGGAAAAAATTGCACTTGCAAATGATATTTATACAGCTCGGCATTCGCCGGAATACCAAGTCAAGTAAATGCCACGGTGACAATGCCTGACGCGCACTCGACAGATTTGCCCCTCATCATTTCCCCATGTTCTCATGGACAACCAAGCTGTTTCGACCATCGCCGTCGGCGTTACCTCAGATGCGTCTGGGACCCGATGACCACACTGACAATGCATTGATGGTGCTCTGTTCGGTATTATGGTGCAGGGCTATGCTGAAGCATGTCTGTCTACCAGTTACAATTCTTCACCTGGGACGCTCTTCATAAGGACATGAGTTGGTGGAAACACCTCAATTCCGAACTCCCCCGATTGGCGCAAATGGGTTTCACCCAAGTGTGGATACCACCTGCTAATAAAGCGTCGGAACCAGTCAGTTCTTTAGAATTACAGATATGCTTCACTGAGATTGATGCCGATGATCAGTCAGGACGCGGCTATGATGCTTATGACCTCGTATGTGATCTACCTCTTGTAATCTGTTGCATCTCAAGTTTGTTGATCAGTGGGATTTGGGTGAATTCGATCAAAAAGGAGCCGTCCGAACGCGTTGGGGAACGAAAGAGGAACTGCTCCAGGCATGCAAGACTGCACAGCAGCTCGGCATTGACATTCTCGTTGACGCCGTCTTGAACGTATGCTACTGTTTTTTCTTTTTCATCGCGTGTTGGCAATTGAGTACATGTGAAGCATAAAATGGGTGCCGATAGAACAGAGGTTGTTCGCGCCGTTCCCGTTGATCCGCAAAACCGCCTCAAGGAAATCGGACGGCCTCGTGACATAGAGGTCTGCCATGAATTTAAACCAGCAATTCCCCAAGTTTGAATGTACAACAGACGTGGACTGCGTTCGATTTCAAGGGGAGAGGCGACAAGGTATGGTTGTTTATTACCGAGGTCATGAAAACCAAACTCACTCAAATTCAGTACAACACCTTTAGGTGGAACCAAGAGCATTTTAATGGTACCTCATGCTCCAAACTTCATGCAATCTTTACACATCAAATTGTCAGGAATAGACTGGGACGAACGGACTCAAACCAGAGACATCTATCGATTCGCGGGACCTGGCCATAAAGGTTGGTCAAACCACGTCGATCGGGAACGAGGAAATTTCGATTACCTTCTGGGGGCGAACGTATGCTTCCTTGATTCTTCATTACTGTCCCCCCCTTTAAAACTGTCATATATATATAGATAGATTATCGGCATCCCGCCGTCCAACAAGATATGCTTGACTGGGGCTGCTGGATTCTCCAAGTGAGCACCGGAGCACCGTTGTTTCAGCTCGAAACGATCCCTTGACGTTGTACAAAGACTACCGGCGGATCTGGTTTTCGACTTGACGCTATAAAGCATATCGACCGCAGATTTGTGCTAAACTTTGTGCGCGATTTTTTCAGTTCGTATACGTTTGCTTGACTAAACCTATGAATGAAGCTGCAGCATGTTCGGCAGCAAACCGGAAACTCTAATCTATTTGCCGTAGGTAAGCACAAAGTAGTCGCGTTGATCGACTCAATGATGCTAAACGCTCTACTAGCTGAATATTGGTCAGATAAGTGAGTACATAGCAAGATAGTGAACAAAGACGAAAATAACCTCTTGCCAGCTTGAAGACCATCTTGCCCATCATCCAAATGTTTAAAGGAGCGGTACGCTACGAAGGTCTATCCTGAAGCGTAATCTCACTCGGTCCGTAACAGACGGCTTTCTTCGACGTCCCGCTGCATATGAACTTTCACAACGCCAGTCGACGCGGTTCGAAATATAATTTGACCCAAATTCTCAAGGCCACGATAGTGAGCGTCAAGCCTAAAGATGCAGTGACTTTCGTGGACAACCATGAGTGCGTGTCCCCCACACGGGAACGCTTTCAATGTTGACTTTTCTGCAGCACGGTGCATCAATATCTCTCTGATCTTAGTGCAATGACCTAACGACTTTCTCAGGTAGAAGGACAATCGTTGGAGAGCTGGGTGAGTCAATGAGCCGCAGAGTTTTATCTTCCCAGCCCTTCTGACTTGAGCGAACAACGAAGGTCGGGAATCAGTTCAAAATACAAGCTTATGCGCTTATATTACTGCGAGGCGAAGGACATCCGTGCGGAACCCCATTCTTTCGCTTGTCTTGTGCTGCCCTAACACGTAACATCAGCTGCGTGTTCTATGGGGACTTGTACCCTAACCCAGAATGCTACAATGAACGCATCTCTCGCAACTTGACACTATTGATCGAAGCTCGGAAGAAGTTTGCTTACGGGCCAACAGTCGATTATTTCCGTTACAAAAACTGCATTGGTTTTGTCCGGCTAGGTGACGACGCACATCCCGGCTGCGCTGTCGTACTGAGCAATAAAGAGGAGTGAGTCACCGCTCAGCACACCGTGTTAGTGAAATTGAGTGCTCTTTGTCTAGTGGATCCGGCACTGTTGTTCATACTTTGCGCATGAACGTTGGGAAGGTAAGACGTAGTCACCTGTCCTACATTCAGATGCTAAAGCTAAAGCAGCGACATGCGGTGTCTACGTTCGCTACTTTCTTGCAAGACGACGGGAAGGTGAACATTGATTCAAATGGATGGGGCGAATTCACTAGTATCGCCAACCACGCTCAAGTCTGGGTCAGGGTAGATTAGACAACGAGAGCCTCGGATTCTTCCCCCTGCTAGACGAATTTTAGCTTGTAGAGGTTTTGGTCAATTCATCTAAGAATATTGGGTATAGGACAAATAGTATTCCCTACTAGGAAGTCCTTCATGTCCAAAGGACGAATAATGGGACAAGTTCGTAAGGAGCCAACCACAAAGAATAGAGAGAAGATAAACTAAAGGAGTGTACTAGTGGAATATCGGCGCCAATGAAACTAACAACAATCGTTCCAAGCAAGTCCAACCGTCTACTTAGGCAAGGAGAACAGCCAAAGCAGCACCGATGATACCCGCAGTTCCGACCTTGGCAACATTAGCAGGACTCGCGCCGTTAGTTTTTGAAGAGCTAGCACTGGACCCTGTGCCGGTCGAGGATGGGCTTGTGAAGTATGTCAGTAATTTCCCAAGTGTAAAAAGTTTGCATTTATTTACGTGGTACCAGCGTTAGTTGTTTGTGTACCAGTAGTAGTACCTGCAGTTGTGCCGCCGGCGGAACCGGAGGTGGCAGGTGGAGTAGCGGTAGCTGCAATAGAGTTAGAAACAGATGGTGAAGTAGAGACAAAACTATATGCACCTGTTCCAGCGGAACCAGAAACTGCCTGGCCAACACAGCTAGTATCCGCTAAGATTGGAATCAATAATTGCTGTTTCTCGTACATATTAGTCACAACTTACAGCCAGGGTTGATGGTGACCGCAGCAGACTGGGCGAGATTGCCGTTGCTGTCCCGCAGAGTGAGATCTATCGAAGTACCTGTTGACAAAGTCATTGAAAATACTTGAAACAAAAAAATTCGTTTTATTTACCTGCGGCGATGTTGACCTTCCACGAAAAGGAGGTACCGTTGAATGTTCCCAGACTTTCCAATGCTTGGCCAGATGGACTATTTCCAGGAAGAACGCTGTTATCTGATTAGTCCGAAGCCAATGTATTTTGAAAAAAAGCGGTACCCACCTCTAATAGACAAGAGAGTAAATTTACACACAGCTGAGAACATCGTGACGGTGAGCAGAAGAGAAGAAACAAACCAAGAAATAAGGCGCTGTGTAAAACTGTAAGTAATGAGACCAATAATGCAAAGAAAAGAACTTACCAGTGCCACCCGACCATTGAATGAGGAGGGGCTGGCAGACGACAACATTGGAACTACAAAGTCGAATAAACATCCCAAGTTTGGCGTGATAGGTAACGAAAATACTCACGGAGTATTGATGGTGAATGACTGAGCGTAGACGCTAGCGGCAGCGAGGAGAG
This sequence comes from Amanita muscaria Koide BX008, assembly GCA_000827485.1. Classification (NCBI taxonomy): domain Eukaryota; kingdom Fungi; phylum Basidiomycota; class Agaricomycetes; order Agaricales; family Amanitaceae; genus Amanita; species Amanita muscaria. The sequence continues at coordinate 316,457 of KN818231.1, forward strand.
TGGTAGCAACGCAGAGGACGGAACGCATAATGGCTAGATGGATATAGCGAGGGAGCGGAAATGTGCGTAGAGGAAAAAAGTCGTGCGAGGGACAAATTGCATTATATATGCTGCGGGTACACTTTATTACATAAATAGAAGCATGACAACCCACGCCTTTTCTCACCCCTTCCCCCTCCGTCCCGTCCATTCATTTCCCTCCCGCTCTTTTGAAGCGGTGTCGGAACGCCGAGGGTCAATAAATTCTCAGACCACTGTCGTGAATGTGGGGGCCTGTCGAGCTTGGTAATTTAACCAAAGCTCTTCGGCTTGTGTATCAAATCCGTGGGAATCTCGCATCAGGCCATCAACCAAGACTATGCCCGAACTGGCCAGTCTAATGTCATTTGATGTCATACAACCCTCATGTTTTCCACTCGGTGATGGATGCATGGGTTTTTCCTGATACAACCTGACTGAATGATTTGCTGTCGCGTTGCTCATTTCTCAACTGAGGACATTTACCTTGTGAAGCAAAGTCTATTACTCCCGGGTGGAGTGGAGAAAATAACTCGAAATTCAACAAGACATCCGCAGGACCGTATCAAGTCCGTAGTGATCACTGACAAAAAGGGGCAAGTCGTTACCGGATGTAGGGTCCTTTACGGAGACCGCTACCCCGACACGTTTCGGCTCGGACAACTTGTAATCCCTTCTTGGCAGGTATAAGATCTTATCCAACCTTGCAGCAGGATACTGCGACGCTGTCTGGTAACCCCAGGTGTGACCCTCCTCACAATCTTCAGATCCCTTCCAAGCATCGTCCAAGCCTACTTCCTCAGGATACTCATGCTCATTCGGTCCAATCGCGTTCATATCTCCAGCTATGATCCCTCCACGCCACTCCTTCAGTTCCGCGGACAACATTTTTGCGAGTAATTGCAACTGCATCCGCCGCGCGTGGAACCCACTTGGTAAAGATTCCAAATGTGTATTTATGATGCGCAGCACGGAGGTTGAATCTTCGTCCCGGGAAGGGTACTGCAATCGAACGTCAACGACAACACCCGTGCGCTGCTGCGCACTGGAACCAAAGTGGACGATAGAACAGTCCACGATAGGCACCGAGCGCGATATCAACGTGACGTTGCCGTAGATTGCGTTGACGGGCCACTTTTCCGGCGATATGGGTGTGAGGACAAAGTATTCTCGGACCCATTGGTCCTTGAGAAGGTAGGGAAAGGCTTCAACGTTGAGCTCTTGCAGCAAGATACAGCAAGGCTCTGGAACCCCCCCTTCTTGACATCTTAAAACGTCGATCTGCAAGTGACGAAGTGCTCGTTCGAGACGCTCGACTCGTCCAGGCATATCAAAACTGATATTCCACGTGATGATTCGAATTTGCGATGGACATTTTCTGTCGTCTGGTTTGTTTAGATGGATGTGTTTCCATCCATTCTTTTGGGCGCGATATCGGTAGCCTTTTGATTTGAGAAGCAGGTTGGGTATGACGGGAGATATCGCTTGCATATCTCTCAGGTTTGGAGAAAAGGTCTAGCAGATGAGAGGTACTAGTAGACTCGCTGGCGCTCAAATTGAAGCATAGGCAGAGAGCTTACGGGATCAATATACATATTGACTTGGGTGAGCCCAGCGGGTATCGCACTATATCCTCGAGTCAAAGATTATGCAACATCAGCTGTCCATGGAGCCTTATTAAATACCTTTCCGCATGGCGCACACGAGGCAAATGATATCCAACCTCGGCTCTGATATATTGTCCGATACTAGTTCTGATTCTACTCTGGGTAATGTCATCTGACCTCAAAGCTCAGATTCAGCACGTCCAATTTTCTCTTCTTCCGTCTGGGGTGCAAAAGCACGAAGGATGTTGAGCTTGATTTTGATCTCATCCAATTTAGCTTCTGACAGGGACCGCTTCTTGAGAATAGACTCAAGGCTAATGAAATGATTGATGAAACAAGTTCCGAGTGTGAGCAGTGCAAAATCTTACCGTTTTGTCTCCTTATCAAGGTATTCAGCCGATCCATTCGCAATCTTACCCATGACCTTTAGGTAATGCTGAGCTCCAGCTTTGGTCTCCTTGGCCAATGAAGTAGCTTCTTCGTGTATACTTTTCCTTACATCCGCAGCAGCAGCAAAGAACCTCTGAGCAAGAGCATCGAATTCCTCAAGACGACCAGCCTAGATACCCACGAACCAGTCAACTTGAAGGGAATCGATTAGGTGGTTTGGATGACGAACCTTATCATTTAATCCTCCGCCAACAGCGCGCTGGGTGCCGCACTTCTCATTGAGGAAGTCGACAAATCCAGACTCGTATCTTCCACCGTCGTAGTCGACTGCCTGCTTGTTTGCTCCAGCGGCAAAGAATTTGATCGTGGGGAATCCTTTAACTTCATACCGTGAAGCAATGTCCTTGTTCTTTGGATCATTTGCATCAATGTTGGCTACGATGCACTGTATCAGGGTTAGAATTAGGCTCAGACATTTGACAGACGAAACCAACGTTTTTCTCCGGCTTGAAAATCTTCGCGACTTGGAACACCAGTTTTAATAAATATAGCCTCTTAGATGAGATGAAAACTTTTACCGTCGTTATAAATCGGCTTCAAGTGCTTGCAGTGACCGCACCATGGGGCCTAGATATAGTGTTCATTACCCTAAGCAGCATCAAAAGAAGTGCACTCACTGTAAACGTGACAATAACGTTGTTAGTCTCGTCCTAGATCAAATTCACCGTCGCATTGGTTAACGTCCCTTGGAGAAGTTGTAGGTATACTGACAAGTACGACTCTGTCAAAGTCCTTGTAGTCTAGTTCCAGGGTTTCAGGAGGGGGAGGGGGTTTAATGTTAGCTTTAATGCCCGTCTTTTCAGTTATGCTGCGCACTGTCGTTAGCTCGTGGCGAACCTGCAACAGAAAGCCCTACAAAGAGACCAAATTGTCCAACTCGCGCCCAGATTCATACGGTTCCGGGTCACGCCCACCATCGGCGCCGAACCACTTGAGTGCTTAAATGAGGTCCTTTTCAGCCGCATTGTCGGTCACGGTGGTCAAGTACGCACTAGGAAACCCGGAGACGCCGTACTTCTTCCCCAAAGGCTTGCCGTCCCCATCAGCATCGACTTTGGCAATAATTACTTTGTCGTTGGCATGCGCGAAAGCATCTGCGAGTTGCTCGTAAATTGGAGCCAAAGTCTGGGTATTGAGTATTAGAACAACGGGTGGAGAACATGACTGGTTGTTGCTTGCCTTGCAATGCCCACTATCACACCGCAGTGGTGAGAATAGGACATGATCAGAAAAAGTAGAAGACATACCACCAGGGAGCATAACTGGACACACGTCAGCATACTGAGGCAAGAAGTGATGATGACCAACTTACAACTCGACCAGGGCTGGTTTGCCCTTTCCAATGAAGGAATCAAAGTTGGATGAGTCAAGCTCTACGACATTTGAAGCACTGACGGCCGCAATAAATACGACAGAAACGAAGGGAAGTAACCTCATGATGGAAAATGAGAGCAGAGTGTTCTATTTTTATATACTGACGTGGAGGGTCGGCTAAGCCAGCGCCTTTGGTAGGCGTTACGTACTTTACCTATGTCACAAAAAGCACGCACTCCAAGAGACCTCTGGGGAGGAGCGATCCAGGCGACTGCGCCAGTAGATCTCATAGATGCATCGTACGCCACTGCAACCACCGCTTATCTCCTAATCTCAACCCTTCCTACAGTGACTTGAGACAAGTTCCAGATAACCAAGAAGTTTTCTTGTACCCAGATTCAAGCATAAGTATCGTCGCAGAAATCCTGCAAAGCGTAGAGCCAACTGATCTGAGCGAAGCTATCAAGTCAAGACTTCAAATATCGTCTCGAGTCCTGTTGGTTGCTCACTGTGCATGTGTAGATTCCACTTTGATTCTTTAGCTCACGACAACGATGCAAAGTCCTCGACTGTACTGGCCATTGAAAAGATCGCCGATTTGGACATCACAATCCTTAAAGGGGAGCAAGTTGTCCCGAAATTCAACAAGGTGGAGCCAGATCTAGTCCACATCCTCATGGCCTTGCGTCGGGTTGAAGTGAAAAACATTGACATTGTTGTCACTTTTAACGTGCCTGTCAAGTCAGCAGATGGAGGTGCAGTGGGAGATGAGGGGCTTAGACTTGCTGAGGAAGACTTCAACATTTTCATTCGCTCATTACAAATCATCGACTTCGGTCTCTTTAGCTAGATAGTTGCGTGATAAAAATGTATTCATAGCCAGCGCAGTAAGCACAGTCATCAACGGCTCTCCGGGAAACCGAGAATTTTGTTTGTAACACCAAATCTTATCACTGCATGATACAAGTATTTAAATAAAGCCCCCCGTCATCAAGTGTCTGAACACAACCCAACAAAAAAAACTCGCCATGGACCACCTAGAACTCGACGAAGAACAGTACATCCAGGACGGCGACGATGTCATCGAGATACCCGACGATGGCGATCACCCCATGGACGAGGACGAAGACAACAGCGACGGCGGAGGGGAGACAGCAGGTCCCTCACGTCTCTCAGCGGAAAACAACTCTGTCCAAGATTTCCAATCCCATGACGGGTCGGTATTCTGCGTTGCTTGCCATCCTACCGAACCTCTGGCTGCCACCGGCGGCGAAGATGACGTCGGATACATCTGGGATATCACAGACGGAGAAATCATCGAAAAGCTCAACGGACACACCGACAGCGTCACCAGCATCGCGTGGAGCGCCGATGGTGAGATGATCGCCACAGGTGGAATGGATGGCAAAATCAGGCTGTGGAGGAGGGTGGGGAAAGAGAGCTACAGAATCTGGGAGTTCTTGACCGAGTTACAAGGACCCGACGAAGTCATGGTTATCGGTTCTTTTTCTTGTTCTGCCTACACTCCTTGACTGAGAATCCGATAGTTCTTGCGCTGGCATCCAAGAGGACCTGTTCTTCTCGCAGGGTCCAATGATTCTACCTTGTGGCTCTGGCAGTGTAAGTTGCTATTCGATTTTTATGTCGTCCGAGCTCCAGGACTGAAGATGGGCTTTTTACAGTGCCATCAGGTAATACGATGCAAGTCTTTTCGGGACACACTGGACCTGTCAATTGCGGCGAATTCACACCCGACGGTGCGCTGTCTAATCAACGAAAAAAGGCACTGATCTTATCATACTGTAGGTAAAAAGATCGTGTCTGCTTGTTCAAACAATACGTTCATCATATGGGATCCGCGCTCCCCTACACCCGTAGCCAAGCTCACTGCAGATGATGGCAGATTTAATCTGGACGGTATAACATCGCTGGCAGTCAACTCGACCTCAACATTAGCTGTCGTCGGTGGTGCAGCTGGTGGCGTACGCGTTATCAGTCTTAACAGGGGCGAAGTCATCACCGCACTTGGCGGACACAAGGAAGGCGAGAGTATCGAAGCCATTGTCTTTGCCGACCTTTTAGGTACAAATACCGGTCCAGGTTTCGCTATCACGGGAGGGACCGATGGCAGAATATGTGTCTGGGATCTCAGCACGTATAAACTACGAACGACGCTGCAGCATGAGGTACTTGTTTGATCCTGACCTTTTCTTTGAAGGTTTATTGAGTCTTGTGTAGGACGCCATCACGAGCGTCCTCGTCCATCCCTCACCAAAACCGTATCTCATTGTCTCTGGGTGTGCTGATGGCACATTACGGACATGGGACGCTCGTACCGGGGCCGTTGTACGACAACACAAAGGCCATATAGCGCCCGTTCTAAGCGCTTCGCTGGGCCTAAATGGATCTGTTGTAGTTAGCGCTGGCGATGACCATACTGCCTTGGTATATACCACCGAACCTACGCAAGACGAATGAAAACTGTTTCACAAACAGTATTAAATCTATGGTGCCAACCAAAAGTGGTCGCCAAAAAGGCTGCTGAATATTATATTAAACATAAGCTTAGACATGCGTCCTTGTCTGCTACGTAGACATATCACAATAGTACTAGTGATAGATACGCGGAATAAGGAACTATCCGATGCCCTCTTCGATAGCATTCTCACCATCCTTACATATCCCATTCATCCCAGAGATATGGGGCTGCAATTGAAGTCGAAGCCTTCGCAGACGTATGTCTAGTCAGAGGAGAACTTGGATTTAGTTCCACAGTCTCTTTAAGTTCGACCAGTCGGTCACTGGCACCGTCTTTGTTGTCTGTCTTGCCTTTCATGGCGACAATAATCGGGTCTTTGTTACCAATACTTGCATTGAAGTATAGCCGTCGAATCTCTTGTCCCTCTATGACTTGCATTATTCGTCCATTTCGTATGTCACGAACTTCAATGAATTGATGAGAGAAAAGCAGAACGTGATTGCCACGATGTGCATATGACTGTGCGCGCGTTTCCCACTTTACATAACCGGCGGAACGAGTTGGCATGCCATATTTCGTCATGTAACAGCCGATAACTGTTACGATTGAGCAGGCAGTTGCTGGAAAAGAAAACATCAAAACTTACTATCGTAGACAACCATCAATTCGTCCGCCGTAACACGTATCAGGCCAAGGGCTTTTGCATCGTCTATGCGATCTTTTAACAGCGACACGGCATGGTCGTTGCTTGAATGCAAGTCCGGAACAACAGATATAACAGACTTGGCGAAACTAGAGAATGGGTTTCATAAGGGGCGGATCTGATCGTGAGAGGCGAGGCGTACTTGATAGGGTCTACAATGACGATTCCGTCATGCGTAATAACTCCCACATTCTTTGTTAAGGGAATTATATCAGTTGGATCTCTGGGCACATAACCTGACTGAGTTTAAAGGACCTCAGATAGTCGTCATCGAAAGTAATTAATGCGCACCTCTCCGAAGGGACGAAATGACGCTGGCATTCCACTTCGCTTTCCGACGGCACCGGACGCGTCAACGGCTTCCAAGACATGGAGGGATGGGTTGACTTGTAACAATCGCTTGGAAGCATACATGACTGATAGTGATCTGTCAATCAACGAACAACGGTGATGAATGCACCTACCTAACAGCCTTTGTCCCATCTCCGCTGCTCTAAAGAAAATGACATTCGAGTCACTACCAGCTACGCGCTCCATTGTGGCATCTAGACTCGATGGCTGTGCTTGACCTGTGGCGACACGGGCCAGAACATCAAGTGAATAAGATAATATCGTGTGTTCGTGTTGCACGATTAACCTATGAAACTGTTTATCGCCCAACTCATGCACAGCAGCAAGTTGAACGGGATTCTGCAGGTTGAGTACTCGTCTGAAATCTAGCATAACAGGTTAATGGTTGGCGACAAACAAAATGCGCTTGTACCTTCTGAGCCCCAAGTCGAAGCGTATATTCCAGTTGGACAACCTACTGCGATGTACTTGCGGCCTCCGCTTGCTATGGATCAAATTAAGACGGCATATGCGATTTCATGATGTGATAACCCACTGAATGGTGCAGCGGTAAGTGCCCTTCCAGTAAAGTTATTAGTAAACGATCTTTGACTCGGAAATCGGAAGTGTCCGTCCGTCAAGGTTTGAGGGTCGTACCACTTGATACTGCATCAGTGGGTCATATTGCGGCATGCAGCGAGACTGACCATATTAGCCTCTTGTCTTGCTTTGTACAGACCAGTTGCATCGTCAAGTACCGTTTTCCAGCGTCTCCTCGACGCCTCGCTTGAGGCGAAAAGGGTGTATCTCCGCTGTATCGAGTTCGATGCATGGAAGACGGTGAAAGGAAAAATTTCCACAGTCTGGGATCTCAAGGATTCCAAGATACCTCTCTCTTCAGATTTCTCCCTGCGAGTTTCGGGAGCACCATCGAATGATGCATAAAGTAGATGGGATAAGGGGATCGGCTTGCGGTGGTTTAATATCCAACAGTTTAAGACTTCAGCGACGACATACTCGAGACATGAGTTGCTTCTTCACTACATCGTTCGGCCTTTTAACGTCGCGCGTGAGAATAACTAGGGGACGGCGGGAGTACTGAGTAACTGAAAAACAGGAAACTGTTCAAATAGACCTTACAATAGTTATCGAGAAGAGTTGCCGTCAGGTCAATCCAGGTAGAGAAACCAGTGTCTCCCCTGATCCGTCTGGCGACTGGGCCGGAATAAACTAGCGTCCTACTTTCGTCACTCAAATCCATATCCTTCGACGAGTTCATATTCTCTACCTGCGAACTGAATCTGACGTTACTTACAATGATCTCTCCCTGTTGGTATTCCAAATGTTCAGTCAGCTCCCAGAGCTTTGCTTTGCTGTCCGCAGCCTCGATACCCGGTTGAGTGCTCTTGAGAAAGTCACTTAGAATGCTTAGTATGATTGGAAGAGACTCCAGGTCAGATTGATTAAAATCCTTTTCAGTCAACTTCAAGGTTTGCTCCAATACAAGGCTCAGCCGAGGTAAACGAGTCACTGGGCGAGAGAGAAATGTGATGAGATCGCGCTTTCGTATGCGTGGATTATCCGCTACCGATTCGAGGAACCTCTTGTATGCTGGGTTACTCGCGAGTTCTTTGCGATGAAATGATTCTGCGATGGGGTAGTGCTTGATGTATGCCTCGTAATCGGAGCGAAATTCAGTCCTCAGCACAGCTAGGGGGTACCATCAGTGAAAGCAACAAACGTGGGGTACTAGTCTCGCACTGTCAAAGATGATGTCTGATACACTTTGAACAAGAGGATGTTGATCTCTCTGGCGCTGAAACAGAGCAGCGAGCATCCTGTCATGGTGTTCAAGTATAGCACTAAGGTTCGCAAAGACTTTGTCAATAAAATCTTGCAGGTTTGAGAGCATGATAATCGGTTGGGTGGCGTTTCTCAACCCATTGATGAAAAGCTGAACTGACCAGCATTATTGGATAGGAAAGACAGCATATATGCAACAACGTACGTCTTGAACTGCCCGTAGATCAGCGACATAGTCCCGTTCCGCTTTGAAAAGCTCGAAGATCACTGATTGGCGTTGTACTTCTTGCTTTCCAAATGCTTCGATTGCTTCCTTAGGCACCATTTTGTGCCATTCTTGACCTGATTCCGGTAATTCTCCCCTCTGGAACAGCTTCACAGCTTCTTCTGCATCTAGCCTATGGAGTGCTTCAGTTTAGGGGGGGAAAGACAAGGAATAAAGCGATGCTCACGAAACGCGGACTCCATCGTCCACCAGGCTCTCGAAACTGTGATCTCCTAAGTATAGCTGGGAAGGGCGTTAGTTTTGGCATGAAGGACGATGCCCAATAGATGCACCTCCTCGTAATCGTCATCGTGACGATAATAGGAAGAAGTAGTCGAATGAGTCGACGAGACGGATGGACCTCTGTGCAAATCAGCTGCCCCTACTAGATCGTAGTTACTGTGCTGGCGTGAGATATTATGGGGGTTCACTTTAGATTCAGACACAGATCGGTAAAGTTGTGGTTCAGGAAAGGATAACATCCCGCTGGATGAAGTTGAGGTATTTATCGACGGTTGCTGGTAGTCAACTGCGGAGTGCACTCTGGGCCTCAAGCTGGCCGGAACATCCCAATGACTGTATGAACTGCCATGAAAGGGACCAGAAGGAGCGATTGGAAAAGGATGTGCAGAGAGACTTTCCGAGTGAGATCGAAGGTGTTGTGGAGGTTGTGGATTCGGCCGCGAACGATTGCGGCTCGAGGACGTCATATCACACTTTAAGCTGCGTCGGCGTTGTTTGTTAAAGTTATCGTCTACATATGGTGCCAGCCACTTTGTGTCAAGAAAATGTACAATTCTGTCTTGGGATCAAATCTACCAAGACTCTGATATACAAAAAACATTTTCTGCATCTTCTGGTTAGTTGATGCACCCAGTACGCAAAAAATATGATGGTGGACAGCCGATTTAGCGCTTGTCACAAAGTAGCGGCCACTAAGTGGCTGGCACCATACTTCAAATAATTCCAAATCATCAGGTATACATTAGATCGAATGAGTGGAGGTTATGCAATACTCAATACACATCTCGCGATCATGTAGATCTTGAGTTCTCATGCGATCGTTCCTCTTTGCCCGTCAACATTTCCCACAACTCTGGCCCGTCACGAATCAATGCCTGGATCGGTATGATGAGCAACTATCAAAAAAAAAAAAAGGTTCAAGATGCGTACAATGACAACTTCGACTGCAATAAGAAGAATAATGACAAGCTCCATTGAATGTGACGAAGACTGATGAACTGTTAGCACAAGACAAACATCGAGACTATGTGAGCATCGACCTCTGTCAATAGTTGCCTTAGCACGGATTGTGCCTCCGCAGCATAGGTGATCTTAGCGTTGACAGCATTTGTTCGCTGCCTGACTTCGAGTGCATCGCCCATAGTCTTGAAATAACCTAAGGTCATTGTCAAACGGACCTGAAAGGAGAGCAGTGTTGTTGTCCTTACGTTCGAGTTCTGGTTCAGCCCAATAGAAATCCGGCACATCACTAAAGTTTTCACGGTTCAGATTGAGCCCTTGTCTAAACTTCATCAGTTCCCCCAGCTTCTTAACCAAGTCTTTTCTGCCCATGCCAGGCTTTCCGGTTTTCGCAAGGCTGTGAGGCAGAAGTGACATGGAAGTAAGATAATCATCCAAGGCTACCTCCAGTGCTGACAATGCTGTGGACCGTGACAGCGCTTGTGAGTAGGCGTAACGTGCAAATAGCGTTTCCGCCGGGAAAACCATTGGTGGAAGAATCGATGGTAATGTCAGAGTAGTTAACTCTGGTTGTTGACCTAGAATAATCAAATCCCCTTGTAATCTTGTTTTCCTAAGAGTCATGGTTTCAATTATAATCTTGAAGCATGGTAAAAACGCACCACCTTACTCGATGGGGTCAATAACAAATTCCAATTCTTCCGTCTCAGCATCTTTCAGAGGGGACACTTCCACCCCAGATACAAAATTGATGACTTGGTCAGCAAAAGTTTTCGCGTCTTCTTCTTGCAAACCCCAGCACACGAAGCTTCCATTTGAGAAGACGAAGATCTCTCCCTCTTTGCCTGGTTTACCCCATATTGGTATCCACCAAGCGTCAAAAAGCGTCTGTGATCGGGCCGGTAGGTCTGGATGGGACCGTAGCCTTGAGAGTAGGTACCGCTCAGCAGTAGCTAGTGTGAAAACGGTCTGTATATCTCCTCTCGTCGGTGTCGGGTTAGCACGAATCGGTAGGGATTCCATTGCGGAACGTCTCAAAGGAGTGGTTGCGGTTGGCTTTGGCTTCGGGGGTTCTCCAAGCGAGCTTCCATGCGGTTTCTTGGTTGAAGGTACAGTATAACAGCGTGTAGGGAGCTGTGCTGTTCTCCAGGGGATAATAATGGTGGTCCGCTTTGTACATGCTCTAGGCCATGAATGATGTCGGGCAGCGAAGGAAAAAGACGTTCTGAGAGAGAGCATAGTATAAAAATAGATTGACAGGGTTCGTCTGCAGTCACCACTGCAGTGTGAACCTGCAGAACCTTGGACGCTTTCTCAACTGTCCAGATCTCCAGACCTTACGTGCATGCCATTATACGACGGTACTCAGTCTATTAAAATCAACAGTCTCGATATGGCCTCGAAATGATAGGATATGGCGTAATCGCTGATGTCAACTTAACCCTAAATCCTAACACTGGGCTCCGAGTATAATCAATACCGCAACATCTGCACCTGTCATGGAAGAGGATGATCTAGAAATAACGAATTCTCCTCCCGGCGTCCAAAAACTATCGCAAGTACCTGGAGCACCAGTAGAGAAGGTATCATGCCCGCAACCTCCGCATATTGAATCGAAGCTCCAGCTAAGATCTCACAAAGGTCAACCCTCTTGGCCATGAAGTGACTCTATTGTCTGCTACCATGCTCAATATAGGACGAATAACTGGGTTCGTTGGACACCGCATCGTCCCTTGCTTGACCCACTGGAGTGTTTCTCAGGTCTGGCATATATGCTGTCCCAGGAGTTATCCTCCATTCTGTCGGATCAGTCGGCATGTTACTCACGTTGTGGGTCATAACTCCCTTCTTTGCTTATGGTACTGTCGACATCAATTCAATCGGAATACTTGCTAAAAGCAAACTTTAGCTGGCCTTGCGCTGTATTGTGAATTGGGAGCTATGTTTCCGAACCGGTCAGGGGGTGAAGTCGTCTACATGGAGCAAATGTTTCCCAAACCAAAGTTCCTAATACCCACAACGTTCGCCTTCTGTGCGGTCCTGCTGTCGTTCGTATAGTATTTCTCTTGAAAGGATGTCAGTGTCACCGTTCCAAACAGAATCAATTCAGTTAATGCTGTCATTTTCACACAATATTTCCTGACCTCATTCGAGATGCCTGTAACGGATACTAGGCAAATAGTGGTGGCACTCGCCGTAGTGTCCATAACTACCCTGTGTATGGTACCAAATCCTGAGAATGTCGCCTTTTCTTGATCTTTTCTTCAGGTGTAGCGTTCTCAACGAAATGGTCATTAAGAATTGTCAACCTTCTGACTATTTTGAATACAATCTCACTTGCCTTGTAAGTCTACATTTTGATGTTTGTGGCATTCATCTGATTCTCGCGCAGCATTGTGATTACTGGCGCAGCTGTGCTTCTGGGTCTGACCAGAGTACCTGATCCAATTGCTCATTTTCACAATCCTTTTGCCAACACGTCAACCAATTTTAACGCACTTGCAAATGCCATGGCACTGCTTTCCCCATCCCTGTTGTGATCTATGCTCATTGTTTTCATAGGTCAAAGCTTCATGGTCTTTTGTCGGGTGGAATAACGCGTTTTACATGCTCGCTGAAGTAAAAGGTCCAAATCCAGTTCGTACCGTCCGAAAGGCCAGCATAATTTCGCTTGCTCTTACGGCCGGCTTGTTTTTGTTCATCAATGTGGCATATGTCGCTGCTGTTCCCCCGGAGGAAATCCGCAACTCTGGTCAACTAGTCGCCGCCTTGTTCTTCAGACGGGTATTCGGTGACACTACCACGGTCAAGCTCTTTCCTTTACTCGTGGCGTTGAGCTGCTTTGGAAATATTGTCAGCACCATTTAAATTGCCTCGTTAGTCTGGTTGACGTGATATTTCCTAGATTGCTGTTGTATGTACGATCACACTTTCCAAATATCGACTACTCATTCTCCTGACTACCCCAGACAGTAACTCAGGTCGGCTAACCCTCCTTACTGTCTGTATGATGTATAAAACTCGTGATCCAGGCGCGCATGATCCGCGAAGTAGCAAGGCAAGGGCTCTTGCCGTTCCCTAGGTTCTTCGCTGCTACAATTCCGTTCGGTACACCAATAGGACCAGTTGCCCTTATCAGCGTGTTAACCTGCCTCGTCATCCTCGTTGTACCTGCAAAAGATGCCTTCAATTTCATTCTTGACGTGTCATCTTATCCACGTCTTGTAAACTAATCCATCATTCGGTCATACTAAATCTTATGGATATTGTTGACAGATCTTTCAAGTTGCCATGTGCTTCGGTATCTGGAGGCTACGCAACAGGCGTTCAAAGACAGGACTCCCGCCATCCGAATTTGAAGCCAAAAACATTTACATCCTTCTATTTCTTTTACAGGGCCTGTTTTTGACGCTTATGCCATGGTATTTCTACGGTTGGATCTCAGCCGAACCCATCATTCATAGATGTAACAGGGTACCTCCAGAACCTGGACAAGCAGACGTGTCTTTTTGGTATGCGACGTGAGTGGGCTTGATTGTGATGGTCGCATATTTCTCATACTCATAATCGGTTTTGTGCAGTTACTGTGTCGTCGGAATCGCCATCCTGGTCGTATGTTGTGTTCCAGAGGGTTAAACCCAACCGCTAACTTCGTGGACAGGCATGTGGCATATATTACTGGCTATGGATCGTACTTTTACCCAAGTTGGGGAGGTATGAAATCGTAGAAGAAATCGAAGAGCAGAACAACGGAGCTCGCAACGTCCGCCTAGTGCGCCAATACCTACATGAAGGAACTGAACACCAGCCACTGCTATTGTGACGTAGCCTTATAGCGCAAGACGCTATCGCATATATCATAGAAGTAATGATAAGGTTTCGAGATTTGTCCAGCAACAAACTGGGGTGATCTGATTTCCTGAAGATTCATACCGTTCATCCTCCATGAGGAGTCTAGGAGCAAGTTGTGCTGAGTAACGATGAGTCAACAAGATTGACCATTTCTTGTACTACTGGTTTCCATCGAGGAGGTTGTTATCGCAAGGAAGATTGCATTATGTATTGGCTTTGATAATTTATATCGTGTTCGGCGTTGTTTGCAAAGCTTGGAACATACTGTTTACACAATTGGCATCCCGGCGCAAGTGCCACTGCAATTTGCGACTGTATATCGTTATCAACAATATCATATATCACCTCGCATGGTGTTGGACTGTTGGTGTCCAAGTCTACCTTGGATAGAAGTTCATGGTCTCATAACGGACTCATATCGCGCCACCACAGCCAATTGACACCGGTGCCACCGGCGGATCGATGGTGCTAACTGCCAACAGTCACCGAAGGTGCAATATGAGTGATATCCATCTTAGGAGAGCTCTGGTCTCTCTGGCACCAGCCCCAGTAGAACTAAAGCAACAACGTCCACCTCTTTCCCGTCAGTAGCTGGGAGGTCATGGAAGAAGACAGCGCACCAATAACGAATTCCTCGCCGGGTGCTCAAAAACTCACATCACAAGCACCTGAGGCACTGATAGAAACGGTATCGTGGCTATTACCTTTACATTTGAGCTAAAGGGCGTACTAGATCTCGTGAAGGTCAACCCTCTCGGTCATGAAGTTACACTGTTATCTGCTATCATGCTCAATATAGGGTACATAACTGGGTTCGTCGGACGAGTCCACTTTGTTTCTTGCTTGATTCATTGAAATGGCCACATAGCGCTGGCATATATGCTGTTCCAGGACCTATCCTTCATTCTGTCGGGTCAGTCGGTATGCTACTTGCATACTGGATCATAGCCCCCCTCTTTGCCTATGGTAATCCCCGATCTTCATTTCGTCCATAATATTTGCTAAAGTGTGTATCTTAGCTGGCCTTATGTTGTATTGTGAATTGGGCTCCATGTTTCCGAACCGTTCGGGGGGTGAAGTCGTCTACTTGGAGCAAATGTATCCCAAACCCAAGTTCCTCATACCCACAATGTTTGCTTTTTGTGCAGTCTTGCTGTCGTTAGTATGATATTTCTCTAGAAGGAGTCGGTCACATTACCGCCAACAGGTCTAGCGCATCAAATGCCATTGTTTTTGCCCAGTACCTGTTGACTGGATTGGAAATACCGATAACCGATTCTAGGCAAATAGTGGTGGGGCTCGCCGTAGTTTTCAT
>KN818231.1:351039-394504 GCA_000827485.1 Amanita muscaria Koide BX008
TTAGCGCTTCAGCATTACAAGGCCGCAGTAGACATTTTGGTTCAACAACTTAAAGGAAAAGACCGTGAAACGGCTGAAAATGCGCAAAATGACGAAGCAGAAATCAGAAACAGCATTGTCCGCGCTTTGATTGGCCAAGTTGAAATATGGATGGATCCGTCCTATGATTTATGGTAATGTCGAGATTATGATCACGGCATATTTTATTCATGCCAAGTATGTTAGTTTCGAGCCTGAGGCAGAGAGCACCTGCGAAGAATTGTTAAAATTTGCTCTACAAATAGATCCTGGAAATCCAGAAGCTTTACAGGCTATGGCTTCAGTCCGCCTGTCTCAGCAACGACTTGATGATGCGAAACGGTGCTTAGAACAAGCTTGGTCAACGTGGAAAGACCTCGATCTTGGTATGTGTTGCGATAACTCGAGATTAGCTTTTGATTGATTTTTTACATTTCAGAGGATCCGAAAATGCCGCCTATATCTGCTAGGCTGGCTATTGTCAAGCTCTTCTTGGAAGTGTCTCTATATGCTCCTGCGCTACTGGTCTTGCAAGGGATCATGGCAGCAGACGACCAAGAGGTTGAAGCGTGGTATCTTGAGGGATGGTGTTTCTTCCTCATGTCGGAACAAGCGCAAGAAAATGGTGGCAAACTGGATGATTTGTCGTGGCAAGAGCTGGCTAAAGATGCAAGGGATTGTCTGGAGACGTGCCAAGTGGTACATGCTCTCGCTCTCGTTTCTTGTTGTGATCTGACTTTCGTGATTAGTTGCATACGACACAGGATCATCCAGATAAACCACTACTGGAACATGTAAAAGAGCTGACAGCCAAGCTAGAAACTCAAGGGATCACGCCGTCACCTGCAGGAGACGACGAAGACGGCGATGAATGGGAGGATGCAGAAAGCGAGGACGAAGACGGCGATGTAGAGATGGACTAGAACGGCTTTACAAGTACAAGATAATGCGATACAACTACTACACCGTTGCAGGTAACAGACTCATGCAAGAACGTATCTCACGCATAGTTGCAGCCTTGTCATAATACAACCTTTCGCAACCTTTGTTCGGACATTTCGCACTCCAGCAAGCCAGAGCCTCGGGCCATTCATCCATCTTATCCATGATGGTATCTCCCAACGGCCTTTTATCGAGCTCAAATACCATCCTCAGCTTGAGCGCTTGCCAAGTCTGGTTATCAATCTCCGTTGCACACCCACCACAAAGGAAATGATGTGCGTTCCCAGCATTAAACGTCATTTCCTCATCGATCAAGTTCTTAAACTCGTCTCGACGAGACCGTTGGAGGATCATGAGGTCCAACACATCTTTGGATGCAAGGCGTTGCAACTGGGTTAGATACGGCTCAGAGAGCAGAGGAAGACTGAGCGTATACATTGAGGCTATTTTCCTTTCCCGGTCCCATTGGAGCCGGGAGGTAAGCCCATATAGGCGGATTGGTTCCTTCAGGAACAAAGGGGCCGTTAGAGACGAACGAAGGAGGGATAACGGGCCAGGTGCATCCCAAGCTTCGGCAAGGGCTACGATGTCCTCGAATAAATCAAGGGATTTCCAAATGGGTATTTCGAGGCCACATATTATGCGCAGGAGATGCTCAAGGACTATGTCCCTTTCCTGAACCGACATTGGAATCGGTGAATGTGACTGGGATTGGCTAATGAGGCAGGGAGTTTTGGCGAAAAGCTGGCGAAAGTGACCGCATGAGTTAGAGAGGACGAAAGAGGGAATGCGGTAGAGAGTGTCTTCTTTTGAGCGCAAGACGATGTCGCCCTCCTCCGAATCAAAGAGCGGGTGATACTTGGAGTGCGAAGATGCGAAAGCGACGGGCATGCTTGTCGCCATTGGTCGATGCGTGGGGGCAGCCAGGCTGGGATCTGTATTTAAGCTTAAGCTTTAAGCGTGCATGCGGGTAGCGCGCCTACTACCATGGCCAAACTGAGACGTGATACCCAATCAGACTCTTCTCCTCTCCCTCCTCCTCTCCCTAGACCCCTGCGCATCGTTGCTTCTGGCACTGTATTCTTGACCCATACTTTGACTCTGCAAAGTTTTCCAGCTCCATCAACTGCTGTCCGTGCCCGGTCTGTCGAAAAAGTCCGTGGTGGCTCTGCAAATATTGTTCTCTCGATACTCGCTCAGTTTGCGGGGGCAGAAACCGTTCTAGTAGCCTCTCTCGCTGGCAATGATGAAGGCAAAATGATCATCGGCGAATTAGAGAGAGAAGGCGTCAACAGCCGTTACTGCAAAGTCTGGCCAAGCACTGGCGTTCCTAGCGCCTGGGTAATACATTCCAGTCAGTCGGTGGTTTAATAGCTCTTTTTCGATATTTCACGCTCACATACGTTGCGCAGAAGAAGGAAATACGCGTACTGTGATCAACCACAACCCTCTTCCTGACGTAACACACGAGGACTTTGTGTCCATGCTAGGACCCTTGCTGGCGCCGGAGAATTACCCTCAACTGTCACCTACCCCATCACCGGTCTTGTCTTCAAATCAGTCTAATCCTTCTCTCAACTCTGTACAATCGCCACCGTTTTCATTCAACCCAAACAGTCCCGCCCCGTTTGACTGGCTGCATTTTGAAGGAAGATCTGTGAAGACAACATTGAGCAACCTAACCGGTCTCGATGGACTGGCCCGTGAACGCAAGTGGAGGAGATATTGTGTCTTCTCCATCGATTTGAGTCGCAAGGGGCGACAAGGTGTCGAAGCGGTGTGAATCGATTTCTTTCTTTCATCATTTCATTGTCAATTTTAAAGTCGTTAGTCCAGCTCATACCCCACGCTGACGTCCTATTCGTGAGCAAACAATATGCGCAATCGGTGTCCCCCCAATACGCCACCTCACCAAGAGCTTTTCTATTGTCATTAACGTCAACTGCAGCGCCCCACGCTCTCATTGTCGCTCACTGGGGCTCGGAAGGCGCCGCTGTCTTGTCCGTCCCTACAAGAGAGTACTTCCAAAGTTCCGGATGGGTTGAAGAACAACCTCATTCAGCAGCTAAGCCAAAGGATGCCCCCGCCAAACAGTCCGGAGAAGCTAGCGAGTCTCAATCCGTCCGAAGTGGCAGTGCGTACTGGGCCGATGGCCGGAGCAGGACTTTGTCCTCGTCGTCTGCAGCCAACTATCTATCCGATTTAACGCATGATAGACAGGGGAGCAAAAGTACCTCTGGACAGGAAGAAGATGACGACAATGATTCGCAAGGCACAGAAACTCCAGCTGCTGCTAATGGAGATGGTGAGATTGTTGACGAGCTAGGCGCTCAGGATGCTTTCATGGCTGGTATGATATACGCTCTCAGTAGAAAGCTGTGTCCTGGCCCTCCTTATACCCCGATCTCTGCTGGAGATTATACTCAGGGTGGGCCAGAGAACGAAAGAGCACGGTGGAGATTGGATGAATGTCTTCGGTATGTCTTATCCTATGGACTTTTCGATGAGTTTTTGTTCAGTACTTTGGGTAGATTTGCTACAGAATTGGCTGGACGCAGAGCTAGACGAAGTGATTGGGGTGGTCTGGGGGAGGAAATGACTCAGGCAGGATGGTTTGATTATTAGGTTATGACTAACGATGTAGACGAATTACATGTCCGATGTCCATGCCGATGACGAAATCACATTCATATGGTGCCTCTGTCCCACTTCCCACTTCCTCTCCCAAACCAGCCACCTGTTGAATACCGTTGGGAAGAAGGCGATATTTCGGTTTTTCGATAACCACCGCGTGCCACACTGCCAGCAACGAACGAGATAAATTCCTGGGAGAAAACCGCTGCGTCATCTGTGGGGACACCGGCTTAGTTCTCCAGCATGCCCACATTATCGAGCCGACAACTGTAAGTCGAAATGCATTTGAGCCCTCCTGGACAAAGCCTCAGTGGTCCGATCTCCACAGTCGTGGTTGGATTCCCTCACAAACCAAAGAGCATTTCCGACATGAACCGCGCAATGGCCTAGTTCTGTGTAGCAACCATCGTTCCTACTTCGAAGGATATGATTTCTTTATCCGCTTCTTACCTGAGGTGAGTTTGATTCGCCTTTGCTTTGAGTCAAGTATTCACAAGAAACAGATTCAGAAGTTTGTCTTTGTCAACCATTCCGATCATCCCACTATTCGAAAGTTCCATGGCAAAGCCATCGCCCTTGACATCAAGGATCGCCATGCACCGTTCCCTTCTTTATTTTATCAACCATGAGATGCGCGCCCGTGGATTCTTCCCCTTTGCACCCAATCCAGACATGCCCAATAATAGTGCTTGGCAAGACTGGATCTTATCGGATGGCGTATTTGATAACATCTCAGGTTCTTTCAAACGGAACAGCCCGCCATATGACAGCAACTGCTGCAACAGCAGTGTCACTGCGCAACCACAGCTCCAGTTTCCACCTGCAACGACAAATGCAGGTGGTGCATCATCTGGTGGATGCACACTAGCACTGAATGACATCCTCGCTGCAACACGTGCCATGCCATCATGGAAGGCCTGCCAGGTGGAGGGCACCAGCTGGACTGGCACAGCAGAAGAAAACATACAGAAATATGTCTCCTCTATTGGCATAGATGGAACTGGAAGCAAGGAGACGTCAAGAGATGGAAGCAGTTAGATTTGTATCTGGTGGTTTCTCTATCATCTTGGTTGTGCACTCCATAAAGAGTCCATGAGTCCAAAGCATCTTCGTCAACTACGAGTTAGGGGCCTTGTTGCGCTCATCCGATGACGACATCACTCATGGCAGTCATGCTTTTCGGTCGGCGATTAACTATCCATCTCGCCATCATGGAGCCTCTGCCTCTGCCCCTGTTTCCACTTCCTCTCCCAAACCAGCCACCCGATGGATACCGTTGGGAAGAAGGTACGTTGTCGGAAATATCGACAACCACCGCGTTCAAGACTGGCATCGACGAACGAGATAAGTTCCTTGAACGAAGGTGCTGCATCATCTGTGGGGAAGGTAGCGACGAAGTTCTCCACTATTGCCATATTGCCCCACAGGCAGAGCAGGGCACCGTAAGTCAAAAATGCATTTGAGCCCTCCTGAGGCCAATGCGAGACATAGTGGCTCCGAGATCGTGGTTGGATTCCCTTTGAAATTAAAAAGTCATGCCAACATGAACCGCGCAATGGCCCGGGCTTACTTCTATGTAACCTCCATTACGCCTTTTTCGACGGATATGCTTTTTTATCCCCGAAGTGAGTCTGATTTTCCTTTACTCAACAAGTATTCATTCACAAGAACTGTATAGATTCAGAAGTTTGTCTTCGTCAACTATTCCAGTAAGCCCACTCTTCAGAAGTTCCATGGAAAAAGTGTTGCTCTTGACACCACGGATCGCCATGCGCCGTTTCCTTCCTTGTTCATCTTTCATGAGATGCGCGTCCGTGGATTCCACCCTTTTGCATTCGTTGATCCACTCATGCCCAATGGCAAGACTGGATCTTATCGGATGGGGTATTTAATAATGTCTCAGGGTCTTTCATCCGGAACAGGCCGCCGCGCACCCGCAACCGCACTGTGCAACCACAGCTTCAGTTTCCGCTGGCGGCGACAAACGCAGGTGGCGCCTCATCTGGCAGACGCAGGCTAGCGCTGAATGCAAATGTAATTGCTGACATCCTCGGCGCAACACGTGCCTCGGCATCATGGAAGGCCTGCCAGGTGGAGGGAGCGAGTTGGAGTGACACAGCAGAAGAAAACGTACAGAAATATGTCTCCTCTATTGGCATAGATGAAAGCAAGGAGACGTCAAGAGATAGAGCAGTTAGACGACAGCAGGAGGAGGAGAGATGCAGACAAGAGGACGAGCTGTGTAAATACTAAAGAGCAGGAGAGGATACTACACGAAGAGATGATGCGGCAGCAGTGGGAGAAACAACCAAATATCCATTCTTCGAAGAACACTGTACTGTGAGTGACCTCACCATATGGGCAAACAATCTTGGATGTTGGCTTTAAGCCTCCATGTTTGAGGTGCAGTTGTGCCAACTTGTAAAGTTGTATCTTTGTTCAACTAACTTCACAATTCAGAAAACGAAATCCTTTGGTTGAGTCTACTCAAGGGGAAGCACGTAACCGTTTCCAAGGACGTTATTCGAATACCAGAAGTTAGCAACGAACTTCATTGTGCTCGAATTGTCATATAAATCCCTCATTGTTCGGATGCTATCAGTCAGTACTTTATCAAGCCAATGATTATCCTGCAATTCTTCATTTCTTCTGCTTTCCTTGGACACAGGCTGTTCCCTTCCTTCCGTCATTCTTGGACCAGGTGTCCTCAACAACTCTTTCCCTTCTTCATTACTCTCCTTTCACCTGTCTTTTTTCTTGTAGCCTATTGACGGAATGCCTCTGAAACTGGCGCTTGGACTACTTGCTCTTCTTCTTGTTGCACCAGTACTTGGTCGTGAACGGTGGTTGGAACGTGATAACAAACCAGTATTCCTACACCCTCGACGGTTCGGTCAACAAAATCCTCCTGTTCTTGTTCAATTGGGACAGGCATGCCCTGGACAAATTTGCGGAGTTCTGTCCGGAGAAGCCGTAGCGCCACTTCTAGCGAAGGCACCCGAGTGCGCTCAACAAGATACAGCGGATAAAATCATCGGTACGGGCACTGTTTGCATATTGCGATGCGATTCGAGCACCTGCTTCAGATGAGAGTCGGCAGTTTGATAATGCAACGCAGGCAAATATGATAGCCCTTGCTATAGAATATCGCAAAGCAGAGAAGAACACGCCACCTGTGAGGAGAATCTCATCTTGTGAATCTGATGTAATGCGAACTGTTGCATATAGGACTTTACTACAAATCCTCCGTCGCTGCGAAATTCCGTATTTTGCCAGAAGGCTCCCCGGAATGGGGAACTCGTTGGACTTGTACAAGCCCAGGATTCGGCCAATGATCCTAACCTTTTTTTCGATCCCGCTTATGGAAAGACGGTACGAAAGGGGGAGCAACAAAATACTTTCCCGTTTTGCACTGAAGGGTACCAACAGTCACTCATCTATCATCATTGTATCCTCCTGATAAAATTATTCAAAGCTCTGCTTCAGACTCGACCGCAGAAAACACCACAACCAAGTGCACAGCTAGCGCACCTAGCGGTTTAGGCAATTTCGGTTCCTGCTCTGTTCCAGAAATCGAATTCGGTGATGGATTTGATGGCAGAAAGGAAACGAGCTTTCGTCCAATTGATCGGGGTGAGCATTTTATAACCTGTATGAAGAACGGCAGTCGTAAACGATACAGAGTCCTACCCTCACGGTTCTGCACAAAACATTGGCGTTATTACCCGTAAGAGCCATTGAGATCTCTGACTCTAAAACATTTCTGATCTTGTATGGTCAGAGTTTATCTGCGATAGCTTGACCAATACCTGCAAGGCAGATCAGACTGCCAAAAACACCTGTTCCAAAGCCAAAGCCACTGCTGATACTGCCCTCCAGAAGACAGGCGCGCAAGCTGACGCCTTCAATGCTGTATTTGGCAAAACATCTGTGAGTGGCAAACCACCTCATCGACTGATACATAACTGAGGATCCTAGAATTTCACCAATGTTCCCGTAGTAGACGACACTGGACATGTCATATCTGGAAGTTCTACATCTACTTCGAAACCAAATAATAGTACCGGAAGCTTTGGAAAGTGTAGTGTACCCAAGATTGAATTTGGCGTTGGCTTTGATGGCAGGAAAGAAACGAGTTTCCAGCCAGTTGACAAATGTAAGCCTGTTATCTAGTTCAGATACTCGCAATGAAATCAGCTAACGGGTTTGTAGCGTCATACAATCATGGTTCCGCTCAAAATATTGATATCATCACACGTAAGTTGAATGGCAAGGAATCCTGGTCCTGTGGCTTATTTTGCCTTTAGAGTTCATTTGTGACCGACTCAGGGATACCTGTGAGGCGGACCAGACTACACAGGATAATTGTGCGAGAGCCACAACCGCTTCTGACTCTGCGGCAGTAAAGACAGGTGCTCAAGCCGACGCATTCAATATTGTCTTTGGCATTAAGACTGTTAGTTTTTCACCTATGGGCGAGATAACAGGAGTACTTAATAAAAATGACAGAACTTCGCAAGCGTGCCTATTGTAGACGATACAGGACATGTCGTGTCCGGAGAAGGTTCTACCCCTTCTCCGAATACGCAAAGTCCTAGCAGTTTTGGGAAATGCTCTGTGCCCAAGATTGACTTTGGCGATGGCTTTGATGGTCGGAAAGAGACAAGCTTCCGGCCTGCCGATCCTTGTAAATTTGCCACTTTGTTGTGATTTTACGGGAAGTTGACAAGACTCTTAGCTTCGTACGATCACGGCTCCGCTCAAAACATCGACATCATCGCACGTAAGTCAAGCTGTTACACCTGAAGTTGTCGTGTCTATCATCCTACCAGAGTTCGTTTGCGACCGACTTAGAGATACTTGTGGAGCCGACGACATAGCTCAAAATAACTGCGTCAAGGCCAGTGCTGCTGCTGACGCCAAACCCGCAAAGACAGGTGCCCAGGCAGACGCGTTCAATGCCATCTTCGATGTCCAGACTGTCAGTGTTTTTGCTTTCTGCAATGAATTATCGACTCACAATAATGCAGAACTTCGCCAGTCAGCCAGTTGTCGATGACCACGGAAACGTTGTCACCAACTTGAATGGTTGAATTTGAAGACTGGTTGTTGCAGGTATTTGGCTAGTGGTTATATGAAAGTTTTCAATAGCTTATACGAGTTGGAGGGATGTCACATCCTGTGCGGATCAAAACGGACAGTCTATAGTTCCAGCGCTCAGCGCTCAGCTCTGCAGACGATGTACATATATCAGATGTTTTCCCTCTGAGAGTTGATAAATGCCTGAATAACTCGTATGCAAAGGCTAGTCGCGTGTGGTGGTACTACGTCACGCGTCGCGTCAACTTTATTTGGAACTTGGTCATCTTCAATTGGAGTGCCTCTGCAAAAAAACGCCCTGAATGCATGTACAGAATGTGAAAGACGGACCATGCAAGCCTTGGTCGCCTTACGGAAAGCCGGTTTCAGCTTTGCCTTATCTCATTCTCGGTTTTCGTATTAACCATATGAGGCAATGCAGAGAGTAGCACGGCCGTCGGCAATTAAGCAGGGATGTTTACTTTTCTCGGTTCGACCCTTTATCGGGTACGTACATATCTCGTCTTTCATTCACCCATGTCTGACCGCCGCTACCCCTCGCCCCCAAGGATTAATTTCAATCAATCTGAGCGCTCAAGCAGGATATCTGAAATGACTGTTGATTCAACCGCTAACCTTGTAGGTCGGGAGGAGAGTCCGGAATATGACTGGTCAGATTACTATTGGACTGCGCAGCCGCAGTCACCGTCTAAGGATCAGAAGGGTATGTTCTATGGATGGAAGAAGGTGGTCCTTGGATCGTGTATGCATTCGCTTTCAACGGATTTCAACTGCATATATTGACCCCATCTGCTAGGGCTCAATCTATTACTTGTCCTCTTACCCGTGGCAGTAAGCACACGAATTTCGCGTACTCCTATCATCTTTTCTTAGTGCTGCCGCAGTGGGTACTTAGTGTGACCATGAAGTCATCCCAGGATCTTGTCTTTGCTTGTAAGATTCCGTCCATCTTGCGAAGAACTGACAACAACAGGTTCTAGTTTGTACCCTTGCCCTCATACCTCTCGTCAAGGTATTAATTACTTTTTTGGTCTTGGCCAAGGACTCATTTGGTGCCAAGCTGCATGATTTGTCAACTAGAGACTTAGCTCTGAGAGTAGGCGGCTCGAAAACTGGTCTAATAAACGCGACCCTGGTAAGTGCTCATAGCAATTCCCATTCGGCACATATTGATGTGCCGATGGATAGAGTAACATGTGAGCGCCTCCCACTACCTGACCGATACAATGTCCAATGTACTCTTACGTAGCGTGGAGATTGTGCTAGCCGTATGTCTTTTTTTTTGTTTCATATAAATGTAATAACAAACGGCGTCATCACTAGATCAGCGCGCTGAGGAAATGTGAACTTCGAATCGTACAATCAGCCTGTATTTCCGCGTTCTCAAAGTGACAACAATCTTGCTAACCACTCTCTTAGTGATTGGTTCGATTCTTAGTAAACTTCGTCCGTATTTCTAATTTAAAGTGGAATTGATATCATAACCGACATGCTTCAAGTTTTAATTTTAGGGTTATGTTTCTTTGCTGGGGGCATGCGATTTTCGGAACAGGTGTTTGATGCCAGTAGGTTCTTTGTCTCGTCTTTGCACTTGCTTGATGTAACACTTTTGCCAGCCGCCACACAGATCCACTCGTCTTTACTTAATATCAGTGTTGGGGCTGTTTTAATTCCAGTGGCTTATCATTTTACGTTGGGCGATGCGTCTGACCAGACGGCAGAACAGGCGCAAGATATTCTTCATATGAGCCATGGCGTGCGTAGAATTTGGAATCAGAAACTGAGCGCGACTACTAATGTCATTTCGCAGGTGTCTATAGTACTATTGATTAGTGAGATGATATTGAATTCACAAGCGCAGACACTGACATCAACCAGTTTATGCAGCCTATCTTGTCTTCCAACTGTGGTCGCATCCACACCTCTACCATGATAATCATAACAAGAAGAGTAACCCATTGTCCGTCAAATTACCAATGCATCTAGAAACCCGAATCGCGAAACGCCAAGAACAGAGACAGAAAGATGCCTTGAATCGAATGAATGGAGAAAAGGCTACTTGCGATGAATCACCCCCTTTCAACCTGTCATTCCCTCAGCGACCGTATATATCTCCACAAGCATTGGCGTCTGACGTTACCCTCTCTAACCCAGATCCAGATTTCAATGCGTGGAACCCGACAGTACGGCTTGTCGGAGAAGGAGGTAATGCCACACGTGCGCGTGCTAGGGTACATAGTGCCGTAGAAAGCGAACCAGGGTCACGATCAGCTACTCCGGCCACGGCCCCAGCCACTGTAATAAAACAACCACAACTCAGTTGGCAACTTACGCTCATCTTGCTGGTGGTAGTAACGGCGGTAAGCGACCATTGCTCATATTACTTCATAACAACAAGAACATCGGTAGGCAGTGGCTGTTACAGCAGACTGGCTGGTCGGATCCTTGGACGGTGTTTCAGTGCGGATTAGCAAGGCGTGGGTTGGTCTAATCCTCTTGCCCGTGGCTAGTTCAGTCGCAGGTAATTAAAACGAAACGGAAAATCCCTCAGCCCGTTGACCGTCAAGTATAGAATGCATCACTGCGGTGAACGTTTCTGTAAAAGACCAGTTGACGCTGAGTGTCAGTGTCGCCGTTGGCTCTGCATTGGTGAGTTGCTTTGTTTCCGCCGATACAAGATAGTTAACACGCGTACCAATCGCACAGCAAACCGCGCTCTTTGTAATTCCGTAAGTAATAAATCATTGACCATGAGCCCATCGACACACCGGTTCTTCAGTTTTTCGGTCATTCTTGGGTGGATTACCAACAAGCCACTATCTCTTTTGATGGATCCATTCCAGTCCCTGGTAAAATCATATCGCCTCTTATCCTACTCTTTATTGACATTCATAAGGTCCTTTACCTCTCTGGTAAGACTCTAAAATTTATGCCAAGGATTGAAAGAGACCTTGTCTTCGATCTGCAGTGCAAACAGCTGGCTACGTCCTTGCGGATGGAAAATCAAACTGGCTGGAAGGCATGATGTTGATATGTGAGTGCCGCCAGCCGGCTGCCTGTCAAATGCCTCATTATGCGTAGGTTTATATATCATTGTCGCTCTGTCGTTTTGGTTCTATCCAGGCACGTTCTATTTTCCCGTTACCCAGCCATCCAGAACTAATATCGGTAACAGGCTCTGAAATGCCGGAAATGTTGACAAGTTGCAACACTTAAAACAAACTATCCACTCCTTTTCCTTAAAAATTACTTTACATTCTACATAGTATTATAGCATACTAGATCATTGTCAGCATCGTTTGCATGTATGTTCACCCTAATGTAATTATCATGTTCCCGGTTTCTGAGATTTATAACAAAAACTTTCCGTCTGTCAGTGAGCGCTGACTGTTGCTGAATGTAGGTATGGTATAAACAGAATATCTCAGCCAAAGGGGGGCACCGCACGATGATGCTAAGTCCTCCAAAATTAAGTAGGCAGGTCAGCGGGATATCATCGGGATCAGACTCAAACAAGAGAACAGATGGCCTGTGGTTTGATATAAACGTGCGCTTCGGGTTCTAATCAAGGTCCAAATCTTGGTTTAAAGAGGCATGAAACATCTAACAAGATCATGGTTGGAAGGGTCTTTCCTGACTGGTTCCAACCTAGGCCCACTGCTTAGTAGCGTCTGATTCTGGAAGTAGTCGAAATAGCACTGGGCTGAAGCAGGGTGGGAATTCCGGGCATCCAAGCTGGGGTTTTGCTGCGGTTCTGTTAAGGCTCTTGTGTTGGAAATGGATGAGAAAGATTTCATCGGAAGGTGAGTACCCAAGACGCCACGGCACCTCATCCCTTCGAAACCGTTAAGGTACACTTCAGGAAGTTCGGATACTTCAAGTAACCATTTTCGTTCGGAATTGGGAGAATTCAGGTATTGAGCAATAGGAAAGTGCACAGTCACGCAAAAGTGTGAGACAAATACCAGCTTGCCATAACCTTCGCTGTGCCAATTGGCACTTACCTGTGTGCCGGGTTGCCGCGTCATCATATGCATGGAATTACCCTGTCGATGATCAATTACTGGCAGAGTATTCCGCGCTTAGAGGGCCAAAATCGTACGAACGACTCCAACCGATGTAAAAAAATCAACCAGTATCAATTTCTTACGCCCGACTAAGATTGATAATACCGATCCCCTATATTTTTGTTAGAAAGTGTCTGATTCAGTCAAATGAACACACCAATCTGTCCCATCCCAGGTTGCATAACCCAAATCTTCTTCGGAAGCCCTTCGGGGTTACCTTCCCCGCGGTAACCTTCCACCCAGCGTTCCTTCATTACGTCGTCCACTGCACCGCATACAAACTTCACATGGGGAAAAGCACGGCGTAACACTGAAATGCCGCCTCCTTTGGCAACGAGGAACGTGACAAAGACGATGTGATCCTGTTTGACACCGTGGTCGAGTAGGACACGTATCGACATGAAGGCGGCCGCAGCTGTTCCAATCTAACAATACAGTATCAATTGCGGAATATGTTGGACACACGCTGTGTCCTACCTGGGCATCCATCAAGAAAACGTATGCCTTTTCGGCTATATGTCTGAAGCGAACGTATATAGGTAACTGGACATGGAGAAGCAGAGGTTCGCCTGTCTGGGCATCTGATTGTATCAAGAGCGAACCAACTGGACTGTCATTGATAACTCGTCGAAAGCCCCGCTCAAAAGTGCCACCACTGAAAGCGCTGTTTGAGCCAGAACAATAGATGGACAAAGTATTTTGCGTACGATCGCAGGATTGTAACGCCACACATATACTGTTTTCAGTATGTCATTAGTGTGTTCATATTGCAACAAACAATTGATTCCTTACTTTGGAATCTATCTTGAGCCCGTTAAACACCGATTCATCCACGGGAGTAACGATGTGATGCGGGGTATACGGAAGGTGTTGTAATGCAAATTCAATAAGCATAGTTGCAAGCCTGTCAGCAAAGAAAATGAAATCTTGTCTGGAGGTATCCTTTGACCTGAGGATGGTATATATGCCCTTCAGTAACTACCTGTTAACTACTTCGCACTTTCGAAGGACTCAACGGACCTGCAACTGCGGTGTCTGAGGATGAACAGACAAATTCAGATCCTCTGATTTATCTTTGCCCAATGGTGATCCACCACGGCTGGGAAGGTATCGATGTGGTATAGCCAGCTTCGACCGGAACTGATGGCTTCTCTCTTGCAACTGTCGTCGTATATGAGTGCATATGAGCTCAATTGCCACCTTGTTATTGTGTCCTGGTACGATCTTCCAACAAGTTTAGTTCCCTAACCAGATCAAATTCCATCATTCTTACGATATCAGCATGACTTGATGTAGGGCGCACAAAGTTGTCATATGATGGCTTAACGAAGCGGAGGTATCTATATACCATGAGGAGCGTACATATCAGTATCGATGGTGGAAAGAGACGCACTGGTCAAGTACACCTTCTACATTTCGCCCGCGTTGTTCTAGATCCCTTTTGATGCGTCGTGCGAGCATTAAGTCAGAATCACACTGTACGAATATCTGATGCGAGCTTCAATGACATTGACCAGGAAGGGGGGGGGGCATACTTTGAGGTCATATAACTCCCTCAAGGCTGCATCGTGTAATGCCATGATACCTTCCGCTGGCGGTCCGTGAGCTTTAAGATGTAGGTAAGCAAACTCATTGAGCACGAACCTATGATGACGGTCGCCCCATATAGATACTTTGTCTCTGCTAGCCGTTGATGTTCAGAAAATGAATAAACAGGTATGTTGCTTTGCTTGCACGCTTTCAGATCTGCCAGGCACTTGAAAGAAGTTTCCATTGAGGGCATTTCCTCCTGCAATGCTATAATTAGCTCACAGAAGCGAACATAGGGATGTCCAGGGCATCGGGATGGTCAAAATCTAGTTTATTCGCATGTGCTAGCTCGAGTTCTTCCGGTGTATGGAATTTGTAGAAACTATCCTGTTCCGACTATCAAACATCACTGCCGGTTTGAGATCGATGAGATGACATACCTGAGAGAGGATAATGACGGTTGGTATAGACCCAAGCGACTTTACAATTTGCTCGGCCACATGAGTCTGCAACGTTAAACAGTCGTCGTCAGTGGACCTCGCACTTGAAGAACAGCAGAGACAACCTTGCCGCTAGCAGAGCCGCCTGTCACGAACGTGAGCTCCGTATGTACACGAGTCAGCGAAAACAACCTACCAGCAATGCCGATTACGAATGCGTCCCCTCGCCGAACACCATCCTCATCATACCTGAGCAATGATAGAATCAAATGTAATGATCATAATAGCTAGGCTCACCATGGCGGACGTCCGTGAGAGACCAACACGGTGTTCTTCTGCGGCTTGATCCAAAGGTTTCTGCTTGGAAGGTCGGGCGGTATGACTTGCACCTCGTTTGGCGCCAACGGGTTGGAGCTGTCGTTCTGGATGAACTCGTCCGGCATAGATGCAGATTAGGGGGGGATGTGACCAAAATAGAGTTGGCGGTAAATTGTAAACATGCCTTGTGCACTCTAAATACTATAGAACACCAAGTACAAGTACATGGAACAGCACTCAACCATTGCTACAACACTTGAATATCGAACGATGTAACAAATGCTGCGCTGCCAAGGGCTTGTCCGTTGAAAGGACGATATCAACGAACACTCGCACCATCTCCCCATCAGACATCAATCGTCAGTTAACAAGAACCTTCCTATTGTCTCTTTCATAGAGGTTTGGTCCATTTTCACGGAATGCCAGATCTCCTCGTTCTCCATTATTTGCTCCTCTTTGATGAGTGAGTCAGTAGTTGTTTGCAACCTTGCAATGACCCAAACAGGCAACGGGACCAGATCATCCGACCGCGAGGTGCCATTGGTAAATACCAACGGAGGTCCTCGGCTGCTCTTGCTAAGCAGCGTCGTGTGGCACGAATAACATAGACGTGGAGTAAGCTTGTGCTGATGTATGTCTGTATCAGTTCGAGGCCGATTTGTGGTCGAAGGTTGTCGGTCTCGTAGGTGAGGCGGCAGATCCGAGTCTACCAGCTCAGAGTAATCCCTGATCGAGATCCGAGACTTCCAGCCTTCTACGTCGCGCTCTGAGGGCCTAGGGGAAAAATCAACACAACTCTAACGACGCTTCAAGATAAGAGCTGACCTGTCGCATATTGCGCATCTACCTCCAGGTTCCTCTTTCGTCGTTACTTTGGCGCACGTTCTGGCGATTGACGACACGGTTGAAGGGTAGTCCGCTTCCAGTCCAATAATGAAATCTAAAGTGACTGAGCAAAGAACGGTAAGGGCGACCAAATAACACGAACCCCTTGTCAAAGAGCCTATCCCATGTTTTCCACCGAGATACCGAATTCGACCGACTACATGTAAACCTCGCCACCACGCCCAAACTCCACATTCTTTCATTCCTACATCCTTCAGGGGACGTATTATTCTTACACGTCTGTTTCCTGTTTGCTCTTCGGCAAGAGAGGAAGAAGGTGCAAAAGGCGCCCACTCTTCTTGAGCTTCTTCTCGTACAAAGAATCCACCACCTTGAGCAACAGACGATATATGCGCTATAGATAGAGATGTCAAGGACGTTCCTAGTAGAAGATGTGAAGACCCGATTGCTTGGGCAGTCTGTAGGAGCAGACGGCGGACCAGGACTTGGATGGATGTGGCAATTGCTGTTGGTGTCGGCAGAGACGACAAATAGAGCCTCAAAGCCTCGACTGGTGTGGTGGATTGTAAATCTGATCTGGTTGAGATGGATAAATCTTATTGCCGGTTAGATCGTTGACCAATGTCAAGAGGAATTATTATCCACCTTCATTTGACATGTCGAGTCCAAGGTTCATATTTACTGCATCTCCCCCATTATGTGCCCACCAGCCTGGATCGAATGCATCTTCGATCCGAAGCAAGATGAGGTCGATATTTTCATACTGCTTTAGGACTGACCGAACCTCTTCGGTTCTGTCCTTTTCGTTCTGCGCAAAATGTGGGTACTCTGCGCTTAAATCTTTCCTTCGCTTACCCCAGAAATTGCACTACTAGTTTCCACATAGCATACATATATTTTGTCCCACACTTGGTCATTCCGTGGATGGTTTTTACCTCCTCTGGTTGAGCTAGTCCGAGAGAGATAGCTTTCGTTGACAATATCCAGTAGAACAGTCGATCCTAGACCACCAGAGAACCCCAATAACAGGTTGCCAGAAGCCTTGAGAGTTTTTCGCCTTGATGCGTCTGGTTTTTCATTAATGTACGGATCCAATGCTCGCTTAAACTTGGCTGTGACAAATGGAAAGAAGCATGCTCTGCATACAAATTAGAAACAGCAGGAAATATATGGTGATGGACAGACTTGCAGAATACGGCGTGTCTAACGACAATATTGCCCCGGTTTTCTTTGCATTTTACACAGTCTCTTGACTTGTCAAATTTTGGACGACGTAGCATCTCATCTTCCTTTACGGAAGCGGCAGGATTATCGCAGGACATTGCGAGTGGAGTCACTGGCGGTGAGGGTGTAGATTAGATCCGCAAGCGCCGAAGACCACGCAATCGCCGGCACTTTTATGTACCGCCACAGCAATTGGTGCCTTGCTAACATATCCTACCCAACCTCCGCTTTTAGGACATGTTTTCATTCTTATCATTCATAGCATGCATCACGCTAGTCTGCCGGTCCGCATAACATTCAACCTGTCAATCTGTTGTAGTTACCAAAAGCGTGTGACTGTGGAGGGTTTTATCCCCATCCTCTCATTACACCCCCTCGCTTTGTTCCAATAGAACAGTTGGCGGGCGTTTCATACAGCAGCTACTTATATCTGTTGCGTTTCTCGGTCGCTATAGTGCAGGACCGTGGCAGAAGAGAGAACGTCTCTGACAACTGTGGTTTATTGTGGTCAACAACACGCCGGAAGAGCGGCAGTGGCTGTGACTGATTTGCCTGAAAGGGAAAAGGCTCGCAGCTTAAATGCTCCATGTTAAATACCGTTGCTGGCATAGATTCTCTCCCTCTTATCCTCATCGTAGACTCTATCAATTTGACGCCCAAGGCGCCTCGAAAATCTTATCTGAACAAACCTGATGGATCGGTTAGACTCCCTCGCTGTTTCTAACCTCTGACTTGAGAAGAGCTGACGACAACCTGCGTTGCTTCTTCGGTACTTGGTTAGCTATGCCAAAATCGAGAAAGTCGGTGGGTCACCAATCGCTTAGCTAGTTGCCCTACCTCGCGTTGACGCAACCATTTACTGCCTGTCATTCTTACACTGCATCCTCGCCTCGCGTCACAACCTAGGTGAAGGTGTGTGCAATTTTCATTATACTGGGATCAAACCGATCGTCCCCGTTCCAATCCGCGTACTGATGAGCACCCTTCACAGGAACGTATGGCGTCGTCTACAAAGCAAGGGATACCGGCACCGGTCAAGTGGTGGCTCTGAAGAAAATTAGATTAGAAGCTGAAGACGAGGGCGTTCCCAGCACCGCCATCCGCGAGATCAGTCTTCTCAAAGAACTCAAAGACGAAAACATCGTCAGGCACGCACGTCAATGCTCGTGACGTTCATTTGATTTGCTTATACACTCTAGGTTACTGGACATTGTACATGCTGATCAGAAATTATATTTAGTCTTCGAATTCCTGGACGTGGATTTAAAAAGATACATGGAAACTGGCAATCAGAATCACGCGCCTATCACAAAAGAGATCGTGAAGGTAAGTGATGAATCCCCTGCTGCATTTCCGCTTTTGTTCCATGCTGTATGCGCATTGCAAACACAAATACTTGTCTTTTCATTCAACTTGACCGTGAAAGAAGACGCATGGGATAATAATAATTCGCCCTACACGAAATGATGCTAACATATAACTGTCCCGCAGAAATTCACACATCAATTAACATCGGGATTATTGTACTGCCATTCACATCGTATCCTGCACAGAGACCTCAAGCCCCAAAATCTTTTGATCGATAAGCATGACAATCTCAAGCTCGCAGACTTTGGGCTTGCCCGCGCCTTCGGCATTCCGATGAGGACGTATACCCATGAAGTATCGCTCTTTTCAGTCCAACAGTTCATGGCTGATTCCGCCTATTTAGGTTGTGACGTTGTGGTATAGAGCTCCTGAAGTTCTCCTTGGTTCACGGCATTATTCCACTGCTATTGACCTGTGGTCAGTCGGCTGTATTTTTGCAGAGATGGCGATGCAAGGAGCACCACTATTCCCGGGAGACTCTGAGATTGATCAGATTTTTAAGATCTTCAGGTACCTTATCCAGCTATTCTAATTCTTTCAGTCATACTAATCCTTGTCGTAGAATCCTGGGCACTCCAAGTGAACAAACGTGGCCTGGTGTGAGCAGTTTGCCGGACTATAAGACGACGTTCCCCCAGTGGAGCCGTCAGGACCTTGCTCGCATTGTTCCCATGCTTGATGAAAATGGGATCGATTTTCTCAAGGTTAGTATGTCATTAATCTCGGAGCCGTCTGACTGACGGTCTATGCCTAGCGTACGTTGTGCTATGATTCTGCCAAGCGTATTTCAGGTAAGCTTTTGTTAGTCAACATGGTCCTTTTTTACTGAGTAACAAACAGCCAAACGTGCACTTCTCCATCCTTACTTTGCTGATTACGACAACGTACGACATCGCTGAGACCCGTTGATTGTTGAAGATGGCGCTATTTCGTTATCCCTTTTACCCACATTTACCACTGTTACCCGTCTCTTCTGTCTTGGCAGCATTTACGTTTGCAAAACTTCATCAAGTAACATATATTCATCCCATTTCCGCCCTCCTATGTTGTGAGCTGCTGTGGAAATCATATGATGCACTTCTATGTTTTCGATTTCGACTAAAAGAGTCAGAGGTACGAGGCATTGAGTTATAACATGTCCTGGCTGAACTCGATTCCAATCGCAACTTTTTCACAAGCTCGCCGCTATGAGTGACATTGTCTTGAATACCATATCACTGCTGTTTGCAGCGTGGCTCTAATGTGTCAAATTGCTTCTGCGTATGTACTTGCTTATGCACAAGTCTGGAATTTACGTATTCATGTAGCACCAACAATGCACTCGCGGATGATATCATCTCGCTTATCGACGGTGCAGTAATGTCACTTTTGCCTCGTGGATCACGAGTACACAACGTTTCAGATCCGTATACAACCACTCCATTGGGGGGGGGACTGAACATCAACAGTGCATGGAATTATTTGGGTTGATCGAGAAATACCAGTATCGTTGGACAGCGGCATTGTGTGGACCGCCAGTTTCGATTTCCTTCGAATCAGCAAGAGCGTATATGGAGACTTTGTCATGATC
Organism: Amanita muscaria Koide BX008; assembly: GCA_000827485.1. Lineage (NCBI taxonomy): Eukaryota > Fungi > Basidiomycota > Agaricomycetes > Agaricales > Amanitaceae > Amanita > Amanita muscaria. Next base: position 371,097 of record KN818231.1, read on the forward strand.
CCGCTATGTATTTGCCACGAGGCAAGAAATCAGTCTTTCTGCTAGCGGAACGACATTGACACGAGGGATTACTTGTGTCGTTACATCTGTGGAGTATATCTTCAGTTTCATGATGGAAGCCATTGCAGGTGATAATAACCTGTGAAAGCGTGGCACGGCGGATGTTATAATCGCAAAAGAGATCGTAATTGTTCGTATTGCGCCGTGGAAGTGCGAGATGGCATCTGCAGCACTGCTTAATTCCAATACCGTATCGTTCGTGCAAATGCAAACTCGTACCGTGCCGACAACGTTGTCCACGCGAAATCGAGCAGCCACATACGGGGCGCATCGCTACATCCGCACTTTCTTCAATGACTTCATTCCCAAATCGCATTCATGACGGCGACATACGCCACCATTCACGATATTCTGATGCGACGTTTTCCCCGTTCATGGTCCATGTTCGGCGGACTGACTTGGTTTGGTCAGCCTCACTGCAAAAGATATAAAAGCGCGTCCTGGTCCCCTCCGAGTACCCTGTCTTTTGTCTTTTGTCTACACAATCTGCAACCAATAGCCGGATTTTAAGATAGTGCTTTACGTCTTCCGCGTCGAAATTGTAAAGACGCATGGTCCTTATGCCATGACTTAGCCGATGGTCGGATGGAGCCACCTCCTAACGGGTGAGGACGGTGTGGGATTGGCTGCGTGCATAATTCTGCGCGGGATGGAGGACTCTGCGAAGGCGATCCTTCTGACTGGATATCGGCATCGAAGTCCTCCCGGTGGACTGCAGTCATTTTGTCTTCGACCGTGGTGCACTTACGTAGCCTTGTGCTTGTATGAAGGACCACTTTTTCAGATCAAATGTCAAGATTGGCAAGGGTATAAAACCATAGCGCCAAATCGCCCGTTGCAGAGGAGCAGTTGGGTAATGAGCAACCCATCATTTGTTGTTGTCGGATACAGCATTTGACATGACAGTTGTGAATCTGGAGTAAGAGTCTGGACAAACGCGCCGGAATCTTGGTGTGGGGTCTGTCATGGACTCGGGTAGAACAGACGAGCTTGTTTCTGATGATTCACATCAGTAACTCGATAGCCCCGATGGGTACATAAGTGGCAGTCGCCACGCCTTCTCCTACACCCCGCAAATTAAAGTTCCTAGCTAGCCAGCCAACGCGAGGTTTGAACACGTTTCCTGAAGCTTCGCACTGCAGCATCAGTTACCTATATAAAGGATGTCTCGGCAGTGCGATCTTACACTTTCCAGGTACAGGTTAGACAACTTTTTCGCCGACGGCTTGAGCGTGGTCTGTGACCCCGACTTAGACTCCTCTCCGTCGAACGTCCCCGAATTCTCACCGCCAGAATACCTCATCACTGCTCCGCTGGGGTTTTGCTGCCATCAGATCATGCCAGCGGGCTCTATCATAAGAGGCCACCCGCCAGTGGAGGGGACGGGTGCCAGCCAGCCCACAGAGTCTGACCCATTGATACCTGGTACTCACTTGAATAGGAAACCGTTTTATCGAGCGAGACCTTTATGGCTAGTGCCCTTTGCTATCACAGTCGCACTGGCGGTTCGTATTCTCTATTTATGTACGCTTCAAAGTCTAATATGGCACACAGAGAGGAATGACGCTGGCGCCCAAGGTCGAAGTATACACCCAATTATCTTGTCGCAGTGTTTACGGGCATCGACCAACGTTGTCAAACGCTGAAAGTCTGCCACATTTTATCCCTGCATTCGTTTCTCCAGAAACCCTTCAAGCACAATACTATCCTTCAACGTTTTTCAATCTTTCTTCGAATTTCGAACGGTTGCCCCTGAGTACCCGTAGCACTGAGTCAAGTCGGTGTCTAACGGATCCTGTAGTCCAAGCAGCCACGGCTCGGCTACAGACGCTGGTGACGACAATCATGGGTCTACTGTCCGCTTTGACAACTGGTTGGTGGGGCACCTTCAGTGAGCGATATGGTCGCACGCGCGTCCTAGCAATATCAACATTCTCCTTATTCCTATCGTAGGTAACCTAATTACGGTCTTCTACCCATCTTAGCGCGGTCAACTTTTACAGGGATCTGATATTCGTCCTCGCCTCAACACCCTCCTCCCCGTTATCGCATCACGGCCACCGATTTCTTCTACTGGCACCCTTTGTAGAAGGTCTGTTTGGTGGTCCTGGTGCTTTACAATCTGCAACATCAGCATACGTCAGCGACTGCACTTCTCCAGGTTCGCGTGCAACAATTTTCTCCCGCTTTGCAGGGGTCACATACCTTGGCATCGCTATCGGTCCAACTGCCGGTGCCTGGTTCATAAGACACCCTTTTTTCCAAACGCGCTCTGCAGGCAGCCATACAACACAGACAGTCGCATCCGTGTTTGTGGTTTCCATCGTATGCTTGTTCCTGAATTTTGTGTTAGCTGCATTTGTGATACCAGAATCTCTTTCACGAGAGAAACAAACGAGAGCAAAAGAGGAATATGCCGGAGTCACGAGCAAATCCAAAGGAAAGGCACGATCACATGAGGAAGACTGCCAGAGGGTGGCTAGAGCGGAGGAAAGCAACATGCAGATAGAGGACAACAGAGGAGTTGTCGGCGTGTTTCGTCGCCTGTTCGGGCCATTGGCCGTTTTCCTCCCTGTCGATACGATCGATTTCGTGAGACTGAGGAAGAAAACAGACTGGAGTTTGACGATTCTTGCCATCGGCCTTTTCGGCTACTATATATCACAGGTATGTTCTTGGTTTGCATCAGAACGCAATCCTGACGAAGCGATGTCAAGAGCGTTTACCAATTGAAATATCTGTATGCAGAGCATACATATGGCTGGGGAGCAGAACAACTAGGCTATTATATATCCTTCCTCGGAGGCACCAGAGCCCTTTTCCTCTTATTCGTACTGCCTTGTCAGTCATCATTGCATCACATCTAAATGACATCACTGAATCACTGCAAATACAGCGATAATATCTATATTCAAACCAGGAATACGAAATAGCAAGAAAGCTTTAAGAACGATATCGGCGATGTCTCAAGGACTTATCGTGGAGCGGGTACATCCAAGTCTGAGTCCTATAGTTCCGCCATCTATTGACAATTCTTTAAAACAAGGCAAGAAGGGGGTGGCTCTGACAAAGTCACAGGTTGCAAAGGAGATAGCCTTCGACCTTACCTTGGCGAAAATTTCATTCCTGGTTGAGATGATGTCCGACATTCTGATTGCTATTATACCCACGCCCAAGTACCTGGCACATACCACGGGACACGCAGCGACAAAGCAGTACTCCAAACGTGCAAGCGAGATGCTGTTCGTAATGGCTTCCTCTCTGAGCTGTTTCGGCACTGGTGTATCACCGTCGACGCAGAGTCTGGCTCTTTGCATTTTGCAGGTAAGAGAAATGAGTCACCCTGACACCGTTGAAACAAGGGGTAGCGCCGGAGCTCTATTCGGTGCATTTGCGATTTTGCAAGCTGTCGGAACGACTATCCTTGGTGTAAGTGACCTTGATTCGTGTTAGCAATAATTAATGACGGAAATATACATTAGCCGATCTTGTTCGGGCTGGTATACAGCGAGTCCGTCGCAAAATTTCCCAAGGCTGTGTTTACGTTAGGAGCCGCAATCTTGTTCATCGGGTTCCTTTTAATGATGCTTGTCAACAATTCCGGTGATGGTGCGCAAGTGGTGGGTCCTAGCAAAATAAGGAGAGGAAAAGCAAACGTCCGGCATCGCAAGTACGTAGACATTGAAAGAGGGCGATCGAGGGTGAGCAAGGACTTGAGGGGAGGGGCTATTCCCAACTATTCCTATCTAGAATAATTAATTCACTTGTTTTCATGACGGTGACGACAAACATATGCAAACATATTAGTCATGACCGGAAAAGGGAATTCGTAAGGAAATTGCGAGTCTCGAGGGTTCTTTCAGAGTCGGCGAACAAACTCTGTGCTACTCTTGTCCGGCTGTCCTCTACACCGCTCTTCGTCGTGGTCGCCGTCGTCGACATCCCAATCGGCAACATCGACAAGACTCGAAGTGGTGCCCGCCATTCGTTGGATATGACAGGCGAGGCTTCAAATGCGATAGCTGGTCCCTCCCATTCACACAATCATGCACCGGACGCACCATCCACCTTGGATTCTTCCATGTCAATAACCTCCCCGCCGTTTTCTATCCATGCCACCCGACCATCACCAGCGCCTTCAATACCGCCACTTTACCTCCCGCCACCGGGTAAGGTTCTTTTCATTTCCCTGCTTGTTCGCTTATTTATCTCAATTTCTTCAATTCTCTTTGAATCGACTCGACGCTCTCCTATTACGCTGCCTATTATCATTCATGGGAACAATCGTGATCCTACACCAGGCCCACCACCTCCTCAAACACTTCTGGCCAGCACGCAAGACCTTTTATCTCGTTTCAAACTCCTGGATGCCTACGATAAATACGTCAAAAACGTGACCCCCACTGATGAACCCTCCTCTGGCCTTTCAAGGGCCATGGCGACGGACCAGCATTCTACTCAAGGGTCAATAGCGTCTGTTGCTGGGGCTGTGCCTAATGGGTTTGGGAGCGTAGATAAAGGAAAGGGAAAGGAAGTCATGGTCGACAGTCCGAGTGGAGCAGGCATGCCAGGGAAGGGTGGCTCAAGCATTGCTACCGAGGCAGATGACGATGCCAAAGCGGAGAAGAAGAAGAAAAATACCTACAAGCACCTAATCAAGGGTATTCCGGGTAATTATTCCAGTCATTATCTACTTGGTAATCCGTGTTGAACTGTGGTGTTTCTTCAGGTAAACATTCCATGAAGAAAGATGATTACCTATCCACTATGATGCTTGTTCCCCCAAAGCAGCGAATACCAATTTCAAAGTTCGATGCCAGGACGCAACGTGACGCGTTTACGGTCAGTTTGGAGGGTTTAAAAGGGGTTCGTTCACATAACATTACGAAGCGACCTTTGCGTGCTAAACTGATGACAGTGGAACATATATGCGCTCGTAGAAGAATCACCGCAAGCGAAAGAAGATCGAAAGAAACGGGTCGGTGTGGTCCTCATGTATTTTTCATATCGGAACTGAACAACTTCCCCTTGGTTTACCTCGGACAGAAGGAGCTCAGGCGACTTGCAAAAGCGCAAGCTGCAGCTTTTGCAGCTGTCCAGCAAACTGGATCGGCAACTCAGGAACAACCTGCCCATTCATCTATGCCCACTACAGGTCAATCACGGCCCCACACTGCGGGAGGCACCAGTTCTAACAATACTGGTACACCTCGGCCTGCGGGTGCATCATCTCCGCGGTCTGGTTTGGTTGCTTCTCGTCCGGGTGCCACAATTACCGCAACAGGTGTAGTGCCAACGCCAACACCGGACAAGGCACATGCCCAATCACCTAGTACCGCTTCAAGGCCAGAATCGGCATTACCCCGTCTCAAGTCCAGTGTGCCTCGGCCTGGCTCGACAAAACCACCTGTTGCTAGTGTGCCCACAGCACTAGCACCTTCACTGGCCAAGCCTGCATTAAATGTCCCTGTGCCAAATGCTGCTCCTGTGGATCCTCCATTAAGAAGCGGAACGCCCATGCAAGTTGATCAGCAAAGAGGCATAAAGCGGGAGAGAGAAGACGGCTTCGTCAATGGTGTTACTGTAGGACACGGGCCACCAGCTACAACAATAACCAATGCACCATCAACGGTCGTGGTTGATGCAAAGGCTGGTATTGCCGGCGTAAGACCAAGGCCCATTAAAAAGCAGAGAATGGTCAGTGCCTGTCCAGTATTTTGATTGGGTCTAGTCGAGTTCAAAATTTCGACACTATGCAATCTGCGTATCCTTGATATCATGAATTATGGATGCTGACGCTCTGTGTCTGATCTATGCAGGATATGCAAGGTCAAGCAAGGGATGTTACTGCACCTGTGCAGCAGCCGACACCGCAAGGTGTATGACCCTACTCTTTGCAAGCACATGATTCCTTTTTCCGTATCAATAAGGGACATGAACACTATACTTGGGTGAAAACGCCGATTAATGCAAGCACAAGTCTGCACCTCAATCTGCCGAAATCACACCGTGTCTATACGTGTTTGCCTTGACGTGATGACATAGTCCGAGATGGCGAAGCCAGAGCGGCGGGTTTTGGAAGTCCCCGCGCGCATGCCTCCGATACTAAGTACATGTTCAACCTAGTGAACCTCCTCGGCCAAGGTTATTTATCGCTCATATTTTGGGCTACACTATTTTATATGACTTACACATCATTCTACACCAAAAAGCTGTTTCTCGTCGTGACTAGATGGTTACACCAAATCCCCGCTTCCGCCTACCAATCTTCATTAACAGGACTTGACTGGACGTCATCCACCGCCATAACACGTCGCTCCATCCAGCTCCATCCAGATCCCCCACGCGCAAAGGTCTGGCCCAATCATCCAACTTCATTTGCATGCCATTTACGCATCCACCTTACGTTACCCTACGCACGCATCATGTTATCTACTCCACTTTGTCATACTCGCTGTCGTTGAGCAAATGTTTCTTTTGCATGTTGCACCTCTGTGAGCGTCTTCTAGACGCAACCAGTCGTGTGTCATCACAATTGTTCAAAGAAATACAAAACGTAGGACAGTCATACCCAATACCATGAAAATATAATACAATGTCTTTCACCAGCTACTAGCGGGTATCATAAATCGACAAGTGAGGGAGATCTTTAGCCTCTCTAAACACTCCATAAGAGTCATCGTTTCCCACCCAGTCCAAGATTCGTCATGCTTCGATTTGCCAAAATGCTGGTTTCGTAACTTCTCCTGCCAGATATCTTCCCATCTTCGCGGACGCCAAACCGTAAATTCGTTGAGCTAGCATGCTTCTTTCCATCTAAAGAGAACAGGCCGCCCTTGGTTCCAGGATTCGGAAGGTGCGTATTCCCGATCCCTGCGCCAAGAGCATACAAGCTACTGCTCGAGCTACTTTCGCGTTGGTTGGTTTTCTTTGATGAAGACGAATCGAGGTTTAGTGCATGACCCATGACGACGGGCATGCTCAATCGTCGCATCCAACCGCCCTTGGCTTTCTCCGTCCTTTTGTCTGCTCCTGATCGTTTGCCACTGTTCCCTCCGTTTATACCGTCGCTACCATCTGATGCGCTAGGCCGTAGTACGATCGGCTGTTCGGGTGGTCTTAAAACATGGGGATCCGGCATAGAATTGTTGACCTCGCCATATTTGGCCGAGCATCGCTCGCAGCCACAGTATGACGGGTGCTGATCCCTGCTTTGAGGTCTGGTTTGCGGGAAAGCTCGATTAGATGACAACTCTGGGTTCTGTGTCTTGTAATTCGGATTTGGTGGTCTAGTTAGACTTGGGGATGGCGGTTGAGAAGACAAGTGGGCATCTTGAGCGAGATAGGAAGAGCTTTCGACCGATTGCTGTATGTGCCGTGAGTAGAGGGGATGATGACCTTGCTGTGCACCAGATGAAGATGATGGTGTGAGGGGCGCAGGACCTTGCTGAGATGGGCTGTGTGCTGTGTGATACGAATGTTGCGTTGCACTCGATGGCGATTCAGCAGCGTCCGTCTGGCTTGAAAGCGAAGGAATTTCGAGCTTCTGCGATTGTTGCTGCCGGCGTAGAGATATTCGACGCTCTCGGGAACGAGGTATCAGTTGCTGGGCAAACGCCGAAAGCCCTGAAGGCGCAGGAACTTGCTTGGTGATGTCCCTGCGAGCCCTGTCGAGCTCTTCCTTCTCGCGTTCGAGATTTCGAGACTTGAACGCTAATTCGCGCTCAAATTCAAGCAACTGACGCTCTCGGTCTTTGAAGTCGTCCAGTTTGACCTGCTCTTTATGAGCCGCAGTGCTCGTCTGCGAAGATTCTGACATTGCACCACTAAAGTAAGATTCATCACTTTGGTTTGCTGGAGTGGTGACGTGGTTACTCTGTTGCCTGAGGGATGGCCGTTTGGCCCGTGATGGGGACACGGGTGGTTCTGGAGATTCATATCGAGTTGCCAAATCTGCGACCTTCGCGGGCAATCGCAGAATGTCCTTTTGTGAAGGTGAATTTGCGCCAGACTGGTGGTGGAGTCAGCAGGGTCAAATCCCGACATCTTATCACCGCTTACGCTGATTGAATAGCGATGTCGCATTGCGGCGACATAACTATTGGAAGTGGTACCACCGGTTGCAGCGAATTCAGTCGCTTTTCCAGTGCTTTCAGACGTGGCGGTATCACGGTTGCTTTCAAGTGAAGGGGTTGGCATCTCTCCCTGTTCACTGACACTGGGAGTAGATGGAGCATCTTGGGTGGGTGTTTCCGTTCTAAAGGAATCTTCACCGACATCTCTATCCGGAGAAGCCGTTCTTGGAATCGAGATGTTCGGGTTGAGTCCAGATGGTGTGGGTTGGAAAGTGTTAGCACGGGGCGGAGTGACCTGGGGCGGAGGAATTGGGAAATGAGTCGGAGGGGTAGGGAATGCGGACAGTGATCGCACTGAACCAGTGTTTGGATCTACCAAAGGTTTCGGAGGTTGCAAAGGGGATGAGTTCAAACTCTGGTTATTTGAACCTTGATTGCTGTACGTAAAGGCATCGAGGTCTGCATGAGAACTTGACGTCGCCGGATTCTGTAACGGCACAGGCATCAAATTATCTCCTAGTTCCGTCAAAGTAGGATACGACGACGGACCCCCAGCCCGTTGTATAACAGCCTGAGCTGGTTCTCGCCTAGGAGTGTCTGAAATTCTGGCATCTAAAAGATTTCGCTCCATCTCCATGGAGTGGATATCGGGAAGTTCACGTGGAAGGGGTCGTTCCCATCCCCCTTCACAAAGAGCACGCCATTCTCCCAAAGGGCCGATGCTTGGGGAAAATCTGCGGACACTTTCACAAACACGCAGCCATTCTGCATCTGCTATCCTGGCGAGGCAAGCAGCAACACTGTAAGTGGTTGATATATGTTGCCGTGTAATACTGATGCCATGTTCACTGCAAATAATTGTTTGTCAGAAAGACTATATGGAATGATGCAAGAGATTTACTATTTATCTTTCGAGATCTCTGGGCCCAATATACTGATGAGGTTAATGTACCGTGCGTGTTCTTCCGCAGCGTCTCGAGTATTCTTTCGTGATTTCTTCTCGTATGTCTGCCCTTTGTGACCAAGCAAATCTATGATTGATGCTCCGCGAACTCGAAAGTTAACTCACCCGCTTGTTTTATCTTAACGTTAGCACTAGACAAGCGTTCATCGTGTGCCCGTTCCTCCTTCTGTAAATGCTCTCATTTAATATCAGCTTGCCGATCCAAAACTATGCGCATACAGCCAATTTCTTGAACCATTTTCTGACATCATTGCCTATTCCACTATATTCTTTGTCCGCAATCTTGGCGAACTTGCCACTTATGTCCGACGAAGTTTCGAATACGTTGGCACTGACGTTACATGCATTCGCTACATGCAGGATTACTTCTTCGGAATGAAGTGACAACAAGGTAGGAAAGCACCTGCTATCTCCCCTGTAATCTTTAATCCAGCCAACTCCCGAATTGCCTTAGCTAGCTTCTTCTCCAACGTAGCCATTGCACTAGTGACTTGACTGTAGTCATCGAGGAGGTTCAAAAGAGATTCGATAGCTTTGCATGCTTTGTGTATATCCGCTCTTTCTGCTATGAGGGGAGGAGCGGAAGGTGTTGTCGCCATGTTGGGCGATCAACAAGTCCTGCTGTCCTAATCATACTGCACTCGATCCTGAGAAGAAACTATAAAAGGAAAGATCCCGCGCATCAGCACCGCAGCAGAATTAGTGCGAACTTGGACATCTGTGAGAGAATGTTCTGATCATTGACTCTCCTCATGAGCACGGCAGCAATGAACAAAGTGCGAGGAGGGATGCAGCTCGCTGATGCACGTGACCCCCTGCTTACTCTCATCTCCTTCCCTTCGGAGCCGGGCGCCAATTGCTCCAAGCGTTCATCTACCCACCTCATCTTGTCTTCGACAGGTGCATCCTCTCACAAGGCTTGATGTCTGCAAACATGGCGATTACGGAAGAAGAACAGCCGCTTCTACCGGATCACTCTCGTGTAACGGACCGATCGGAGGGTTGGATAGCTTCAGCCCTCCAGTTCAGAAATTGGAAGGCAAATCCATACTGGTATATGTCCATTGCTCTATGTTCGTTTAGCTGACTTGCATTCTAGGCTGATTCCAGTAATTCTCTCTGTAAACATGGCTGTATGTAAATGGCATATCTCAAAGAAGCATTCTCGTAACGTTCATCATAGCGCGGAATCACGATGGCTCCTAGAATACAAGTGTTCAGGGAAATAGCATGTCGTTCTTTGCATAGGGCGACACCGAATTCCCTTGCACCGTCCGGTGCAGATTTGCAAATGCTCATGGACTGCTCTGGTTCTGATGCTGCGGCTAAGGCTGCCAAAATACAGGCAGGTGCGACCTCGCCACGCATTTTCTCGCGCCGCTGTTAACTATCTGAGTAGCGGTCGTTACCACCATGAGCGTCCTGAGCGCTGTGACGACAGGTTTTTGGAGCAGGCTTGGCGATGCTTATGGCAGAAAGCCGATCTTCATTATGTTCTTAACGGGCGCCATATTCATGTACGTCCCTTCCTTGTGAGATTCATTTAGGTTGGTAATCTTTGCATTCTAGGGAATTTGTCTTTGTTCTAGTAATGCGGCCCAATACCGTTTTCGGTCGCTATGCAGAACATTTGATTCTATTGGGTCCAATCGTGGAGGGTTTTGTTGGGGCATTAGCGACGCTTAACGGTGTTGTTCATGCGTGAGGCCACCTGCGATCACAATAAATCGAGAGTCTGAATTTTAGCATTCGATAGGTACATCTCTGATTGCACCCGACACGGATCTAGGTACGATACCATCTGTCTACCAGAAATATTCACTTCACATTTAAACATAGATCAAAAATCTTTTCAACCATCCAAGGAATTGTTTTTATTGGCTTAGCCGCAGGACCATGGGTAATGGACATCCAGATGATTTTTTATAACTTAGACTGACACAGCGAACAGCTTACTGGAATGATTATACCATCTGACGCACCCACTGATATTTTCTTCTACATCAGCATGACAACGATGACGTTGACGATGATATATATGCTTGTACTCTGTCCTGAATCACGCGAGAGAGCGGCGCCTGTTCACTCGAGTCATCTCGCGAACAATGATCACACCAAGACCAAGACACCGATGTTTGTTGCTTTACGTAGCTATCTCCTAAAATTCCTGGAGGCGCTGGTATCTCCGATCGCGATGTTCGCTCCACGTCCGTTGAGAGGCAATCCACGGAAGACAAGCTACAGCTTGACGCTAGTGGGACTGGCGTTCTTCATCTACATCATCTCTAATGTATGCACAATACATCCTGCGCATATCGGTATCACACTAATAATCATCAGGGTGTTTACACCAGCAAATACATTTTTGCTCAGCATTTATATTCGTGGACAACTATCCAGGTGCGTTCGGGTCATAGGTATGATATTTCTGTTATCTGACAGTTCTTCAGCTAGGATATTACATGTCCCTCCTATGGATCATGAGAGCCGTCAATCTTCTTGTCGTATTACCCAGTGAGTAATTGACCAGCTTTCACGCGTTTCAAAAACTTATTATTCCAGTCGTCATTTCGTATTTAAAGCCCAAAACAAGTGCGGCTCCAGGGGCGCCTCTCAGTCCCCGGGACGTAGCAGCGGAGTTGCGATTCGACAGGCATCTTGCACAGGCATCAATTCTGTTGGACGGTACATCGGACTTATTGGTGGCCTTGACAAGTCAAAATTCCCAGATAGTCTTCATCATTTTGTCCTGCCTGACGTCGTTCACATCTGGGGCCAACCCTGCGCTTCATTCGCTGGGAGCTGTATGCCTTCATGCGTGTGGTTACAGCTCCGAAGTTGGAACATTATTTGGTGCCAAAGCGGTGTTGGTTGCTGTCGCTCACATTATATCTGTGCGTTCTGACACCTGCGACTCCTCTCAACCTGACATCTTTTAAGCCTACTATTTTTGCTACAACATATGCAAAAACGGTTGCACATTTCCCACAAGCGATTTTCATCTTGGCCACGGCTCTCATATACACGTCCGTGATATTGCTTGCTGGTGTTCGGCCACCCATCAAGGAAATTGAAGAAGCCTATGCTACAAATACTCAAGATCAACCACTGCTGGACAACGAGCTTGAAGGCGACGAGATTGAAGAAGAAAGGCCGTAAACCGTCCATCTGAATTGCTGCTGGTTTCTGTTTTCCACCCTGCTCTCCATTCACATCATCGCATCGACTTAGACATATCACAACCTCACTCAAGAAGAATCAAGTACTTACACGGAATGTTTGTATGGATGGTTAATGTAATTTATATTTATTACGTAACACGGATCATTGTAGCTGTATTTTGTTCTTTCAATTCGCCACCATCATGTCCAACCTTAAAGCATACCTGGCAGACAAGTACATGTCTGGACCAAAGGCGGATGCCATATTATCCAAAGTGGCTCCCCAAAAGAAGAAGAAACGAAAAGCTGTCAGTTCTGGTTCTGTGACCTCTGGCAGCGGTGCAAGAATAGTCGATGAAGATAGTGGGTGGGGGGATCAGCCTCAGGATGACGAAGATGATACGCAAGAAGCCGTCATTGCGAGCGACAGAGGCTTCAAGAAGCGAAGAGTTGAAAAGCAGGCCCTTGAAGAGTCTGGTGGGTGGGCCGTCGTCCAGGAAGGCGTCAAAGAGGAAGAAGAACAGGAGCGAGAGGATGAGAAGCCGCTCGTAGTGGAGACAGAAGAATCGAAATCGTTTGTCGGAGGACTAGTGAAAGCCAAAGACTTGAAGAAGGTATTGAATCGCGAGCCAGAAGACAGGAAGAAGAGACAGCAGGAAGATATGACGGAAGAAGAGATTGCCAGAATGCAGGAAACCGTTTACCGAGATGCGTCTGGGCGGAAGATTAACACCAAAGCAGAGAGAGCAGAGGCGGCGAGGAAGAAGAGAGAACGTGAGGAGAAGGAAGCACAGAAGATGGAGTGGGGTAAGGGACTGGTGCAAAAGGAGGACGAAGAAAAAAGGAAACGAGATCTTGAAAAGCAGAAGACCACCGCGTTTGCGCGATATGCTGACGATAAAGAATTGAACGAAGACATGAAGTCCAAGGAACTTTGGAACGACCCTGCAGCTGCATTCTTGATGGTACACATTACTTGTGTTTATGGCGACCTAGAGCACTGATCAATCGCTTCTCGTTTAGAAAAAGAAAAGCAAAGGACCCAAGAGGCCAGAATACAAGGGGCCGCCTCCACCTCCAAACCGCTTTGGAATCAAACCTGGGTATAGATGGGACGGTGTTGGTATGTATTTCGAGTCGCTAACATTGATGATTTGTACTCACTCGTTTTAGACCGCAGTAACGGGTTCGAGAAGAAGTTCTTCCAGAATATCAACAACCGGAATCGGCAAGCAACAGAATATCATGCGTGGAGTGTGGACGACATGTAATATTGGCAACGTGGGCTAGATTCACCTTCATGCGGGCGAGTTGTTTGTCTTGTAAGCATATAATTTTTGGTATATCATCAGTCTAGTTTGTTTCACGTCTCACGGATATAGAGTGTCAATACCCATGCGCTGTTTTCGGCTGCCCACAACGTCGGCCGCCTTATAGCGAACGAGCCTGACGATTGATGGTAGATTTACGGCGCCACCATTCTATTGCGCCATCAATTTTTTGCTTGCATTACGTGCAATGGATCCCACTTTTCTAAACGTAGCCACTAGCAGGAAGCCGGGTTCAGCAAATTGTCCTATCTTGGGCAAGTTAACTGTGCATGGAAGTTTTAGCGTTTCTGAACGCCGCGGCCTTGAGAGCTGATAGCCATCCCTATCTCAAAATGTGTTGGTCCTTATATCTCACAGTCGCCACCCCGCGGTATCTGCGCGTTGAGACCATGTGGCTCTTGACTTCGGGCGACTCTCCTCTGGACAATTGTTCTTCAAGTCACAAACTCGACTGAAATTCCGCGTGTCCGTCGATGACCGCGAGAAAACGTTCTGTCAACGAGGTTTCATTTTTTTGTGCATTCGGTGGGTTTGCAGCGCTTTCGGTCTCAGCTGGGGACTGCGGTACGTTCATAAGTGATCAGTCTAACGAGTCTCCTTTAGAATCAAGCAATCACAAAGCAATCACCCATTGACTCTCAGGCAACTCTTGTCCTAAAAGAGTCGGGGATCCTTGTGGTAACCGATCATGGCCATTCACTGGGCTCCTGCGGCGCCATCCATAGGTATCCATGGTGGCACTGGGGCGGAATCCGGAGGATGGCTTGTTCTTTTGCTAGGACAAAAGCGAAACTAGATTGTTTGCCGAGAGCCGGCGGAAGCTAAAAGCAGTTGGAATCTAAGCTCAGGGGGTTCAGAAGACACGCTGTCTACAGCTTATTGGAGCGCAAGTACCGACTTGTCATGTCCGATCGCAGTCATGCCTATGTTGCAAGTGCTTTCGATTTCTTTAGTAACTGGACTCAGGGGCAAGCCTCATTGCAACCCTACAATTGCAAGTACGTTTTTGTCGCCAAATAAGGAATACACTGCTCGAACCTCTCAAGGTTTTCATCAAGTGCACGTTTTTCGGGAGCATTTCACCTCCAGACCAGCCTCAGGTAATCCGCCGATAAGCAAAGGCTTTCGCCCTAACACTGGGTCGAGTTTTCTTTGTTGGTGAGTACTCTATCTTATTTGATCCGATATTGATTGGGTTTAGACGGCTCTGCGCTCGCTGAGAATGCATAAAACTGTTGTTAATTCCCATGGCTAGCTGTGCTTTTCCGCATCTATCGCTGACAGCTGTCAAGTACCTATCTGCAGTGGATAATTGTCCCGGACTAGAGGTCTTCCATGGAGTTTGCGTGTGAAGAACCTCAGTTGTGGGACATACTTACTAAATCTCAACGATTGTAATTATAGACTGTTGCTCCGACATCTTTGTAAATCACTGATGTTCTTTATATCAGGAATAAGGAAGGACCATGCCGCACATCGTCGAAATATAGAATATGCTGACGTATCATTATGCTCAGCGCGTCGTGGTACTCGTCATCGTGGCGTGCTCGGGAATGTGGCAGGGATGTTCTTCGAACTTCTCGCGTTTTAGACCAGATCCATACTCCCATTTGGGTCTATACTTATCAACCCAACTGGTAACCGCAAAATTAATGAACACTAGAAGAAGAATCCCAGAAGACTCACATCTACATACTTGCCTGGATCAAAAGAATCCATCAGATCGGACTTAGCGCAAGAGTCAAGTTATTGTGGACATTACTTGTTGAGTGCTCTATACACAATGCTTCCATAACGTCCCAAAAGTAAGAGTGAATAAGGTTAAGTAAGTAGATACGTTTGACTAAACATGGTAAGAATAAATCATCAAAGTAACAATCTGAGAATAATTTTAGGCGTCATCGGTGTGCTTAGGCTCCACCCTGATACAGCGCATATTGGGGTATCGAATTGTCAGACGGTTCTTGATCATATAGCTTTTGATTTCTTCGTACTGTATTTTTGAAACGGTGATAAGCATTAACCAAGAACGTGATGGCGGACAAGGCCCACCTTTGTTCCTTCGCCTAGAGGTAGCGTGCGTTGAAAAATCTGTTCAATGCGTTCAAGGATGATCCGACCGTCATCGTCTTCCCCTTCAGTGATGTCGATGATCATCCATGACACGACGAGCCGTCTAGCGTTGAAGCTAATGTGAATATCTTGCTTTTTGACTTCAGGAGGTAGTTCTATAGTTGCATTCATAGATCTCCCATCCTTTGACTCGCGGAATGAGACGCTATCGAAAGCAGTCAGGTGTGAAAGGGATTGCACAGTTTGAAAGAAAAGACATACAGGGACTTGCGCTTCTTCACCTGCTTTGATGGTGATTCATGCATCTGGTGCATGTGATCTTGGACGATGGGCATTGCGACAGACATAGTCTCGAGATTATCAAGCGCTTGAATCGCAGACGGCTGCTGGAAAGTGTGAGCTAGCCCAGCAGGATGTTGTCGTTCCCGAGTAGGGTACAACGGAAACTCCGAGTGGGCGAGCTCTCCGGTGATCTCCTCAAGAGATTCCACTTTGGGTCTTTCCTTCGCCATCTTCCGTGCCTTTTTCTCTCGGATGGTGTCCCAAAGATGGTCGAGTGCGGTCTCCCCAGCGGGTGCCGCCATACCACCGAGATTGTCAGAGCTGGTATCGTCCTGCGATGAGTTGGCCTTGTTGCCGTTGGTATGGAAGATGGGCTGATGTGCATGCATCGAGTGATTGTTTCTGCTTGTCGTAACGTGCGGATGGTGGTGGTTGCTTCGACTATTGCTGGACCCGCCACGGGAGGTGGTGGTTTGGTCAATGGCAATGGGGTGACGTTGACCCGTGTTGTTGGAGGTGTTTTGGGCTGTTTCGTCAAATTCCAAGTCGTCCTCTTCCTGAGTTGGATAGGCGATACCAGTCACTGCAGGAGTTACAGGAGATGGGTTGTGATCAGCTGAGACTCTCTTTGAGCGACTGGGACCGGTGGTACTTATGGGTTCTCGAAAGGGTTGAGAGCGATCGTTGGCATTTCTATTGTTCAGACTAGGATTGGGTGCAGGGACCGTATAACCTTGCCTCGCGCGCGGATAAGCGGGCATGACGTGTCAGGGGTGGGTAAGAGTATCTAGAGCAGCAGATGCAGATAATACGTCAGATTTACTAGCAAGATACGCAAGGAAGGAGTGTAATCACCAGCGAACCTAGAGCACGGGGGTGGAGCAAGGGGGGCTGGGGGGTGAAGTGTGAAGACGGGGACGAAGCGTCAAATATATCGTCTCCAAATACCTACTCGCAATCGTCAATCAGAAAATCGAAAACCCAGGGGGCTGAGCCCAACTTGCCCTGAATAAACGAATACAGCCGAGCACGCTTCTTGCAGGCCTTGTTGTAGCTTGACGGGCCCGATATAAGCTTGTAGCAATATCATTAGCAGTGCATGTGGCTAGGGATGGCTTGGAATATCACACGATGATCAGTCCGCGCTCACCTGCTCGCTTGCACGCCTCATGTTTTCAACGAGGCCATCTTCGATTCTATTCATTTCACATTGCCTTTTCCAGTCCCCAGGCGCCTCCTGCTCCATCCACTCTCCTATCACGTGTGTATATATTGTACATATCAATTCACATACGTCTACCATGGTAGTTTGAATCTCTTGTTTGCATAGCCACTGGTACCTCGTCCCATACCTAATCGGCGCTTCGTACCAGACTCTGCCGTTGTTTGTGGACTTGGAGGCAAAGAAGTGTTCTGTGAGACTTTGGTTTCTACCGGTCCGATAGCAGTATCTTCTGGTCGAGACGGTACAACCATGCCGGCTTGCGAAGTATTGCTTGATTGACTAGGAACTAGTGATCTGGTGCCCACGTTAATGCGAGACCTAGGGGTTACCGAACCAACTTGCATTAAATGAATAGCTGTTTCACGTTGAACGGACGAAGATGAACCGCTGCTGGCTGGTTCATGGCTGTAATTGACCATATGCATAGAAGAGCCATTCTGCACAGCCAATCGCGGGCCATTATGCAGTCGAGACGGAGAAATAGTTGGAGGCGCCCGGGTTGGACTAGCGATACGGTGTAAATGATTGTTAATTGTCGGTGCCCTTGGTATTGGATTAGACATGTGAGAGCCTTCTTCACCCGCTATACTTGATTCCCCTGGATTTTGGTTTTCAGGTCGGTTTCTGTCGTGTCGGCCTTGGCGATGAAGCGCATGAAACAACATCATCCGATTTGCTGTTTTGAATGTTGGCTCTGGCGCCCTAACTGTATGACCATTCAGAAGCACCGGGGCTGCTGGTTGCACAGCTTCTGAACCTTCGCCGCGTGTCTCCTCTGGAACAATACCAACGTTTTCACGAGTTCGCATTGCCTCGTTACTGTGCAAGAATGTGAAACACGTGGGATATGTACGGACAACAAACGAACAATTCAGTTATTCTTCTAGTGACTTCTGCTTCGTCAGGTGCATTCCGGCGCAAAATAGTTGATAGCACCACACGATCGCCTGCATCCAATCTCGGGCATTCATACATCAGGATACCCTATATCATTAAGTTGAGTACTAAATGATTATTGATAGCGACAACTTTACTGGGTATTTGCTGATGACATTTTCCACGAATGAGCTTCGATCGACATCCTTCTGTTGTCCGGCTATCATTCGTCGACATGTATGAGTCAGGAATAAGAGACCTTTGGCTCTTGTGCATGCCACATATAGCAGTCGCCTATAGTCAATAATCAGAAAAGCAACAGAGACGGGGATTCCAATCTGACCTTTCCTCTTCGACGTCATCGTTACGAGCGAAGGGGAAAGTTCCTTCCTCGACTAACAACAGATAAGGATCGTGCATGACGCAATGCATTGCAGTCTAACCTGACGGTATCATGACGACTGGCCACTCCAATCCTTTAGCAGCATGGCAGGTGGCTATCGTCACTTTCTGTGAGGTCATGGTAAGTAAAGTTCCAAGCTAACCAAATGCAGCAAACTTACATTATTGGTGGCGTCAGTTCCATCATTGTCACCCTCAGATGACAATGAAGAAGCTTGTAGGAAAAATCGTAAAGGCGTTTCGCTACAGTTGTAATTTATCTAGCTTGTGCCCTTGAAGAGCATAAATCAAATACCTTGATGCGGCATTTCGATTTTGGGCGTCGGTCGTAACCTCGGTTGCAAAATTGATCAACTCTTGCACGTTTGCCCATCGACTTTCCCAGTCGTTTTGTGTTCTCTTCAGATATTCCTTGTAATCTATCGCTTTAATAAGCTGCTGAATGATGTCTGCAGCTGAAGATTTCTAGCTTTCCAATAAGTACAAAATTGACAGTGGGATGCACCTGCACCTTTTGCGCTAGATCGCGCAGAGCTCGAATGGTTTGTACAAAGGACGAGATCTTGCGCTTCGCCGGAGGCTTGATGTCTGGGGCAGTGCCATCGAAAATCCTTTCGATGAAGGCTAAATGTGATATGCGGCATTGTTCTGCTTTTGAGGCAATTTCAAGCAGTGTCTGGCGTGCATAATCAAAGAAATTGCATGGGACGATAACGGCCACTCACTTTCTCTCCAACACCCCGACTGGGTGTGTTTACCGCTCGGATGAAAGCAGGATAGAAATCAGGATTATCAACGACTTGCAGATATGCCAACAAATCTTTGACCTTGAACAGAAGTCTATCGCAAGGGAAGCAGTAATGGCGGCGTGTCATACCTCCAATCGTTCAAAAAATCGATGGCCGCCCAGGATTCGGCATGGGATGCCTTCTTTCTGAAGCGAGCTCTCAATCACACGGGACAAAGCGTTAAACCGCACTGGATTTTCATGAATATCTCTCAAGCAAAAACAAGGGTGAGTGGACACTCAACGGAGGATGGCGAAATCTTCGAATTGCAATAACCCTCCAGTGTACGCGACTAGTCGCTTGATCTCAACGGCAATGAACGCCGCTTCGTTTGTCTCCGTGGAACAAGACCGCAATGTTGGCGTCTTCCCAGCTGGGTGTGAAGTATGTAGAGATTTCTGGATGCGGTTCTTGTCTGAGACGATCAGCTGCGAAACTGGTGGCCTTGGATAAAAAGACGTACCTTCAGCTATGATAGCTAAGCTAAGGCGAAGAACAGCACTAGTCGAGCGATAATTTTCTTCTAAAAGGACTTCACACGTTCCCGGAAAGTCTGAAAATGGTCGTTAGACGAGTGCGATCATTTATGATGGATGTGCACTGACTTCTCTTCATTTTGTTGAGATTTTCTATTTCAGCTGATCGCCAACCGTATACTGCGGTAGTCGCTGGTTATTGTTGTACACATCTGAACGAAGCACCATACTTGACTGATCCGGATCACCAACGATTGTAACGCAGCCTTTATGAGCTATAGTTCGCATGAGATCGTATTGAATAATGTTAGTATCTTGACTTTCGATGGATGAGCATCAATGTCTACTTCCGAGAACAAGGAAGGGAGACGCACAATTCATCGACTAAGATATGCTGGCACCAGGCAACGGCTGCCCGCCACTCTTTAAACATCTTAACGCCATACACCAACAGGTCATCAAAGTCCAAGGCATTGTTCTTACGAAGCAAAGTTTCGTACTCCTGATATACTTCAGCCGTGATTTTCTCTTGCAGCTCTAAAGGGTTCATATCTTCCAGAGATACCCCTTGATATTTTCGGACCACTTCCTCCAAGAAGTTGATGTGCGTAATCCCCTTTGCCTTTGCTTGTGAAATCTTCGACATAACCAGTCCTTCCCTGATGGTCATGTCTTTCTTGGCCAGAAGTTCCCTATATTTCTTGAGCAGTTGCGTCATTATCTTTTTCCTGCGATGCAAACAAGATCGAGTTCAGTTGAATCAAACTCATTCAACGCGGCTATCTCCACATACGCTTCGTCGGCGTCGCAGATACTGAAGTTGTCCGATAACCCGATTGTATGCGCATACTTGCGAAGGAATCTTGCACATAATGAGTGAAAAGTTCCCATTTTCAATTCTCCAACACGATCTTTCCCTAGCAAGGTCTGCAGCCGCGTTCGCATTTCCTTTGCGGCCTTGTTAGTGAAGGTTACCGCGCATATAGACGACGGTGGAAGGCCATGGTGGAGAATTAAATGAGCAATTCGCGACGTCAGCACCTAATTTTCTCTAGATTAAGTAGTCGATTGCTGGATGGTGCATATACAAACCTTCGTTTTGCCGCTTCCCGGCCCAGCGAGTATTTGTAAGGGTACGGCGGGAGGATGCTCCACAGCTGCGAAGAGAAGTAAAATCGAGGGAATCGAGAGGAGCATGCAGTATACCTTGTCGTTGAGCATGGTTAAGCAAGCCCAGATACGACGCATGCGCAGAGTCCATGTTGCCGCGAATTCACTTCCAACGCGTCCATAAATTACGCGTCCAATAACGTTCACGTGATCGCGACACAGTGGTTTCGCACGCTTGCCAAGGAAACTTCCTAGCTCACGTTCTGCGCGATCTTACTGGAACTTCCTGACCGACTCGTGTGCAATACTACTACTCGCTGGCTCTGTCCGTTATCGAATCCAAGCGGCTTGCAGCACTGTCTCAGGATCATACGCGGCTCACCTGAGTCATAAAATTGACTCCTCACACTATTGTCCATAACGCTGTTTCGCGATCGAATAACGTCTGTTTCAGGACAGTGTTTATCTTCGCACATATGGCTCATGGAGACAGATCCGACACTGTTTCTGGTCCAATATTTAAACCCTAGGTATGAACTTCGTTCGCCACAATGCGGTTCTTACCCTTCGCTGCAGCACTCTCCATCATACCCATCGTTCTCGGAAACAATTTTGATGTTGTCGTGGGGTTTAATGGCATGCTTGCATACAATCCAACTGAGGTCCACGCCAATACAGGCGACACCGTGACCTTCAAATTCGCAGCTGGTAACCGTCAGTACTATCACCGTTCGAATCCCAAAAGAGGATGCTTACCCATCAAGATCACAGACACTGCGACGACGACTACGTTTACAAATCCATGCCCGCCTCCTCCGGGCGGTGTCGGTCCCAATGGTTTTGATACCGGCTTGTAAGACAAACTCTATGATTACATCCGCATTGACGCTTATATCTCCTAGCCATATGTCACCTGATACTGTAACCATCAAAATTACGGACACTAATCCGCGTTTCGTGTCATGCAGACAAGCTGCGGGTGCTCATTGCCGTACAGGAATGACTATGGTGATTAACCCCACCGCGGACTTGTCAGAAGCGCAGTTCAGGCAGAATGCAATCAATGATCAATAGCTGTTGTCAACATGTACACTAGCACTAAGGACAATCATATCTTATCAAACGATGACTGTATTCGCCGAGAATTGTGAGTTCGTTCGCACCTGGTCGTAATCTATCCCCAATAGTACATATTGAGCAGAAGGATGTGAGCGGCACAAGTCTTGGCCTCGTTTGCACTGCTCAATGCACTTGCTCCATGTACTTGCTCACCTGTAGACTATCTGCTTCCTTCCACTTTCATTGATTCCTGTATGTGACTGCCAGATTTCCTGAACTCCACCACAAGAAGTGCATAACCCTGCACACAGATATGAACAGTGCCAATCATATCATGGGGAAAGGAGGCTCCTATCATTCACTGTCAGGCCGTGGATGCTTCATGTATATGCCGGATCCACTGCAAGAACGTCAAAGCCAGCTTCACTGGCTAATGGCTACCTTGGCCATGAGTGAGCTTGTGAGTCGAGAATACGAGACACAACCTTGCCCGATTTATCTCCTCTGCTGCTGGTTATAGTACAGTAAACATGCGAAAAGAGTTCACTAACCCGAAATTTTTGTTACAGTAAAACCAAAGTAAAGCTGTTCTGAAGTTAGCCTTGGATGGAAAAATTCCGAAGCTACCACTGCTCCGACTAATTAATATCGATTAATGATATGCGAAAAGTCGTAACAACTTGAATTAGTCAAGTACTACACGATTGCAAAACTAACATCAACCTGAATCCAATCACTTCAGACTCTCTCGCGCGACACTCGCCGCGCTGCGGATCAGTGACACTGCCTGTGCAGAGCGAGGCGTGATAGTACACTCAAAAGGCAATGGATAACTGTTGACAGACTCATCAAGTAAGAATATAGGGCCAGTCAAAACATAGCATACCAGGCGAAGGAGTCGGTACACGCGTTAGGGTCAACGTCAATCTCATTGCCATTCTTGTCTTTGGCTTTGGAGATGTTGAATGTTGCCAATGCCGACGCTATCACCTGCCAGACCTATTGACCCAAATCACCTTATCAGTCAATTGGCTCTCTTTCCTTTGTCGAAGGACCTACCATCAAATCACCCATGTGCCTGCCAGGACAGATCCTACTCGAAGTGGTTTATGAAAGTCATGCATTTGGTTATTGGTAGATACCTTCGCCCAAAGCCAAAAGCATAAAGAACCGTATCTTCGTTCAGAGTTCCCTCTGATTTGAAAAACCGTTCTGGATGGAAAGATTCAGGTTCGGGATATTTTTCTTCGTTCCTTGTCACTGCCCTTGCATACCTTCAGCCACATTCGGGTTTCCCAATAGAATGAAACATACCAAACGTTCGGCATGACAAGTGAGCCTATTGACAAGTTCAGAGTTAACGACGGTACATGTACGAAAGTAAATACCTTTGGGGATATGGAAGCCCTTGTATTCATCATCCTTTAGAGTAACATGCGCAAAGCTCAACGGTGCACCAGCGCGCCATCGCAAGACCTCCCTATACAATGCATCGACGTAGGGAAGGGAAGCTCTATCAGCTAATG
>KN818231.1:404403-416397 GCA_000827485.1 Amanita muscaria Koide BX008
CGAGCAAGAGATGGACTTTCTCTGCCTGGACATGGTGGTACAACGACTGAGCATCCTTCTTCAGACCTCTTTCCAATAATCTTCGTTGCTTTCGCCAGGCATCGCCGTATGGAAGCGCCATCACGACGTCTTGGAAGCCCGTTCTAGCAGTTAAAATTCAGGTCTGAAACGGACGACGTGAATTGATCCTTGCCGTACAGGTCAATGACTGGATTAGTTGGTCGGCTCGAATAGTTCGCTGACCGTTTTTCTAGGAGCTCTACGGCGTCTTCCAGGGTGTTTAATACGACGACATGATTACCCCCGGCATAGAGATAGATTATGCTGCCTGAGACAAGAACTTCAGCGTTAAACAGGAGGCTCGGAGGAACGCCAATGCCGTACTGTTGAATTGCTTTGACATTTTCAAGTATTGGACCCATGGCTTCTTGAGCGGAAAGTCAAGAGTATTGCCAATAATTGGTTTGGGCCACGGTCCTGGAGGCAAAGGAGGACGCTTATTGTTTGCACGCCGGAAGATGAGATACGCGGACACCCCGAGCAATGCAGAGAGGAGGGCAGTCGCGAACATAGTAGCAGCTGAGCTAGAGCATCGCAATGCATAGCCTATTATAGGAAATTTCTATTACATCTGCCGACCCTGAGGGCTGAAGACCTGAAGCTTGAAGTTTTCTGGTAACTGCAGTGGGGCCGCGTTGTCATGCACACCGCATCGTCTGCACTTTTTCTTTGGTTCGGGGATCCTGGCTGGTGCTGGCTCTTGGATTTGATAGTAGGACCATCGCGTTTTGTAGGCATGCTCTGTTGCAAGCATCTACCCTTTTGCACAAACTAACTCTGACAAAATGTGATAACGGATATCTGAGATCTTGAGCATGTACATTGTACACACAAGGAAACGAACAAAAGTTATCTCATTTTTGGGTGATGCGAAGGCCATGGCTGTGCACACTTCACCTTTTATATCAGTACAGTACCATATCCTAGTCATATCCTACGACAAACCCTTGACGATGTGGAACCAGCAACAGTACCCTCCGTACGTATTTTCTATCCCAAAGTCTATAGTTCTGACCATAGATCTGAATCAAAAGGTTTCCTGACCCGCAAGTATTCTTTCGTGTTCATCATCATATCTGTCCTGAACGTTTTGTAGTCAAGGCGGTTCAGGATATAATCCGTCCTATTCATCTTCCCCGCCGCCAGCGCCAGGGTACGTATCTTCCCGCTCACAAAGTTTCGGATACTTAACCAACTGTAGATTTCCTCAACCGGGAGGGTACGTACCTGATGCGAACAAGATGTAATTCATTATTCATGCGCGATAATCCAAAGCTTTCTACCCCCGCCTGGATTGCCGCCTGGGAGTGGGTCAGTATTCCCAATATGGACGTAACAGCTTGAGAGTCTGACGATTAAATTCCAGATATGGAGCACCGTCTGGGTGTGTGTTTTATTGAAGATGTGCCCTTCTCTCCGATGCAACTAACACTACCCAAGTTACACACCACCCTCTGGTCCGCCACCTGGGTATGTTCTGCTCATTGTCGTTTTTTCTATGCACGATCTGAGGCCCATCTAGCTATGGACCCCCTCACGGACCTCCACCTGGGTATGTTTTTCTTTTCATGGTCGAGTTAGGTTTTCGACGACTGAAGTCATATAAAGTCCTCCTCCCCCCGGTCAACGCGGGTATGTATTATTCAGCTCGTGACTGGCATGTCTGACTTTGTTCAGTTACGCACCGCCCTCTGGTCCTCCGCCATCTCAGTAAGTCGATTTATGGCAAAAAACTGCTTGATATGATGATTCAACTGTGTTGTGACAGCTCTGGTTATCCTGGGCAAGCATACCAGCAGCAACATCACCAAAACGTTCAACCGTGCGTTAACTCTTTTTTGGATATGAAACAACCCTCATTATACCGTATATCGTGCATAGTTCTTATGCGCCCCCTGGTATGTGATATGGTCAGTATGCCTGTTGGTCGACGCTCATCAAATCATGCTTTCAGGTGGCCCACCTCCGCGACCTCCGACGCAGGATCAAATGTATGGGCCCGCTGGACAAGGAGGGCAACATTTTTTCCGTTATTCGCAATGCAATGGAAAAAAGAAGGCGCTCTGCGTAGGTCGATCGCAGCAGCTTTCTTGTGAGCGAGATTGAAATACTGCTTAGATCGGAATCAATTACGCTGGACAAAACGGCGAGTTGAAGGGATGCATTAATGACGCAGTGAATATGCGGAATTTCTTGTGCCGTAAGCAGCAAAGTCAAGGGACCAACGACGTCTTAACCACTTACTCATATCAGGACGACACGGTTACAGACAAGAGGACATTGTAATGCTCAGAGACGATTCCAAGAATCCCATGGAAAAGCCTACCAGAGCGAACATAGTTCGTCCAAACACCTGTTACCCTTTTCTATGGTTTGACGGATATAAAGCTTCGAGCCATGGAATGGCTAGTGCGAGATGCTCGTCCAGACGACGCTTTATTCTTCCATTGTGAGGTTCCCCGCTTGTGGCTATGGAAACCACGCTTGATGTTGTCGCAGACTCTGGTCATGGAGGACAAACAAAGGACCTTGATGGAGATGAAGATGATGGTTATGACGAAGGTGTGTATTCTCTGTTTTCTAGACCAGCCTCCTGTTCATCTTTTGTCAGTTATCTATCCTGTGGGTTGCTTCTTTTAGAAATCAATGATCAATCGATCAATACTTCTATGATCAGCTGGATTTCGAGCAGAGTGGTCACATCGTCGATGATGTGAGTTCATCTTATGACTCCATTTATAAAACCCTGATGATCACTTGAATTTTAGCTCATGCACGATGTCATGGTGAAGCCTTTGCCACCTGGTTGTCGTCTAACTGCCATTTTTGACGTGAGTGGAGCTTATTTGATTGTCATTACCATCTCACGTATACTTTCTGCAGTCATGCCACTCAGGGACAGCCCTGGACCTGCCTTACGTTGTAAGTTGTCTTAGTCCTCTTTGATCGCTATGACGTTGATTGTCCCAGTATTCGACAGAAGGTAAAATCAAGGAACCCAATTTACTTGCAGAGGCTGGCCAGGAGGTACTATCCGCGGTTACCTCTTACGCACGCGGAGACATGATGGGTGTCTTCCGGGGTGCTATGGGTCTTGTTAAAACAGCGACCGGAAACAGTAACAAAGCGAGTAAAGTTGCCAAAGCGACAAAGACGAGCCCCGCAGACGCTGTACGTTTTTCCTGGATCTTTCAAAGACTTTTTTGATGGCCTGTCGCCTAGATCTCTTTCAGTGGATGCAAAGATTCTCAAACCAGTGCCGACACTCAGGAAGCCGGCCAAGCAACTGGCGCGATGAGCTACGTATGTCATCTGTTTGTGTAATCCATGTCTGCAACTGAGGCTATGCATGTTTAGGCATTCATAACTGCACTTGGTACGCATACTGTCATTATGTTTGGGAGTTTCTCCTTGATCACGCAAATAGAACGGAATCCTCAGCAGAGCTTCCAGCAATTGCTTGTCAGTGTGCGGGAAATCCTTCGGGCCAAGTATAGCCAGAAACCTCAAGTAAGCGTCTCGCTTTACTGCACAGTACCTTTGCTGAACCTGTCATGAGATGTCGAGCTCGCACCCAATGGCAAGTTTCATTCGTCTCACAGTCGTTGTTACCTAACTTCTTTTTCAGGATACCAATATCTTGTTTATCTGTTGAATTACGCATATAACATGTGCTTCTGGCTTGTGTATTGTAGAAACTTGCGTGTAACAAACGGCGACTTGCTGTTGAACGTGTATACAGTGGATTCCTGTCATAACTAGGTGATGGGCCAAAAAAAGCATCTTATCAAGATGGCATGCTCGGACACTCGGTGCTCGTATCCTAACACTCATGGCAAAGACTGGCAGTGAGAGTGCCTTTTTCTATGGCACACTTATGCATCCCAAGATACTAAGAAGAGTCATCAAAAACGATGGCAAACATCTCAAGATCTGTCCCGCTGTCTTATCGGTGCATCTGAGGCTCATCTCTCTCTCGTACAGCGCATATTCACCCTTTGTTTGTAGGACTATACCCGACATAGAATTCGGGTCAGTACCAGACCTTTTGTCTGCTTGGAACAGCAAACTCAATTCGAGAGCATAGAACGAGGATTACCCTGGCCTGGTACCGTACGATAAGGGCAAGAAACTGCTAAATCGCGAGTTAGCTCCGGATGAAAGATGCACGAGAGGAACGTTGGTCATTGGGCTTACTGCGGCTGACCTGAGGCGAGTGGACGCATTTGAGGAAGAGGGCGACGTGAGTACTGTTCCTAGATGTTCATATCATTTTTTCCTGACTGACTGATGACATGATGTATGTATGATATATGATACATGATGCATGATAGGTTTACATCAGAGAAGCCGTAAGAATCCGTGCGCTGGAGGAGCCCATAACGCTGGAAGAGTTTGTTGACGAAGAAGGACATGACAGGGACCTTGTTGAGCGCATAATGCCAACACATCTTCCTATCTCGGAGATCCTGGAGAAGATAGAGTCCGAAGCGGTAGAGACGGAGACATACGTATACCAGGACGTGACAGTTCTAGAGTCGGAGCTGTGGTCATTTGCGGATTTCTTAAGGGACAAAGCATCGCCTTGGCTGGATGGCTCGCGGCAGGAGTACTATGATACCGATCCGGAGCCGAAAGAAGGACCGGAGACCGAGTTTGACCGCAGAATACGTCAGAGTGATGGCGTGACTGCGTGATACGGAACGTTTCGTACTATCTTCATCACTGTGCGCTACCGTGTCAGAGCTGCCCCAATACTGATGAGCATTTAAAATCGTGCCACCGCTGATGGTCGCTGACTTTCACCATGCCATCCCAATCCCTCGTAGTCTGTACCACACTCTCCTTCTTCGCTTTGTTCTGTCTCGTACTCGACAAGGCCTTGCTCAGTAATGGGATCGGTGAGCATATCGTGGGTCTAGGGCATTACTCGTGCTTATTTTAACCTCAAAGACGTTCCCGATATGAGCCAATACAGGCAATTGCAAGCGATGACGAGGGAGGAGTTTCCCATCGGTGGGCGTGGTTTGTCCTTCATGAAGCGCCTTTCTCATCTTTTGCTAGACGATCCATCCAGGCGCATGATTATCGTTGGGGACATCCATGGGCAATTCGACCATCTGCAGTTAGTCTTTCGCCCAATTGGATTTCAAACAAGCGCTTACTTATTTCGAAGGACTCTTTTGAAACGCCTCTCATACGACAACACGACGGACACTCTGGTCCATCTTGGGGACATCATCACCAAAGGCCCACACTCTCTCGACGTTCTTTCTTATCTTTCTTCTAACGGCATCCTCGGCGTCCGTGGTAATCATGACCAGGAAGTCTTAGAACGGCGAAGTTGGATTAACTGGATCACATCGTTGAACGGAGGCGATGTATTCCTTGAAACCGCCGAACTCGAATGGAAAAACGCAAAAGAAAGTGGCGAAAAGCTCAAAGCCTGGAACAAGCGTCAGCGTCAGCGTGCATCGAAAGCTTTTGGTAAGGGCGATGATAATACCATGGATCGAAATACCGCGAAGTGGTGGCGTCGTGTACCGGAAGACTGGGTGTTGTTTAATGACGTGCATCACCTCGCGAACGAGATGGCCGCAACCGATTACGAGTACCTGCTTTCATTGCCATTGAAGATATACGTACCACACGCTCACTTGTTCCTCGTGCACGCCGGGATGGTGTCGCATGATCCAAACTATGATTTTGATGATCCCATTCAACCGCTCATGACGGCACCTCATACGTCTCGACTTTTTGGCAGCGCGCTTCGCAGCGGGAGACTAAGCGGTTTCAACAGAGCTGTGGATCCCCTGACAGGCTGGCTTGCCAGGCTACTCTTCTTTAATAAACGAACTTGGAACGAGGAAGAGAGACAAGTTTTTGCGTCCATCGACGATTCGACACAAGATGCCACAAGAGGGAAGCAAGAACGTGCGATCCTGGACTTGGCCTTAAATAACGATCCATGGGTAACTCTCAACCTTCGCGGAGTAAAGAACGATGGCACGCCAACCAGGTATGTGGCGCATTTCGGCATGTTCCCGCCGCCTTACGCACGCTTATCTCTCACAGATCGAACAAGAAGGGAAAACCATGGGCTGAGATTTGGAACAAGGACATGGATAGATGCCGAGGTTTCGGTGATAACGACGATGTTGATTCGGCCGACAGTGTTTCGAGTAAGAAAGGCCGTGTTTTGCCTTGTCTCCCTATGTCGGTTGTTTATGGCCATTGTGCCGGTCGTGGGCTTGACATAAAACGGTGGACGTTTGGTCTCGACACTGGTTGTGTGCGTGTCTTCTTGTCGAGTTGTCCCCATCATACCCTTACATTGACATGTTAGGTAACCGGCAAACGATTGACAGCACTTGTTGTCGGCGGATTCCATGATCTGGGCAATAGTACCGAGACCGAGACACATGTTGACGACTATCGGGTAGATGAGATTGTTCCATTTGGGGATGAGAGCCGCGCTCACATTGCCAGTGTTCGTTGCAAAGCATGATACAGCTTTGCATTTCGCATTTCTAATTCCAACGCATACTTTTACAATATATCCTGTAATTCACGTTCAAGCATATTTAATTTAATTGAAAACCATATCAGAACTAAAGAGCGATTTCCAAACGTATATCGAGACTAGAGGCTCCGATCAACACCATAAATGTACCAGACGGCACCACCCAACTCTGGCTATCCGTATCCCATATGCTATACATGGAGTTGCTCAGATCGACCTTATGGAAAGTCAATTGACCCACCTAAAATCCCTTTGATTCAATGACATGGTCACCAGCTCACTCTGACCAGCTCCAATCTTGACTTCATCAAAACCGCGAAGAACCTTCTTCGGTTCTCCGGCACTTTCCGGATATGATACATATATCTGGGGTATCTCTGTCCCGTCCACCGGTCCCGTGTTAGTTATAGTGAAAGAAAAAGTGGCAAGAGCGGACGGATTCGAGGATTTCGCAACAGACAACCTGGAGTATGTAAAAGTCGTGTAAGAAAGTCCGAATCCGAATTCGAAGCGAGGAACAATGTCCTGCGCGTCCATATAGCGATAGTCGAGGAGTAGTTGCTCCAAGTACCTTATCTGACGGACAATATTTAAGTTAGGTACACTCTTATCGCGTTCTTTGCTTACCGTCGGAAACCCGTCTAGACTATCGTACACGATAGTTGTCCCATAAGCGCTCTCGGTCTGGAAGAAGTATTTCAATAACACTGAGCACCAGGATTCGACATCCAGCTTACATCTGCTATGCTGAACGGAAGTCGTCCCCTTGGATTATAGGCACCGGAAAGGACATCTACGATGGATGGACCTGTTTGTTCGCCTGGTGCGCCCGCATATATGATGCCGGTGATGTTTGGATGAGTCGACCATGGCATGTAAACTGGTCCGACGGAATGGACGACGACGATTGTGTTGCTGCAAACCGCCGCAACTTTTTGAATCTAATAGCAATGAGCTGTAAAATCTGCGAGATCCGGGCATAACGCTTACCAATTTCCCTCCGTCCCACCACAGTTCGAGGTCGTTCCTATCTCCCATATTACCAACGACTATGTTATAAGAACCAAGTTCCCCACTCATTCTACGCAATTCATCATTAGTGTACCAGCAAAAGACGATCAAAAACCTTACGCGTTGACAAAGACGAACGCTACATCGTTTCCCTTGGCGGCATTCGGTCCAGCCTTGAGATCATTGGACAGCGAGGTCGAAATCTTGGCCGAGGATCCGAAGAAACTTGTGAGAGCGTCTATGGGGGGCACGACAAAGTCGAGGGAGTTGGATCCGGAACCCCACCTAGCCGAAACTATAGTTAAAACCAAGGATTGTGGTTTCTAGACGAAAATTCACGTACCCTATTACCATTGTACCATCGTTGCATTCGTTTAAACCTCCCGGACAATTCTGCCGAAGCTGTTTGGCATCTTGTCCGACAATTGCGACTGTCTTGATCATGGACTTGGCAATAGGTAAACCGCGCAAGGTTGCTCCATCAGATGTCGTGCGGTTGTTCTTCAGAAGTACGGCCGAGGCTGAGGCTATCTCGCGCACTAACGCTGTATGGGCATCACTTCGTACGTTGACATTCTGATTCAGCGGGCCAGAACCATCTGGTTTTTGTGTGTTGAAGCTAAGGGGTGGATAGCCCTGGAATGGAGTTCAGAACACATTAAAAATCTCCTGATGAAGACTCACCGTATCTTGACCGAGGCGATACCATGGAGCCAGTATGCGTGCCACCATCTGGTTCAGTCGGGCAACAGAGACGGAACCATCATTGACGGCACTCTTAAGGTGCGATCCATATACACCCCCGCCTGTAAAGAAAAGAAAAGAAACAAGAATGACGAACATGAAAGGAAGACGCATACCTATCAAAATCCAGTCGCCGGGCTGCTCCATGTCAAGCCCTGCATCGGCATTCTCACTTGCCGAGTCATGCGTCGCGCCCCAATCGCTGACAACAAAACCTTTGAATTGGGCGTTAGTGAGGTGCGATGCCTTCCTAAAAAAGATCCTACCTTTGAACCCGTCTTTCCGTAGTTGGCTATCTGGCCCTAGGAGGTCTGCGTTGTGACAGGATGAAATCTCATCGAACCGGTTGTAAGCACACATGACAGAGGAGACGTCAGCCTGTTTAAATTGTGAGACGAGGAGTTTCACTAGCACGGATGGATTTCAATCAAACCTCAATGCTACGCAGGAAGGGGTAATAATATATTTCATGGAGAGTACGGTCGTCGAGGTCTGCGGATAAGCCATATCTCCAGTGTTCTTGATTGTTGGCAACAAAATGTTTTGCACAAGCCATGACACCCACACTCTGGATGCCCATAATGGTTTCATAAGCGCCTTCGCCATTGAGATAGGGATCTGGGCCAAAGCTCTCCCATGCACGACCGGCTTTCGGGTTTCTCATCTATTAGGCCAGTGAGATGATGTTAGATGGAACAGACGATCCGTAACACCTACAATGTCCATAGCAGGCCCCAGGTATACACTGAACAGAAATCAGCGTCATGTCAGAGAGGAAAGGACGATTACTTACTGAGAGCCTTTTCCACGGAATTCCTCAGCCATTGCTTCTCCCCTGGCGCGCATCAGCCTTCGACTGAACGTCGATGCAGTGTTAATCCCGGAAGGGAATCCAGTGACGTTTTTGACAAGGCGCAAGCCCGCAGGTCCATCACTCAGGCAAAACGATGGTATACCAAGGCGAGGTACTGCGAATGTTTCTCCAACACATCGACCTAGGTCGGTTCCTCAGCTCAACATATGCCTAGCGAGGAAACGTCGAAATCATACGTGACGAGTTGAGTTGCCCATTGCCAGTGATGATGCCTATCTTCTCATTAAGCGTCATCTTTGCGACAGTAGCATCGGCTAGCAGGTAGGATTGTTCCCAGGATCTGGTAACCTCTACGCTCCTCTGGGCCGTCGTCTGTGCGGTGATGCCATTTGATAGGTACGCTTGTTTCCAATTCGCTACTAGTATTCACGGCATAATTCAGCTTGGAATGCAGCTGAAAACTGTACTAGACACACCTGGAATGGATGCATTGACTGTCCAAGTAAATAGAGCGACGAGGAACGCGGCGAAATAGCACATCTAGGGAAGCGGGACTCAGGCTGTTGAGCCGAGTAATGTTGCCTCATAAAGGCAGAATGTTGTCAATAGTGCGCCCATCGGCCATACAACGCCCCGTTCTTTTGACCGGTGGAATTTATGTAATGTCACATTGTGGAATTTCTGGAGCAGCTCAGGTGATCCATGCAACCAGTGAAAACCATACCGGATGAGAAACGGGCGCAGAAGCATGGCCCGAGTTAGTAAGTGTCAAATCTTGGATGGCGTGCGGAGATTGATCAACACATTTCAAACTCAATAGAAGAGGTACAAGCGGTACAAGACACTAACGACAATATCCTAAATTTGCGTAGTACCTGCAACTCGTTGACACGTTAGCACAAAATTATGGTGAAAAAAATGTAAAAGCCCCTCGTGTGCCGTGTCCCAATAGCCGCGACCTCCATACAGCTCCATACCTGGACAGGCATGAGCTGCAAGGCGCCAGGAGGAGACAAAGTCTCTGACTGCCCACGCTCGAGCGCACGGTCGGGAAACGTGACCATATAATTCCCAACCGTCGAATGACCACATGGCTTTGTTTCTGTCATCCGACGCATCGAGATAGCCACTTATTATTCCCCCCGAGCACGTCGAGTAGTGAGGCAACGTCCTGGCGAGTCGCAAGTCCTGACAAATGCAGACCAACGATGATCGACGGGTGTAGTGGTTGAAGCCACAAAGCCTAGCGCCAACCTGCAGCCCAAGTAATCGCGGACATCCTGAGCGGCGGACGTACTCATAAACTGTCGGAACATAAAGGACAAGAGCTGTCTCAGGCTCTTACGATGCAAGCACCGATGGCATCGATAGGGCAAGGGAGAGGAAGGTAGGTAGCTGAAACGTGTCTACTCACCATGCAAGCGTCTTCATAATCCGACGTGTTCGTGTTTATATACCTGACCAAATGAGTACAAATTGTGCAACATGCTCTATTATTCCGAACCTGTGTCCAATTAATTCTCGAATGTCCGTAAGCAAAATTCTTGATACGCATTTTGCCGTACCCATAAAATCGGTCCTGGGCTACTTTTCGGATCTGAGTGTCGTGTCCTCATTGTTCCTGCAGCTGTGGATCTTGAGACTACTCCACTATTGTTTTTCTTGATTCCTTAGAAAATACAAGTATCTTCAGCGTTGGTTGATGGGATCCTTCAAAATCTAGTGTGGGTGATATCTTGTTGATTGCTTGACCCCAGATAATGCGACAGGGGGAAGTACCGTAGACAATGGAGCCTGGAATAGATCGTCGCCGGTAAGAAATCGTGCTTGACCTGTGATTGACTCGGGCAGATGTTGGTATTCAGAGAAGGCCTTGTGCTCAATCTCATTTGCACTCTTTCACACTGCGCACTGAACCTTGATCTCGATCCTTCGGACGAGTGCTGGACGGTGGGGACAGGGTCCATGTTCAGTGATCTTCGTCCAAGATGTACTTCGAGTTCATTCCAGAGGACTCGGAGTTCTGGCCTTAGAACACCGACTCGGAGAATCTAATCTTAATGTAGCCACTTTTGTTCTGTGAAGAACTATGAAAGATGTATTCTTGTCATGAACGAGCATATGACTTGCGGGAGCATTTCCGCTTGTTCACAACATTGACAAACTTGTTCCGGAGCAATCGAAACCACTTGGCCCACTCGGAGTGAACCAGTCAACTATCTGTACACCTGAACTAAACCAGGCATGATCAGATCTCGGATGTGTGGAGGCAAACAAGTGAGCTAGCTGGCTTAGGTTGATCAACACATATTTCAAATTCAACAAGTAGAAGAGGTTGACGTTGACAACAAAAGTGATGCTATACAAGCACAATACAGTACAAGACACTAACAGCAATCAGTATGCTTGCATAGAAATCTGTACTTGACACGTCAGCATAGGATTATGGTAAATAAAAAAGGAAGATGAAAGAGGAAGCCCCCTCGTATGCCGTGTTCCAATAGCCGCAACTGCAACCTTAACATACATGTTGTTACATGAGTGGCAAGGTGCCAGGAGGAGACAAAGTCTCTGACTGCCCACGCTCGAGCGCACGGTCGGGACTCGGGACGTGGCCACATAAGCCCCGACCGTCGAAACGACCACATGTCTTTGTTTTCGTAGTCATTCGAGCACGTTGAGATAGCCACGTTATTATTCCCACCGAGCACGTCAGAGTTAGTGAGGCAACGTCCTGGCAAGTCGCTGAGTCCTGACAACTGCAGACCGACGATCATCGACGGGTGCAGATTACGAGTTCGCACACAAACCCAGTCTGCATTCCGAGTATTCGTGGACATCC
>KN818231.1:417327-444733 GCA_000827485.1 Amanita muscaria Koide BX008
TACTCACCATACAAGCGCCTTCAGAGTATCCACAAGGTCTTAACAGCAATATTACATTATCTATATTTGCGTAGAAAACTCTACCTGCAACCGTTGACATGTCAGCACAAGATTATGGTTTAAAAAATGGAAGATAGAAGAGGAAGCCCCTCGTATGCCATGTCCCAATAACTGCGACTGCATACCTTGACAGACGTGAGCCGCAAGGTGCCAGGAGGAGACAAAGTCTCTGACTACCCACGCTCGAGTGCACGGTTGTATCCGGGATGTGACCACATAGTCTCCGACCGTCGAAATGACTACATGTCTTTGTTTTCATAGTCATTCGAGCACGTCGAGATAGCCACGTTATTCCCGCCAAGCACATGAGAGTCAGTGAGGCAACGTCCTGGCGAGTCGCTGAGTTCTGACACTGCAGACCAACGATCATCGACGGGTGCAGATTACGAGTTGAGGCCGCAAAACTGAAGCACACAAACCCGACATCCTGAGCGGCGGACGTACTTGTAAACTATCGGAACATAAAGGACAAGAGCTGTCTCAGGCTCTTGCGATGCAAGCACCGATGGCACCGATAGGGCAAGGTAAAGGAAGGTGAGTAGCTGAAATGCATGTCTACTCACCATACGAACGTCTTCATAAGAATATCCGCAAGGTCTTATCGCAGTCAAAGTAAAGTATCAAAGCTGCAAGTTCAAGTTTGTCTAGGTGTTTATATGCACAACGTGGCCAAATGAGTACAAATCGCCAGACCGTATCATTACGAAAAGTCCTGGACTCCTGATGTCAAATTAATCCTGAACGCGACGAAGTCACGGCCAGGAAGTAGCAAAGGTTCGGTACGCAGAATTCTTGATACGCGGTTTGCGGTACCCTTAAAATTGGTCCTAGGTCTGTTACTTTTCGGGTCTTCAAGCCATGAGTGTCGTGTCGTCATTGTGTTCATGATATTCATGGAGTGTCAACCAGCAGCTGTGGACCCTGAGACTCCTCCGCTATTATTTCCCTGGAAATCCAAGTGTTGTTTCAGCGCCTGATAAGATCCTTCAAAATCTAGTGTGGTTGATCCTTTGTCCATTGCCTGGCTCCCATTTTTGTCAGATGATGCGATAGGAGAAAGCACCGTCGGTGACGTTGGAAGTTCAGAGACGCTGGAGCTTGGGATAGATGCCGTAGGAAATGACATCGTCACCGCTAAGAAATCGTGATCGACCTGTGATTGACTCGGGCAGGTGCCAGAGTATGCTGCTGCGCCATCCAGTTTATTTGCAATGGTATTTAGAGAAGGCAACCTGGTGGGGACAGGGACCATGTTCAGTGATCTTCGTCCGGGATGTACATCTTGTTCTCCAAGAGTTTCGCATTCTAGAGGAGTTCTGACCTTGGAACGCCGAGAATCTAATCTCGATGTAGCCGCTTTTGTTCTGTGAAGAACTATGTAAGATGTATTCTCGTCATGAACGAGCATATGTAAGCCACCTTGACTTGCGGGTGCATTTTCGCTCGTTCACAGCATCGACAGAGACAACGTCCAGCTTCAGAGGCTCACAGAACCTAACCTTGCTCTTCTTCACAAGAGAGCCACGCCAAACCTTCCTCTGACAGGGTGAGCTTGATTCTTGCGCTTCTCCATCGATGTCGACAGCCTCCCTGGTCACCACGGCAGCATGGCGATGCAATGCTACGCGTTCGTATGAAGTCGGAGTCTGTTCCGTCATGGCCTTTCTCCCTCTTTTTGTGGAAAAGGTCGATACTCGGAACGGAGTGATCACCTTCCTAGGATCCACCAAACTCCACTTTCTTGGTTTGTCGGGGATCAAAGAACGAGGGACTGTCTCCATTGTGATGGGAACCCGTAAATCCCCATCTTTGCATCCAGCTTCCAGTAGCTCATCATTGGGTTGACCTGAAGTCCTGACCACTGCATCTATCAGTCGTTCAGCCAGATGCCTTCGCTTTTGTTTCGCAGGTTTGTGCGTGAACTGGTGCTTGCTTTTGCGAGAAAGAGGAGACGCAGGTGCATCGTTATCAGTATCTTCTGGTGTATGGGCTGATACATGACCAGGGGGAGCTCGCACAACACGTCTAGACCGCAGCTGTAGTATATCGGCGCGACTGGTTGGCCTAGGAGTTGCAGTTCCCTCATTCGAGTCAGAAAGCACTCTGTATTTCGCTCTATATGTCTTGCGTTTTCTAGTTTTAGTACCATGGCAGTTCTTGAGGAAGGAGTCGACTGCGACTGTTCCCATGTCAGTATCCAGAGGGTTGGGCTCAAGAGAAACGTGTGGTTCGGAGGATGGTATTAAAGCTTCTGAAGAATTAACATGGTTGATCGATGGAAATTCTCCATTTCCAGAAAGGCCGTCGTCCAGGTCCATATGGGCAGCACCTCCAGGAGAAAAGTCGAATAAACCGTCAGAATAACCGGACAAAGGGTCTAACTTTGGTGTAACAAGAAAGCCTTCACTGCCATCAGATACCAGGTCTTGCAAATCTTTCAAGAAGTCTAAGCCGGGCTCCCTGCAACAGCAAAATGAGCTGCTGGTATGTCGTTTACGTTTCCGCCTGACCTAGAGTTCGATTTCGGTGAAAAAAGAGGCAAATTTCGGTGCAATCAGAAAGCCAAACCACAAAGTCGCCAACTTCGAGACCTTGGGAGTCGTTCATTAACGTTAACCAGCAGCAGTGCTTCAGGCCTCAATTGAGTCAAGGTCGTTTCCGATTTTCTTGAGCGCAGCCACAATCAACAAAATCTCTATTATTTATTAACGTTTTAACGCTAATCCACTAGCTTTTCGCCTTTTTGTTGATGTCGCTGCCTGGTGTTCTACACAGATACCCAGTCATTTTTTTCACGCGCACTCAGCC
The DNA here is from genome assembly GCA_000827485.1 of Amanita muscaria Koide BX008. Classification (NCBI taxonomy): domain Eukaryota; kingdom Fungi; phylum Basidiomycota; class Agaricomycetes; order Agaricales; family Amanitaceae; genus Amanita; species Amanita muscaria. The sequence continues at coordinate 420,196 of KN818231.1, forward strand.
TTGCGCTGATGAAGGACATTTGTTTTAGACATTCCCATCAAGAAAAGCTTTCGAAGGGCGGGCCGCGGTTCAACCCGACCGGTACACCTGCGACTTAGGTGGTAGGAATTATTCCTTTAGGCATCCACGCTCAGCCTGTGCAATTTTATCTTTAAGTACATGCCAGTGAGTTAGTTCACCTTCGTCCCGTCAATACATTTTTGTACTTCAACTTCTAACTCTCCCTTCAACTGTTTAAGCACATCGACTGCAACACTAATCTGGGCTTCCAATTCGGGTGTTTTTGGGTTCTGAACTTTCAAAGAGCGCACGACTTGTCCTTGATCTGCGATTTTGGCTTCCAGGGCCAGGAGTTCCGCAGATTTAGGGCCGTCATATACTGGCGGCGCAGACGGTTTTGCTTCACCTTTCTTCTTTTTCTTGGCACCAGTCGCATCTGCGGTGTCCTTAGCTCCAGCTTCGTTCCCACCGAACTTCTGCTTCCAAACTTCCGCCATACTCTCTTCAATTTTCTTGAATAAATGTTCTGGAGTGCCTATCGTGTGACCGGCAAGAATGTCTGTTGAGAGAACCTCTGGCACGACACGCGCTGGTGCATTCAGCTGTTTGAGTATCGACTCAGATGTTGCCGGCATAAATGGGTATACAAGGGCAGAGAGGGCGTATATCAGATTGACGGCACGCGATATGACTTGTGCACATCGTTTAGGGTTTTCTGCCATCAATGCTTTGTTCAAACCTGACGATTGAAGGTAGTTATTGCCTCGTATCGAGATGAGCATGACGGTCTGGAGACCTAAACGTAATTTGACGGCATCCATGGCATCAATGTAGTCTTTTAGGAGACCATTGACTGCTGAAATGAATTCGGCATCATGAGAGTCATTAGGCGATAGCGGCCCAGGTTCGTCCCCACTCTCTGGGATTACGCCACCATATTGTGCTGATGCGAATTTCAGAATACGGTTAACAAAGTTGCCGAAACTACGGGAGGATGAGGCAAGCAATCATCAAATATTTTCGCGGACGTACTTGTTTAGTAAAACGTTGTTATTGGCAGCAATCTATCTTGGGTAAGCATACTGGAATGTGATTTCGGTCGCTGAGACACTCACACAATCAGCCCAAGAGAACATAGCGTCAGATGTTTCCGGTCGGGTTGAAAGTAGGTAATATCGCCAAACAGAGGGTGGTATACCGGTTTCTTTTGCAGCTGGACCGAAAACTCCGCGGTTTTTGCTCTTGGAGAACTTGCCGCCTTCATAGTTCAAGTACTCTGAATGACGCGTGTCAGTGATAACGACGCGGCATGTATAAAAACCCTTACCCGTAGTAGACAGGTGGTGTAGTTTTGTCCAATTCCTCCCATCACCGATTTGTACAGCTGGGAAATAGACTGTATGGAAGTACCCGTTATCTTTCCCCATGAACTGGTAAAGATCAACGTTTTCGGGGTTGAACCACCATTGCTTCCATTCCGGAATGTAATTAGCGGTTATACTTGGGTATCCAATTGGGGCATCAAACTTAAACAACGTTTAGTTTCTTACGCAGCGCACGTGCAAAGCGAGCTTACCCAGACATCTGTTGAATATCAGCTCAAGCAAGAATTTGACATAATCATCTCACTTACAGAAAACTTTTCCTTTCATACCGTATATATCTTCACCCTCTATGGGAACGGGTATCCCCCATGCAAGATCGCGAGTAACAGGTGTCGGCAACAAACCACTCCGCAATCTCGCATCTACGATCTCACCCTCGGTGTTGATGGTGGCATTGATAGACCATTTGCCTTTTTTATAAGACTCCTTGATCCATTCCTCGGTTTTATACTGTAAGGCATCCAATTTTAGGTACATGTGGGCCGAGTTTCGCCTACTGATTGTGTGTGCCTTGTTGATAAGGCATCTGGGTTTAATGAGTTCGATTGCGTCCAGTGTTCGAGTACACCCGTCACATTGGTCCCCACGAGCATCCTTGGTGAAATCAGTTGTTCGGGTCGGTGTCTACTGATGAAAACATGGGGCGAACCTCATAACCACAATGTGGGCATATTCCTTCAACAAAACGGTCGGCTAGGAATCTCTCTTGGCATCAGCCCAGCTAATCAACGCATACCGTATGCAAACACACCTCTCACAGCCTTCACAGTACGTTTGTTCTTTTTCTTGCCTCTCAAGGTAGTTGTTCTTCTGCAAGTTGAGATATATTTCTTGCGTGATCCTGTTATTTATGAAGACATGGCCATATCGTAGCGACGATAACGCTTACTTGGCATGCCAAGTAGTTGACGTGCGACCGAAGTAATCAAACCTGACTGGGCGTTAAAATAGTTCGCGATGTTGGTCCAGTTCAGTGGCGCACCCAATATCGAACCACTTGTACGTGTCTCTATGTACAAGATAGTATTTATCGCAGAGTTCTTGAGGTGTGATCCCTTCCTTCAATGCTTGTGTCTCGGTAGCTGTCCCGTACTCGTCCGTACCACAGATATAGAGCGTGCGTCTATTTCTTGTCCCTAAAAAATCGAAAGATGAAAGAACGATGGAGGAAATTTTTAACGCAACATACTGCTATATCTGGATTTAAAGTCAGTACGGTCTGGACGTTCAATGCGAATGTGGTGCTCACCGACTGTAAACATCTGCACTCAATAAGCTTCCGATGATGTTTCCTGCAGAGGATCTATCAAACAATGCTTCATTGCACATGAATGATTCTCACCAAGATGGGGGACATTATTGCAGTATGGTAATGCCGACGTGATCAAAACATTCTTTTCCCCTGCCTTAGGTACACTGAAAACATCAGGCTCAGTCCAAGTTGGGAAAGACGAGAAGCATATTCACACGGGAGATGCGCCAGGCTCACGGAGGGTTCGGAGAACGTCCTCTCCTGCTCTAATCTTCTGTGCCATCGTCGAAGCAAGTCGCAGATACTGTCGCAAAGCAGAATACGAAGATCGAAGAAGGCTTATCTTGACTCGAATCAGATAGATGGCTTATATATATCTACCTGGACCTGAGTTAAATGACTCCCCGGTTATCGAGACGAGATCTGAGATGCACAAACAAATACCCAAATAACGCGTTCCACACTTAGCGCACCTGGGGCTTCCACAGCTTCCACAGCTATGAATCTAGTCTTTTTGCCGACGTAAGTGTTGATATCCAAGTATAAGAGCTTATATTCATAGTGATTAGATGGCTGAGACGTGACTATTCCGATCCACACCCAGAATTTACGCTTTCTGCTGTGCTAATTGGCCTCGCCATTGGATGTCTCGTATGCTTCACAAACCTCAGCCTTGGGTTGCAGTCCGGATGGATATCGATGTGAGTCTTTATTCTTGGCTATGACAGAGTTTTCTTACCCTGAACATCTCATAGGATGTCCATTCAGTCAGCACTTATTGGCTTCTTGATCTCTCGACTGCTGCCTACACCGCTCACACCACAGGAAATTATTGTTGTACAGACCACTGCTGTAGCAACAGGGACTATGCCTCTTGCAGCGGGATTTGTTGGAATCTTACCCGCATTGGGACTTCTAGACGAGCAGCGTGACGGGACCTTGCCAATAAATCTCTCTTGGCTAGCTACAATTGCATGGTCCTTTGCAGTTGCCTATTTTGGGTTTGGATCTCTTCAACACTCTGCACCAATCGATTCTGACAGAGAGCCACAGCGTCTTTCTCTCATCACCCCTACGAAAGCAAGTTGTACGTGCTCTCCCATCGTTTGAAGTCGCAACTGATTTCTACTGCGAAAGATCATAGAAGAACAACTTCCTTTTCCCTCTGGCACGGCTACTGCACAACTCATATCCGTGCTGCATCGATTACCTCCACCGGATACCACTATCAGGCAGCGTAGGGGGTACCGCCAACTAGATGCGGAAGATGACGCGGATGTAGAACCGCTCGCCTCATCCGACACGCAGACCTTAGATGATGAAGCGGACAGCGACGCACATGAGCGGCAGGCAGTCCAGGAAGAGGGCTGGCATGATCTTATCTGGAGCTTTTGTGCTGCTGGCTTGATGACTGTAGGCGATCCATCCACTTCATACTCAAGGCACATAGCTTATCTACGAGAAGCTAGCGGCATACTTCTTTCCTGTGCTCTTTGCGATTCCATTGTTTGGAAGCTATCTAGCTAAGGAGTGGTTGTGGTACTTTACACCCAGTCTCTCGTACGTTGGTCAAGGTAAGTTATATGATGTACTATGTGTGCATGTTAAACCATATGTCAGGCATCATTATGGGATTTCCGATCACATTGAGTATGAACCTGGTAATTAGTTCCTGTTATAACTGAACATCCAATAACGATCCAACCGTCAGGGAATGTTTGTCGGGTGGGCAATCTTGTCCCCTCTGTCAAAACACTTTGGTTGGGCACCCGGTCCAGTAGGTGACATGAGCAACGGTGCTCGTGGCTGGATTTTATGGGTATCACTGGGCATCATGTGTGCAGATAGCTTTGTTTCTCTCCTTCCGGTCATACTTCAGTATGTCAAAGACCTCCCAAGCGGAATGATGGGCCGCAGTACTAAAGAAGACCATGAAATGGAGACATCAGATAGGTTGGTTCCCATGTCCTGGGTGTTAGCCGGTCTTGTTGCGAGTATCATCGTTGGTACTATTTTGGTTTGGCTCGTTTTCGGCAAAGAGCATATCCCACCATGGGCAACGGTACTTGGCTTTCTGCTTGGAACATTGCTGAGCGTCATCGGGTGAGCTCGATTTACCTTGTATGCGAGCCATAATTCACTGTTCCATCAGAGTTCGTGCTCTAGGAGAAACCGATCTGAACCCAGTTTCTGGCCTAGGCAAAGTTTCGCAACTGTTCTTTGCATGGATCCAGCCGGGGAACATCGTTGCAAACATTATTGCTGGCGGAGTTGCAGAAGCTGGCGCACAGCAGTGAGCACTAAACCTGTGGATATGTTAAATACAGCTCATGTTGCCTCAGAGCGGGCGATCTTATGCAAGACCTGAAAACAGGCCATTTATGTCATGCATCACCTAGAGCACAATTTTATGGGCAGTTAATAGGGTCCACGGTTTCAATTTTTGTCACGACGACTGCATACATGCTCTATAACCGGGCCTACACTATACCGGGCCCTTCGTTTCCAGCACCCACTGCCTATGTGTGGCTTAACCTTGCAAGATTACTTCGTACGTTTCAGGTCATACTCCTTCTCTTTCTTACCATCGTTTTCAGGCGATGGACGACTACCAACTAATAGCGGCCAATTTATGGCTGCCTTCGCACTCCTGTTTGGAATGATATCGGCTGTGAAAGTCTATACTTCATCTCGACAGTCTATATATGCGAAGTGGATCCCGTCCGGGGTTGCCTTTGCCATCGGGTTTCTAAATACTCCATCATTCTCCATCGCTCGTCTTATTGGAGGGATCCTGGAATACGTGTATCGCACGCGGTATGCTCGTGGTGGAAATGATATTCGGCTTGTGGTGGTTGCAAGCGGTTTTGTATTAGGGGAGGGTGTGATAGGCATTGTTTCTCTCATCCTACGGACATTCGGAGTCGATGCGTTTAGTTGTTGGGGCTGTGGCCATGGACAATGTGGCGGATGCTCTGCAGCTGCTTGATGCCACGTTCGTCTGTCCATTTCTTGACTGTATGTATACCCATGGCCACGTTGTATCCACGTATACTACATATATATGCCCGTGTCTGCCTTTCATCATGACTCAAAATCGCTATATCAGTGTATTGACGCTTCGTCTCATTCTTTCTTCATCTTACTTTCATCTCCTGTCCTCCACCAATGTCTTCAGACCGTATTGAACTCGCCAAGATTCCGTCACTGACGCTTTACAAGAATTCGGACGCCGTTGGTCGCCGGACAAGGCTCCCACAACTTATTTGCAAAGGAACACCATGCAAGCTATACCAACCAGAAGTTGTACATTGCACTAGGTTACCGGGAGGCCATGGCACCGAAGTTGATTGGAAAGTAAGCGATGCATACTGCCATTCGTTACCACAGACTCTAAACCCATACGGCTTTCAGTGTGTAGCAGACCTTCCAGACTCATTGCGTTTTGGAAAAACCGACGTGAGTTGCGAAGGATGGTCAGGTCCGGGCGACTCATACGTGGTGAAGGGTGTGTATTCTACGCCATGCAGCCACCGCATGTATTGACACTGTGCGCAGGTTCATGCTCGCTCGAGTACAGACTGGTTGAAGTGCCTGGCGCACTCAGAAACAAAAGCACGGGATCTAGCTGGTCATGTACAGTTCACAGTCATGTCATTAACCCATCTGATTTGATTCCCGCACCAGCTGAAAAACTGTTATCTAACCTCTTTACGGCCATTTGGGCCATAGTCCTCTTCTACATCGCCTACACCTTCATCTATCAGTGGTTAACTGCTCGAAACCAACGAAGAACGGCTGCATCAAGACCGTCAAGTGGGCCTCGACCAGGATCTGGAGGAGGAGGAGGCGGCGGCGGCGGCGGGCCGGGATTCTGGAGACGCCCACCGGGCGGATTCGATGACCCGCCTCCGCCATACACTGATAACCGCAAGCCAGATTCCTCAGGCGAGGGCTGGCAGCCTGGCTTCTGGACTGGTGCTGCCCTTGGCGGCCTTGCCACGCACGTGTTCAACAGGACCACTCAACCAACAGCTCCTCAGCAGCCCGCACCTTATGAGGGGGAACGTGAAAGGACTATCAATGTTCCATTCCTTTCGCGTCCTCTACGACGTGCGGCACCGGCGCGACCGGTTTATGACAATGACGATAGGGGCGAAGGATCGTCAAATTTGGGATCCATGAGGCAGAGTACTGCATACGGAGGCTCGAATGTCCGGTGAAGTGCGGGCTTTATCGACCCTTTGCATCTTAGCAAACATGGCATGTAGATTGTCGTACTTACATAGTGGCAATTGTCTAAGTCTGGGCCATTCACGTCGAATGATAGTAACGTGCATTTTGATCCGCAAATCCTGGAGTCCTCTCCCACTACACAGCAGCTTCAACAGCTCGTCGCCATTTAAATCCCAATATGAAAGGGACGCACTAGAAAATCTGACCTTATTGTTTCGATGGGACTGGGTTCACCGTCGCTAAATATATTGAACTACTCCACGTCTGTTGTCAACAAGGAATGGACCAATCAGAGTTCCTGATCTGCAAATTTGAAGTACATACTACCCTATACTACCCCATTGGGAAGTTTTCGTTCCTGAAGTATGCGCTCATTGCGCTGTCAAAGCTTTCACCGAAGACTGCTGGCGACAAGAACTAATCACAGGCATTATGCCTCCTCGGAGAGTCTCTAGACAAAATATCTCGAAGACTCGACGCGACTTTGCTAGCGAATCGGGCTTAAATGCTCGTCCATTCTTTGAAAGGCGTGCCTGGCACGCTTTAAGCGACGGATGTATCATCAGTGGAATTTCTGGGAGGGAAGATCCTTTAGATGCTCTTGTTGCCAAGAAAGGCGCACAAAGTAAAACATTGCAAGATTTCCCAGTCGGTGGCATTGCTGATACGAGTAGTATAAGATGCGTCTGAATATTCAAGCTTTCAAGATGTTGGAACACAGTATGTCTGTCGTTTTCACCGTTGTTGGATTATTTGCACATGTTACTTATCTACAGAGTGGCAATGTTCAAGGCGATCTGTACGCACGTCAGGAATGGATTCGTGAAATATTCTCTCAAAAGCAGGGGTGACCGGGAGTCTATCATGCTGTTTCTCAAGGAGCTCTGGCCATCGAAGATTTCAGCCGTGGCCTGGCTGACGTCGAGACAATTGAGTTATGCAACTTGAAGTAGGCTGACTCAAGTAGCTGACGCATTGACAAACGCAGTATCGATGCCTCGCTGAGCGAGCATGTTTGAAACTTGAAGTTTTGGAACCGGTCGTAGTGTTCCCGTGGCAGTATTTACCACAAGAAGAAGACGCCACCACGATTCAATCCGGAGAGCTGACGCTTGCTTGCCGTTTGTGTCACCTACCGTGATGGACAGACCTGACATGTGCTTCCTGTACATCACACAATCGTTTTGATAAGCACTTTCACCAAAAAGACACCATGCTATGCGAGTTGAAGGAATACTGTGCCTCTTCCCACCTTCAGCTTGTCAAATATCCCCCCGGTAAGTACCAGTCTATTCCATCCCTGTTCGTTACTGCCTCACGCGATGCCACTTTCAAGGCTACTTTTCTCATAAAATCAAATGAGTTTTCGGAGACACCAACGTCCCTGCCGGTGCCTTTTTCTTTACGATCACCGTTGTAGGTCACAGCAATGCGGCGACTGTCTTGTCCTTTTCTCGTGGTCTTGTACTGAGACAGTGGCGGGCGCTTCCAGACTCTGTACCAGTGAGGCTTTGCGACCCCAACGATTTTGATCATACCATTTCTGGCATTTCCCTTTTCGTCTAATGATGGCTTCCTAGGAGTTCTGATAAAACATCGATTGTTTTTTTTACCTTGCTCCAGGAAGAGATGATCATAGACAACGAAGTCGTGTACCCAGTCCCCCAGCCATTCGAGGTCGGTGCTCTCGAGGTGTCCGATCTTCATACCTTATAGTGAGCCAATCATCTCGTCGTATTTTTCCTTGTACCCATCATATAGTTATGAGGTATCGGGGAAATCAGATGGAAACCCAGGCAAGACTATTCTATCATCATCCCTTTTCTTCTTGTAACTGACTATACCCATATCTAGTTGTATTCCTCCATGGTTGTAATCGTTGCTTAGATTGTTATTTTCATCACTCAGACCGATTCACAGGTGGGCCTGGTGCAGGGACGGACCCAACTAACAGAGCATACTTCAACCCGGAAAAGTACAAGGTATTTGCCTTAGATTCAGTTTTTCCCCCTCATATTAAACCCATTTACTAGATTATCCTGTTTGATCAACGAGGAAGCGGGAAATCAACCCCGTTAGTTTGACAATCTTCAATACCTTGCTGCCTTGAACGAGCATCCCTGTTCTGTAGAAGCGCTTCCACAGAAGAAAATACCACATGGGATCTCGTAAAGGATCTCGAGAAACTACGTGAACATCTTAAGATAGAAAGGTGGCATGTGTTCGGCGGCTCCTGGGTGAGTGTGAGAACCGTTCTCTGTCAACCGAGCTTTATTTTTCTCTTTAGGGATCCACGCTGGCACTAACATACGCTCAGGCATGGATTGCTACTGTACTGGGACCCTATCCTGATGTAATCCTGTTCAGACTCATCCTAAACACGTAAAGTCCTTAGTCATCCGGTCAGTCAACGCGGCTGTTACTCATTCTACACAACTGACCTTTGGTCGTCAGTGGAATATTCACATTGCGCAAGAGGTTGTTTCCATGACTGTCAAGTCTCTGTTTCCTAATACAACATTCCAGCGAACTCAAGTTCTTCTATCAAGAGGGCGCCTCCCACCTCTTTCCAGAAGCATGGTAAATTGCAGATGATCCAGGTCTTTTCCCGTTGTATCGAAGTTATTCAACAGGGAGGAATATCTAGCGCCCGTGCCTGAATCGGAGCGCCATGACATGATCAAGGCATACAGTAAATTACTCAACTCTCCTGATGAAGAAGTTAAACACAGAGCCGCCAAGGCTTGGGCCAAGTGGGAGTGCGTCGATTTCCTTCTCGTGATCTTACGAGTGATTGACCTATCCACATGCAGAATGTCGACTTTGAGCTTGAAAGTTGACCCAGAAGATATAGCACGTGCAGAGGACGGCAAGTTTGCTCTGTATGTGTCTTATTCGTTACTATATAGTGCCTCTGAATATTCTCTCTCTCTCTCTTTTAGCGCTTTCGCGAGGATAGAGAACCACTATTTTGTCAATGAGGTTATTGTGCTTTACTCGCTCAATCCACTGGCAAGTAAAAGACGTATTGTTGACAGGGTTTCATGAGAGACGGCCAACTATTGGAACAACAAGCAATTGATAAGATGTATGTGCTCGTTCTATACCTACCTACCACAAAGAATTTCACCAAACATTGCAGCCGTCACATCCCCACTGTGATTATCCAGGGCCGGTACGACGTGGTGTGCCCAGTAAGCCCATCAATTTGTCATACTTTGCTTCGTGGTAACTTTCCCTGCGATAGGCCACTACGGCATATGCACTCAAGAAGGTGACCATCTTATTTTCGTCCCATGGAGGCAATGTACTGAGACGGTGGTAGGCATTTCCGGAGTCGACGTACCATATTGTTCACGACGCGGGTCATTCAGAGCGTGAACCTGGCATCTCGAAACTTCTTGTTGAGGTACTCAAGACTGTATATTTATCTAATTTTCAACTGAAATTTCACGGCAGGCCACAAACAGATTTGCGGATCTTTGACAGTGTAATGTTACTCGCTCCGCACCGTGGTATGAGTAATTGGAACAGAATATCAGTGAATTCACATGTGATATATATTAAATGGAAGAGCAACAAATGGTACACCATTCATTCCGATAACAGTGGCTGATACTATGCCACGCGCCTGCGTGAGGAATTTTCAAGTTTGTAGCCACATTATTTTGTATTGAACTCAGCTCCTGCCGTCAGGATTGTCAAGCATAGAAGGGAATGCGGATTGTGAAGAGAATCAGAGAAAGAAGGATGGGCTCAAGCGCTCAAGCTTCCCGAGTGCTTGGTGTTTCCCACGACATCACGGGCCCCTATTCAGCGGACGCCGTGAGCGTGACTCTGTCAGCCACCCTCAAAACAGTGATGACGCCTATAGTAACGAACGCTTAGGAGGATGTATGCGCAGCAAGGTGAAAGTAAGATGAAAGAAGACGAGACAGGCCCACGTCAAACGGGCTTGAACCTTCAACAACATGCATACATCAAACAATCTTGCTGATAATCACCAAAAAGACATCATACATACTACGCGCATTGGAGGAATTTTACGAGTTTTCCCACCTTCAGCTTGTTATATAAAGATGCCCCTAGTAAGTACCTGTCTCCCACTCTTTGAGATATCTTCAATCGCCTCACGATGCTACTTTTCTCATAAAATCAAATACATTTTCGGAGACACCAACATCCTGCGGGTGTTATAGGTACCTGCCTTTTTCTTTACGATCACCGAGACAGTTTATGTACTCAGAAAGGCTACTTCTCGTGGTCTTGTACTGACACAGTGGTGGGCGCTATGGCGAAGCATTGCGACCACAACGATTCTGAACATCATACTATTTCCAGCATTTCCCTTTTCGTCCAATGATGGCCGCCTGTTCTGCTATTTTCATCGATTGTTTTTTTTTACCTTGCTCCAGGAAGAGATCATCCTAGACAACGAAGCCATGTATCCAGTTCCCCAGCCATTCGAGGTCGGTGCTCTCAAGGTGTCAGATCTTCATACCTTATAGTGAGCCAAACATCCTCGTCACATCTGCGCATTTTCCTTTCATCCACACAGTTATGAGGTTTCTGGAAAATCAGATGGCAACCCAGGCAGGACTATTATATCATCATCTCTTTTCTCCTTGTAACTGACTATGCCTCACCTAGTTGTATTCCTCCATGGTTGTGTTGTTGCTCATATTATTGTTAATTCACTCAGACCGATACACAGGTGGACCTGGTGGAGGGACGGAACCGACTGATAGAGCATTCTTCAACCCGGAAAAGTACAAGGTGATCTGCCTTAGATTCAAATTTTCTTCCGTCTTCAACTCATTTGACTAGATTGTCTTGTTTGATCAACGAGGAAGCGGGAAGTCAACCCCGTTAGTTTGGCCTGTTCAATGCTTTGTTGTTATTGACACGATTTGTAGAAGCGCTTCCACAGAAGAAAATACCACATGGGATCTCGTAAAGGATCTCGAGAAACTACGTGAACACCTCAAGATCGATAGGTGGCATGTGTTTGGCGGTTCTTGGGTAGGTGTAGGAATCCATCTCCGTCAACAGAGTTTACTTTTCTTTGCCAGGGATCCACGTTGGCGCTAGTATACGCTCAGGCATGGATTGCCACTGAGTGCTTGACCCGATCCTGACGTAATCCTGTTCAGACTCATCCTGAACACGTAAAGTCCTTAGTACTTCGGTCAGTCAACGCGGCTGTTACTTATCCTGCACAACTTACCTTTGGTCGCCAGTGGTGTGTGTACGTTGCGCAAGAGGTTGGTTTCCATGACTGTCAGGTCTCTGTTTCCTCATACACCAGTCCAGCGAACTCAAGTTCCTCTATCAAGAGGGCACTTCCCACCTCTTTCCAGAAGCATGGTAAATTGCAAATGATCCACATCTCTTCCCGTTGACGCTATTCATCAGGGAAGAATATCTAGCGCCCGTGCCTGAATCGGAGCGCCATGACATGATCAAGGCATATGGTAAATTGCTCAACTCTCCTGACGAAGAAGTTAGGCACAGAGCCGCCAAGGCTTGGGCCAAGTGGGAGTGCGTCGATTTCCTTCTCGTGATCTTACGAGTGATTGACCTATCCACATGCAGAATGTCGATTTTGAGTTTGAAAGTTGACCCAGAATATATGGCACTTGCAGAGGACGGCAAGTTTGCTCTGTATGCGTCTTATTCGTGACTACGTGGAGCCTCTGATATACTCTGTCTCTTATAGCGCTTTCGCGAGGATAGAGAACCACTATTTTGTCAATGAGGTTATTGTGCTTTATTCGCTCAATTCAAGTAAAAGACGTATTGTTGACAGGGTTTCATGAGAGACGGCCAACTATTGGAACAACAATCAATTGATAAGATGTATGTGCTCGTTCTATACCTACCTACCACACAGAATCTCACAGAACATTGCAGTCGTCACATCCCCACTGTAATTATCCAGGGCCGATACGACGTGGTGTGCCCAGTAAGCCTACCAATTTGTCATACTTTACTTCGTGGTGACTTTTCCCGTGATAGGCCACTACGGCATATGCACTGAAGAAGGTGATCATCTTGTTTTCGTCTCATGGCTGAGTTGTACTGAGACGGTGGTAGGCGTTTCCGGAGTCGACGTACCATATTGTCCATGACGCGGGTCATTCAGCGCGTGAACCTGGCTTCTCGAAGCCTGTTATTGAGGTGCGTATGGCTATGGATCTATCCATTTCTCAACTGAAATTGCACGACAGGCGACAGACAGATTTGCAGACCTTTGACGATGTAGGGTTATTGATATGTTTAGAACTGTCCTTAGTTTTCTCTGAATACCACTGTACTTGATGCCCCATTGAACGCCGTCGGAATTGTCACCAACTTTTTAAAAAAGGTCCTGACCTGTGTTGAATGCTTTGAAATAGAGGTCCTCTGTGCGTCACGGCCGAAAATGAAAAAATGACTAGGTCGAGATGTAGTTGGCGATACGACTGCGCCAAACGCAAAAGTCCTCCACTGTAATCCACGCAGCCGATCCGATCCCCGAGGTGATAAGCCACTGCTCATTTCACATTCTCAACATGGAGGACGTGACGCACCGGATGGAACAACCCGGGTCAGTTTGTAGCGACTACACTATGTTCAGTTATCGACCTAATCCATGGCAAGATAACGGAGTGAGAAAAAGTCGATTTGGCGAAGATACATTTTATGTACGTTCACCAAATAGGGCTGATGCGACATAATCATGTCATTGATATTAATTAGGTACTGTTTACACTCGCTGGCAACCCAAAATAGAAATACGTGTCATCATGGGTCTCTTCAGCTTGTTCAAAGGAAAGAAGAACGACCCCGACGCACCACCGCCAGAATGGAGCGCTGCACCTGAACCAATCGTGCGTCTCTCGTTTTATACATAAAACCAATATTGACGAAACACAGCATGCGTTTGGTAAATACGACGACGCACCAGACGACGAATACCAAGCCGGGGAAGACTTCTGTGCTCGATATCCTGTCTCACCTCCAACCTTGTTATCTTCCCATGTCGTAGAGAGGATCCATTCGCATGGACCCAAGGCATGGGGGATGGAAACACCTTTGACGTCGAGGTTCAAAGGAGCTGTAACGCGCACCGAGTCCGGAACGACGACGATACAGACCAAGAAGAATTGTCCATCTACATGCGTGCTGAGTGATCTGCCCATCCTAGCAGGGCTATACGACGTTCCTGGGGATATGGAAGGAGTGTACTTTGAGGTGACGATCAAGACAATGGATGACACCGTCGCGGTCGGCACAGCGTGTCAGCCATATCCAGATTTCCGACTTCCGGGATGGAACAGACTGAGTGCAGGGTTTCATCTAGACGATTTGAGAAAGTTCTTCGAAGACCCGGACGGTGGGAGGGATTATGTGGGGGATGTGAAAGGGATCAAGGAAGGAGATGTAGTGGGGTGTGGGTACGAGTTTGGGAGAGGGGTGGTGTTTTTCACGTATAATGGGAGGAGGTTGCCTGATGCGTTTGTGGGAGTGTATGTGCCGCGGACGAAATGGGACGTGTATGCAGCTGTTGGGGTGAGTGACGAGTGTGAGGTGCAAGTGAATTTTGGAGGGGAAGAGTTTAGGTGGAAGGAAGGGAACAGCGGAAGGTGGAGAGTGGATAGACATGTTGGGTCTGGTGAAGTGCCTCCAGTGTATTCGTAATTGGCCATTGTCGCGAGGGCCATCGGACTTGTTTTGAAGTATTTGGTAGTCCCGTGCTATCCTCTCAACAAGGCGCGTTCAGCGACAGAGACAATGTCCTTCAACGCCACTCCTCTTGGACAAGGCAGAAGACTAGATCACAGCACTTTTCTCGGAAAACACCAGCAACACCGCCAGCGGGAGACGGATCCTCTTCTTCCCCCTCCTCCTCGCCTCTTCCAACACTCCTCCACGAGGCACGTACCCCCCAGTCGCGTGTTTTTCATATCACCGTCCTAATCTTTTTAAACAGTCATCTTCATCCACCGCCCCCCTCTTCAGACGACGACAACCAGCCTGCCCTCGTTCGCTACGCTCGTCTAAAACAGCGCGAACAAGCCACCGCAATCTCTCTTACCTCACGTCCCGGTGCTCCCGGAATCATCAACACTCCTCCAAACCCTGAGAGGTGGTCCGTCAAGGACACATCCGTCAACGTCGCTACTGCCTTCCACCAAGCCGCAGCCTCTGCCATACCCGACATCATCGACATGCAGACCGTCCCAGATACCACCGCTAACGGTTCCTGGGCTTCCTCCACTTCCACAAGGCCTCCAAGGAGCACCTCGGTAGAATACGAAAAAGAAACACAATCCATCAGTCTTAGAAACAGATTAGCACCTCCCCCCTCGAGAATCAACACCGCAGCTGGAGCTGGTCTCCGTTCAAATCCCAACAACACCACTCCTACCTCTCGACGTCCCCTCACAAAGTCCACCACCTCGGCTACTCTCGTCCCCGATTCAGAGGCAGAAAACGAGTTGGACGTCAACGGACGAGCCAAGAGCCCGTTCAACCAAGTAGTAGACGCTGCCAAGCGGGCGCTAGCACCCGCCACATTCTACCTCCGCCAGCGCTCCCAAGAACCCGAAGGAGCCGCAGACAGATCCACGGCAAGTAATAATGCCAATGGTCAACATTCCAGCTACGACTATTCGGCCGAGGAAAGAGAGTTTCAGGCAAACATTTCTCGAAAACCGACTACCACCACTACTACTAGTACCCACAGGAAGAATAGAATGTCGATAGACAAAAAGGCTTATCAGCCTTCTCCTTCGGATGACGAAGGCTCTGAAGAGTGGTCGGACGACGGGAAGGGGAGAAGAAGAATGAGAAAAAAGAAAAAGCACGAGCCTCTAGGAGGGCCGTTGACGACCCTTCCTGTCATGTCGGCTGATAAAAAAAAGAGAAGAAAGAGTAAAGGCAAGACAGGTGATGAAGATGGTGGATCTGAGAGTGAAGAGAACGTCACTGAAAGGGTTTGTCCCCTTGTTGCGTGCCATAAACATGACTGATGAAACTGCTGCAGGCATCCAACTCGCGATCGTCTATACCGCGACAGTCTGTCCCTCCAGAACCCATACCCAATAACGTCGGTGACGTGTCACTCGACGACGCTGAACAAGGTCTACATTCCATACCAGAAGTAGAAATCGAAGAGGACCAAGTTGAAGAAGAAGAAGAAGAAGCTCACGATTCAGAAAGACTACATTCACCCCACGCTGCACCGACCCACTCTGTTTCATTCTCCATCGGCGCCATCTTAGGTCGCCTAGTCAACGTCACTCTCAGAACCTGTATAAACTTCCTCGTCCTACTCGTCAATCTACTCTCGGCCGTCTTTTTCGTCTTTGGGAGAATCATCGGAACCATCGCGGAAATCCTCTTCCTCCGACCCTTGAAGATTCTAGGTCTCTCGTCATCATCCACAGACCCTCCCAAGCCTATTGGAAAGTACTTGCTCATCGGATTCGCCATCTGTGCCATATGGTACGCAATACAAGAACCCAACAAGTCTATCCCCATCTCCCTCCCCTCCGTCTTCACCAGTAAAACCAAGAAACACGATCCTGTCTACGTCGCTCCAGCCGATGTCCCAACCGACTTTTCACAGTTGGTAACTCGTCTTCAAGCTATGGAATATGCATTTTCCCAGCTAGCCGATGACCGTGCAACCTCTCAGGATCTCCGCGATCGTTTGGACGAGTTGGCAGAAAGCGTGTCCCGCGAGGCGAGAGAGCGTAAACGCGTCATGGACACTGTAGATGGTAAAGTGAGAGATGTGGTCAGAGACGGCGTACAAACTGCCGTTCGTCGCGTGGAAGAGGTGGAGAAAAAGATGGCCCAAGATGTTGAGCGGGTGGATAGGGACAGAAGAGTCGGGGAGGGCTTGGTCACCCGTGTGAAGGAGGTTGAGAACCAAGTCGCTAGTGTCGTTGGTGGTGAAATGGCAAGTTTGAAGAGGGAAATTGAAGCTCTACGAGCCAAGTTGGCCGCATCTGCTGCTGTTGCACCAAGCAAGAAAGAAGCAGCAAGTGACGAGGAGGCTCGGAATAGACTTCGTGTGCTGGAAGATCGTCTGGTCGAGATGGAAGTCGATGTCAAGGATGCAATCGAGTTGGGCAAGAAAGCTGCTCTCGCCGTGCCCACGGCCGGAACGTCGACACCCTGGTGGACCAAGTTTTCACATTCGAAAGGGAGCAGCGGCCTATCAGAAGGCATCACCATCAAGAGCACAGATGGTCAAGACATCACAGCACTACTCGACCAACTCGTCACGTCCTCCGTCCTCACGCATGTATACAAGGATGGTTTGGCTAAAACGGACTATGCGCGCTTCTCTGCAGGCGCGAGGGTGATTCCCTCGTTGACATCACCCACACTCGAGCAGTATCCTACTTCTTGGACTACCCAGGTCGTATCATTCTTCACGGGACACGGGACTGCCATTGGCCGGCCACCCGTTGTAGCCCTGCACCATGAAGTGTATGAGGGCTTTTGCTGGCCATTCAAGGGGAGTGAAGGTCGGCTTGGAGTACTGTTGTCTGCGCCTGTTAAAGTGGAGAGTGTCACTGTGGACCATGTGCCAACTGAAGTGACGAGAGACATGCGAAGTGCGCCAAAGGAGATGGAAGTTTGGGGGTTGATCGACGGAGAGGAGAATAGAACAAAGGTGAAGGAGTGGAAGGAGAAGAAGAAGCTGGAGAGAGAGGTTGCTGGTCAAGAAGGGGACGACGTTGACGTCGTTCCCTACCCTCCCAGTCTCCCGCGCGAGCCAGAGTACATCCGTCTGGCCAATTTCACGTACGACATTGATGGACCAAGCCATATCCAGAATTTCCCCGTAGACGAGGAGATTCGGGAGATGGATCTCGACTTTGGAATCGTCGTGTTGATGATCCAGAATAATTGGGGAAGAAACGATTTTACGTGTCTGTATCGGTTCAGAGTGCATGGGACGAAGCTGGAGGAGGAGGTGCCGGTGCCTATCAGCTTCGAAGGCCCGGAGAGCGTCGAGGAGATGTTGGTGTAAGTCTCGAAATGAAGTATAAAGAAATTAATGTTGGTTGTATTATCTCTCTCTTTCTCTTTTTTTTTTTTACTTATCTACTGGTGATCCCGTACATATGATAGGTTCTAAACTGGTTTTGGTACTGACTACATATATCTCTCGTCGGCATGTCTATGTATATACACTATGCAACCGTTATGCTCTCCAGTATCAGATGACAAAAACTTTGTTGATGCTCACGTCATGATTCACGAAGAGCCACCATCAAGCTCAACCTCGTTTCTCGACCAAATTCTCCAACCAGGCTCATCCCTCCAACCAAACTTCCTTCTCGCTGTCGACGTCGCATTTACGTTGCTCTTCCTCGTACTCGTCACCTTGTTATACCTTACCGCCGGCAACTTGCACGTCGTTGCACTGATATTGGTCGAACTGGCTCTGTGGGCAAGCGTGAAATGGTGCGTAGTGTCATAAGTTATTGTTGTTTCTTTTCATAATGTCTTGATGTAGGTTCGTGTATGAGCTCGAGAAAACGAATGTTCCTAAACAGAAAAGCGGCTAAGCCACTCTGGCCGTCACCATTCTTCCATGAGCATGATTATTCGCGAGGAATGGACGACGTTTTTACGTTCTTGCGATGCACCATCCGTGTATGCTCTACGATATACTATACATGATGCAAAGCAAAACGGATCTTGAATACCATAACCCTGGTGGTTTGGCACGCTCTATTTTCCGCGTGAAAACTGGATTAGAAGTCTCCGTTGAATTGGCGTCTAACCAAGGTGTCACGACCGTAAGTTGCGATCAGCCTCTGTGTTCAAAGACTCTACAGTGAAAACATCCGTCGTAACTGACAGTTATTTAGTCCTGGTTCCCGATATGACGGTCTTTAACGTTGAATGAACCACTTTTTTATGTTCGCTCCAAGAATTTGCTTGTGCATTCTCGGTTTTGGAAAACACCGTTTCAAGATTATCACTGCGGTGGCACTTTGAAAGGGTAACATGAACCTGTTCCAATTGTGAAGAAACAGTTGCTTCTTGGAGCAGCTAGATGTGACGGGTAGCTCTTCATCGTGGCAGAAGCTTATCACCACATGGCATTCTCATTGAGCACGACATGCTTTCTCCGCAGGGATGCAGTAAAGCGTTGCGCAGTCGCTGCTAGTATTTATTTCGCAACGTCTTTCGTTTCATCGCAGTGCAACGACTTGTCGCCACAATGGTAGTTGTGAGTGCCATGGCCTGTTCAAGAGCGTCCCCGTTATTAACATAACACTTTAGGTCGACACAGAGACTGCTAAGAACATCCTAATTGCGTCAGTCTTGTCGTATTCCTCTCTAAACGGCCGTGCTAACACCGCGATAGGATAATGGGCCTTACAGGCACCGGCAAAACATCGGTGAGTCCGTAGACCGGCTTCAATTTTGAGATATTCAGGCATTCGATAGTTCGTGAACGTCGCCAGTGGATCAAGTCTAGTTGTCGGAGGAGATCTGCAATCCTCCACAAGTCAAATACAATTGTCCTCTCCCTTCCTTCTGAACGACCGCAACGTGACTTTGATCGACACACCGGGTTTCGATGACACACAGAGGAGTGACACCGAGATCTTGAACAGCATAGCTAGACACTTGGCCTCAACGTGCGTTCCATACCTCCTGTTTCGGACCGTATTGATTGATCTAGACCGCTGCAGGTACCAAACAGGGACGAAGCTTTCTGGAATTCTCTACTTCCATCGCATAAGCGATTTTAGAATGAGTGGCATCTCGACCAAGAACTTTCGAATGTTCAGAGAACTCTGTGGCGATAATTCGCTCAAGAACGTCGTAATCGTCACCAATATGTGGGGCGAAGTAGCTCACCAACTAGGTGAAGCTAGGGAGGCCGAGTTGGCTAGTAAAGATTTCTTCTTCAAACCAGTATTGGCCAAGGGCGCTCGGATGATGCGCCATAATAACACACATCAGTCTGCAAAGGAGATATTACAAAGCGTAATGGAAAATGTGCCAGAAGCAATGAGGATTCAGGAGGAACTCGTGGACGAGAGAAAGACGATTTCTCAGACTGCCGCTGCTGCTGAAGCGGAGAGAGAGCTGAGGGAGCAGCAAGAACGACACAAGCAGGAGATGTTGCGAATACAGAGAGAACGAGAAGGCACAGTATTTTTCAAATCTTTGCATCGTTCGATAGACTCTGAGTGTTGATTGTTCAACTAGAGGCTATAAGAGCGCGAGAAGAGAAAGCTAGGCGAGAGAAGGAAGCAGAGGAAGCGAGAATTAGAGCTGAACTTGTTGAAGCTCAGAGGAGGAGAGAAGAACTTGAGCGTCAAATGAGAGAGGAACAAGCAAGACTAGAACAACAGGTGAGGGAGGAAAGAGAGGCAGCGGAGCGCAGAGCGGCAGCGGAAGCTACAGAACGTGAGCGCCAAGCGGCAGAAGTTCACGCTCGAATTCTTCAAGCTCAAGCTGAAGCGGAGCGCGAGAGGTGGAGATTGCAGGAGGAAATGGCGCAGCTTCGAGCTGATGATGATGATGATGATGATTGGGAATGTATTATTGCTTAAAGCTATATCAACTAGAGGGGATAGGTTTGTTTGTTTATTATTATTCAGTAAATGACTTTTCATATATGTCCAAGAACGACATGCTTGGGACTCATGAATATTTGAATCCTTCAGGCTCCAGAGGCGTGTTTCCACAGCATGGGTACCACGTTGAAAGTTAATTCTGAACTTGAAATCTGAAATCGAACCGTCTGCTCGTACAAGACGACATCATTACGGTGCCCTGTGTCCATCCAGGCAAAACCAACATCTCTGACCGTCGTTCTATCTCGCATCTTTGAAATGGTTTCATTCACTAGAAGACCTGGCAAGGTCGGGGCGAGTTCGAATGTCCATCGAGGATCACCATACTTTTTGTTTTTTGTTTTTTCTCTCTCCATTATACCCCGTCGCATCTTGGCTCAAGGTAGAGTGTCTGTCTATGTCTCTATGCCATAGCCTCATCCGCTTCTCGCTCCTTAGCGCCTGCTCTTCCCATAGTTCCGTGGAAAGTAAGTTAGCCGTTAAATCGACTCTAACTGGCCTCTCTTCATGATTTGTGTTTCGTTCGCTCTTGTTTCCCGTCTGCTTGTCTCCATCTTCTACTCCCCATCTTCCTATCTCATCTTCCCTTCTCCTGCCCTTCTCGATCCTCTCTTCATGTCATTCCCGTTCTTCTGCTCCCCCTGCCCTTGTTCGCTCCCCTCCTCCCCTCTCGCCCATCTTATCCTTGTTTCCATCACATATTCCACCATCGCTTTTGTATTTTTATTCTCGAGTAGACTCCCTTCATCCCATGCTCCTCCTCTCACACTCGTTCCCTCTCTCGTGTAAACGTCTTCACCATACATCCATGCTAACGTTCTCCGCCTTTGACAGATACCGGGTTCTGCTGAACTATACGAATATCTTACAGGCCCAGATGATGATGCTCTAATTGCGTGAGTGAGGCTTTGTACCCAGGATCTCCAACCGTCCTTTTGCCTCACATCTTTGAAATGGTTCCATTCACTAGAAGACCTGACAATGTCGAGGCGAGTTCGAATATTCGTCGAGGATCACCATACATTCATGCTAACGCTCTCCGCTTTTGACAGCTATCAGGTTCTGCTGAACCATATTCCGCATATTTTACAAGCCCAGATGACGATGTTATAATTGCGTGAGTGAGCATTATGTTAACTATTATATGCTGACAGAAGCCGAAAGCGTTATGGGAGCCACTGGAAGTGGCAAGACAACTGTTCGTAATATTGTTACAATTCTCGATCCTTAGCTCATCCTTGACATTAGTTCATTAACATGGCCAGTAAATCAAATTTGCGAATTGGTCGTGGATTGGAGTCCTGCACCCACATCGTGCAAACCGCGGCTCCTTTCGTGCTGGATGGCCGTACAGTCACTCTGATCGACACGCCTGGATTCGACGATACGCAGAAGAGTGACACGGAGATCCTGCGAATGATCGCGATCTACCTCTCCACCGCGTAAGCAAACTCAACAATGACACAACTTTGCCTTTAACGTTATGGACACAGGTACGAAAATGGCAAGAAATTGGCCGGAGTCATCTACCTCCATAGGATCTCCGACTTCCGCGTTGGTGGAATATCCAGGCGAAACTTCAAAATGTTCAGAGAATTGTGTGGTGACGATAGTCTGAAGAATGTGCTGATCGTCACCAACATGTGGGGAGAAGTTGATCTCCAAGTTGGCTTGGCTAGGGAGAACGAACTGAGTTCAAAGGATATATTTTTCAAGCCAGCCCTCGACAAGGGTGCACAATCTCTGAGGCACAACAATACAATCGAATCTGCTCACAATATCATTAGGCAAGTGATGAGAAACCCCCCCGTCACTCTCCAAATCCAGGAAGAACTTGTTGATCAGAAGAAGGATATCTCCGAAACGGCTGCTGGGATTGAACTCACCAAAGAACTTCGCGAACAAGCCGAGAAGCACCGAGAAGCAATCGTCGAGCTTCAGAGAGAAATGAGAGGTACTTGTACAGTTAAAGATTTGTTGCACTGTTGCTAATTTGACATGTAGATGCAATCAAGGCCAAAGATGAGGAGACCAGAAAAGAACTCGAGGTCGAGACAAGGAAGCTACAACAAGAGATGGAACGGATTCAGAGGGAATCCAGCACGCTAGCCGAGAACTATCACTTGGAAAAGGCGAAGATGGAAGCGCATATGAAGGAGATGGCTGAGGCAGCGCGGCGTGAGGCAGAGAAAGCAGCAGAAAGTCATAGACAACAGATGGAGATGTTGGAACAACAGTTGCGCAACACTGAGGCCAGTATGACCCGCGAACGTGGTGAACTCCAAACGCGGCTGAATGAAATGAGACGAGAATACGAAAATAGCAGGCGTCGTAGAGGTGGTTTCTTCTCCATGATTGGAGGAGCCTTAGACCGTATCTTTGGAATTTAAAGTATCAAGGCCGCTGTTAACAACATGTTTCTTGTTAACCAGAATATCAATGCCTTTATGCGTAAGGATGATGCACCACATGGAAAAAGTTACTTTCCATGACCAAGAACTCAGACTACATAAGTCCACCCAGCGGTCAGGAAAAAAGTGATATTGGTCCAAGTCCGTGAGTCACAACCCCGGGCCGCTTTAGGAGTCTCTCTTTGCAATGAAAACATCCGTCGTAACTGACAGTGGAAAGTTGTGAATGCACTGATTCCCAATATACGACGATCTTATGACGTTCAGCGTTGAACCGACCACGCCATTAGTTCGTCTTGTTATGTTCGCACGAAAGGAAGGGGTCCAATTATTGGGGTTTCCCTGCGCTGTCTCGATTTTGGAAAACGCCGTTATACTTCTCCGACGAAGAACCCATAAGTTATTGAACGAGTGAGTCTTATCACTGCGGTGACATTGTGAAAGAATCATCACTTCACTTACACATCAGATAACTAGATGAACGTGTTCCAACTGTGAAGGGGAAACTTGCTTCTATGGACATAGAAGATGTGGCTATTCGACGATTATCGCAAAAGCATGCCACGGCATGACAGTCTCTTTGAACGGAGGAAGCTACAACAAGAGATTAAACGCATTCAGAGGGAGTCCAGCACGCTAGCCGAGAATTACAACTCAGAGAAGATCCAAGATAGAAGCGCATATGAAGAGGATGGCTGCGGCAAGCCCGGCTAGAGCAGCGCGAAGCACAGAAAGCAACAGAAGCTCATAAAGAACAGATGGGGAAGTTGGAACGACACTGCGGGAAGTCTGCCCCGCTATTTCCGAAAAAGGTAATGCCGTGTTGCCACTGGTGTCCGTTGATAATACTCGACGCAGATGTGACGGCGAGTGTTGCTGTTCCATTCCAAGCAGTGGAGAAGTTGTCCAATAACATCGCCATGGAGCGCCATGAAGACGGCAATCTTGGTGAGTTAGCAGCGACAGGTCTAGCCGTCTATTAGTAGTACCTCGTTCTGACTCCATCCTGGGAGTTTTGTTGGATTGTTGTCCATTGCGATCACTGTCGCAGTGTGCGTCCGTGTTGAGTAAAAAAATATCTTCGTTTGGGAGGCAGCCTACTTGTTCGGAAGCTTGGAACAAACTGCCGGTCAACGGGGGCGTCTGCAAACGGTTGTCACTCAAGATGATGAGAGAATACAGAAGCTTCTTGAAGCTTCCGAGTCGGGAGACAATGCAGGGGTTACTCTGGAACTGATCGCGTCGCATATCGCAGAAACGGTGTGATACGATTGTGGATGCGTTTGTGGTATCGGAGGAAACACGATTGTGTTTGCTCAGACATGTCAACAGGGTGTTGACATGATCTCGACACGCCCATGCCACCCTAGGTTCCATGATGTCCACAGTTATCTCCGAGTCACTTATTATATACTCATAGGTCCTTGTAGTTTCCCTTGTCCTCTCGTACTATAAGTCTATAACAAGCTACTATTGTTCGTGTCAGGTTCCTTCCCTACCGACAAAAACGTTCAATCGCTAGAGTTTATCATCACAGGTGTATACTGCGCGACACTGGACGCTATTGAAGCGCGACGCTCACCAACCTTTACACCACATTGTGAAACACTGAAACTTGTAAAACCATCAACACAAGTTACCGGA
>KN818231.1:458224-514264 GCA_000827485.1 Amanita muscaria Koide BX008
AAGCCCAGCCTCCTTACTCGGATAAGGCAAATATAATCCCCCCTGTCTTTCCACAGTCTTATTGACCTCCCCTCGACTTGAATTTGACTCTTTTTTTTACTTGCGGCCAACAGTTTTGGAACCAAACTCAATGCGGGGCTATACAAATTCCGTACGCAGGCGTGTCATTGCGGTATGTAACAGCCGTCACTAGGTCGATGGAATGAATGCTATATACCATTTACTGTTCTTCATTTTAATATACAGCAGTTGTTTGTATCACGTATTTATTTACTGAGGTTCTGCACCAATTATTTATAACACGGTGCGGAACGGGTATTTGGTCCACGGATAACCGGAGAAATTTGAGGACGACCTTGTTCTAATATGTTGTGTAACCTTACATTGTTCAAATGTCCGCAAATCTGTCTGTGGCCTGTTGTGAAATTTCAGTTGGCTGATAGATACGTTAAAAGTCTTTACTTACCTCAACAAGAAGTTTTGAGATGCCAGGTTCACGTGCCGAATGACCTGCGTCATGGACAATGTAGAACGTCAACTCGGGAAATGCCTGCCGCCGCTTAGTACAAGACCACAGTGAAAAGAAAGTAAAGCGGTCACCTTCTTGAGTGCATATGCCGTAGTGGCCTACCACGAGGAAAGTAACCAGGAAGGAAAGCATGACAAATTGGCAGGCTTACTGGGCACACAACGTCATATCGGCCCTGGACAATTACAGTAGGGATGTGACGGCTGCGATGTTTGGTGAGATTCTTTGCGAAAGGTATGGCACGAGTGCATACATCTTATCAATTGATTGTTGTTCCAAGAGTTGGCCGTCCCTCATGAAGCCCTGTCAGGAATAGGTTTTCAATCGAGTTGAGCAAGTAAAGTACAATAACCTCGTTGACAAAATAATGGTTCTCTATCCTCGCGAAAGCGCTACAAGAGGCAAGATATCAGAAGGACCATATGATCACGAATAAGAAAACATACAGAGCAAACTTGTCCTCCTCTGCGCGTGCTATTTGTTCTGGATCAACATACAATTTCGAAGTTGACATTCTGCGTATGGCTAGGTAAGTCGCTCGGAAGACCGCCGACAGGAATCAGACGCACTCCCACTTGGTCCAAGCCTTGGCGGCTCTGTTTCTAACTTCCTCTTCCGGAGAGTTGAGCAATTTGCTGTATGCCTTGATCATGTCATAGCGCTCCGATTCAGGCACGGGCGCCAGATATTCTTCCCTGTTGAATAACTTCGATACAACGGGAAGAGACCTAGACCATTTGCAATTTACCATGCTTCTGGGAAGAGGTGGGAGGCGCCCTCTTGATAGAAGAACTTGAGTTCGCTGGAATGGTGTATGAGAAAAACAGAGACTTGGCAGTGATGGAAACAACCTCTTGCGCAAGGTGAATATCCCACTGACGACCAAAGGTAAGTTGCGCAGGATAAGTAGCAGTCGTGTTGACTTACCGAAGTACTAAAGACTTGACGCGTTCAGGATGAGTCTGAACAGGATTACATCAGATCGGGTCCCGGTAAAGAAGCAATCCCTACCTGAGCGTATGCCAGTGACAACGTGGATCCCTGAAAGAGAAAAGTCAAGTTCTGTTGACAGAGATCGATTCCTACACTCACCCAGGACCCGCCGAACACATGCCACCTATCGATCTTGAGATGTTCACGTAGTTTCTCGATATCCTTTACGAGATCCCATGTGGTATTCTCTTCTGTGGAAGCGCTTCTGCAGAACAGGGATGCTCGTGTCAATAACAGCAAGATGTTGAGCAAGGTGAAACTAACGGGGTTGATTTCCCACTTCCTCGTTGATCAAACAAGATAATCTAGTCAAGTGGTTAAGATGAGAGAAAAAGTGGAATCTGCGACAGATCACCTTGTACTTTTCCGGGTTGAAATACGCTCTATCAGCTTGGTCCGTCCCTCCACCAGGCCCACCTGTGTATCGGTCTGAGTAATGACGACAACATGCTAAGCAGCAATACAACCATGGAGGAATACAACTAGGTATAGTCGTGGTCAGTTACAGAGAAAAGGGAGATAATGATAATTTGGTCTTGCCTGGGTTTCCATCTGATTTCCCAGATACCTCATAACTGTATGGATACAAGGAAGAATGCGCAGATGTGATGAGGATGTTTAGCTCACTACAAGGTATGAAGATCGGACACCTTGAGAGCACCGACTTCGATTGGCTGGGGGACTGTATACATGACTTCGTTTTCTACGAGGACCTCTTCCTTGAGCGGGGTAAACAGTAATCGAAGTTAATCTGGTACTATATCAGAACAGGAATGCATCGAAAAGGGAAATGCCGTAAATGGTATAACTCGTGTTCAGCAAAAGCTTCACCCTGAAAAACTATAAAATGAATGCCGTAGAACTCCTCTCTTTTCTACTTCCATTACCATGTCGGACAAGGTCTATACCCAAACCCCGCCACCACCGACGGCTCTCGCTCAGGATCCTCAAGCTCAATTGTCGGAGCAAGCACAAGAACAATACCAACAGGTTCTTGATCACTTTTCGCAGGACACGTATAGCATTCCTGCCATAGAAAACGACGCGCAGCTTTCTGAAGAAGAGAAGTTTTGGCTTTCTCGTGAATGTCTTCTGAGGTATGTCATCGTTGGTATTCGAAAAGACGCGTGCAGATGCGACTTGTCTTTTTTCAAATACAGATATCTACGAGCCTCGAAATGGAAAACCCAAACAGCTATCAAACGTCTTGAACTGACTCTCAAATGGAGAAGGGAGTACGGTCTTTATGATTTAGTCACTGCCAAGCACGTCGAACCCGAAGCAGTGACAGGAAAAGAAATTGTCTACGGATATGACATTGAGGGCCGTCCAGCCTTCTATATGTTCCCTAGCCGTCAAAACACAGACGAACCTACTCGCCAAATACAGTTTGCAGTATGGATGCTGGAACGCTGCGTCGACCTTATGAGACCAGGTGTAGAGTGAGTGTCGTTGTATGATTGTTATCGCAACTCACCCAGTCTAGGACTATGACTCTCCTCATCAATTACGCTGATAAGGCAAAAAGTCCAGCAATTGGTACCGCTCGCGCTGTACTTAATATCTTGCAAGAACATTACCCGGAACGTTTAGGGAAATCGCTCATTATTAAGATACCCTTTCTTGTTAATGCCTTCTTCAAAATCATCTTGCCATTCGTTGACCCTGTCACACGGGAGAAAATCAAGTTCAATCCAGACGTCGTAAAGGATGGCTATTTCACGCCAGAGATGCTTATGACCGGGTCTTGGGAAGGTGCCGCTGACTTCGAGTACGACCATGACAAGTACTGGTCTGCCCTAATATCTCTATGCGAAGAAAGGAAAAAGGTATGGCTCCAGAAGTGGAGGTCACTCGGTGGTACTGTGGGTATCAAAGAGTGGGACTACAAACAGGAAGACGGAGCAGAAAAGGTCATAGAACTACTTCCGGTGCCACAAGTCAAAGTTGAGCTTGCTGAGCCTGGGGATGCGGAAATTGGAGTTGCCGTCTCTTCTGATGAACAAAAAGGCAGCGATGATGACAAGCAGAATGGCCATGCCAACGGCCACGCATTAGAGTCAGTCGCGGAGGTTCCAGAAGCAAGCGGGGTAGTGGAATAAGTTATCTGGGTCGTTCTGTGTAGTTCATATATACCCTTATATACTAGACGTGGCACTTTGAGTTACATATTTCCAACGCGAATGGCTCAAGGAATCATATTGGGGCAGTGGCTTGCATTGCGCCGTCCCACGCCAAGAACGAGATGTGTATCACACGTTTGTAAGTATCGGCGGGAGGCTACTTGCATGTGCCATCCGAAGCAGAACTCCGAAAGGGATGTTAAGCCTTCACTAACTCCACTGATGGATCGATGGAGCGAGCTCACTGCTGCCCGTTATTGTACGCTCTTTATAAGTAATTATGATCTATTCAAGACAGATGAGAGTACTCTAGAAATCCTTTTGGAATGGGAAAGGCCTTAAGCAGGAAGGCCAGCAATTTAATTTTCTTAGAAGAGACGAGTGAGCATGCTGCAGGCTGAAATTTCCCAGGACCTGTCTTCAACCTGCATCAAATCACGATTCCAGGAACTGAGAGCAATCCACTTCGCTTCCCAACTCAATATTGAATACATGTACGAAATGCCCCCTACCACCTTTCTTGTCCACTCCCATCATGTCAGGCAAACTATATACCCAAATTCCACCACCACAGACGTCCATTATCGAAGACCCCTTCGCCCAATTATCAGAGCAGGAACAGGAACTATACCATCAAGTTTTCAATCACTTTTCCAATGACGCCTATACCATTCCGGACATAGATAATGACGTCCAACTGTCTGAAAAAGAGAAATTCTGGCTTTCTCGCGAGTGTTTCCTGAGGTATGTCGGCGTGACTCCTTGAGTGACACGTTGCCGACGCGATTTATGACAGATTCCTGCGGGCGTCGAAATGGGATTCTCAAATAGCTATTCAAAGGGTTGAAAAGACCCTCAAATGGAGAAGGGAGATCGGCCTCTATGATTTGATCACTGCCGAAAGTGTCGAAGCTGAAGCGATGAAACACAAAGAAATTGTCTACGGGTACGACGCTGAAGGTCGTCCAGCCTACTATATAGTCCCCAGTCGTCTCAGCTCCCCCGATCCTTTACCGCAAGTACACTTGGCAATCTGGATGATGGAGCGTTGTATCGATCTTATGAGACCAGGTGTAGAGCACGTATATTTCTATCACAAATCTAGCTGCCTGCTTACACGAGGATTAGGACCATTACCTTACTCATCGACTTTGCCGATGCAAGGCTTCCAACATTCACTATCGCTCGCTCTTTACTCAGTATCATACAAGAACATTATCCCGAACACCTTGGGAAAACGATGATCATCAATCTATCCTTTTTCGTTAACACTTTCATCAAACTCATCTGGCCTTTTGTTGACCCTCGCTCGCGCGTGAAAACCAAGTTCAATCCAGAGGTCATAAACGAAGGTTATTTCACGTCCGATATGCTCATAACCCGATCCTGGGGAGGAACTGCGGACTTCGAGTACGAGCATGACAAGTACTGGCCTGCTTTGATTTCTCTGTGTGAAGAAATGAAACAGCAACGGTTTCAGAGATGGCGATCACTCGGCGGAACGATTGGTATCAGAGAGTGGGACTACAAACGGGAAGCGGGTGCGGCAGCCTCAGAGCAAGTAACAGAGCAGGCCGCCAAATCGGAACCAAAAGGCAGCAGTGATTGTGCCAACGGTCAAGCATCGGACTTTGTCATAGGTGCTCCCAAGCTTTCTGCTGCAGCCATTTAGTAGGGTCAGTAATTTGTCTTTCATATGCCCTTATTCAGATGACATACCTGTCGTGCAGATATTAACTTGCCGATCATAATGAAAAACGGCTATGGAGTCCTGTGCTCATGCGTGTTGAATATTGATATTGAATGCTTGTGGGTCGCAGGTCATGATGTGCTTCAATAGGTTTTCGTCGATAATAAATCTCGATAGTGTGATCTACGGAACAATCCTTAGACTGGATCTATCAAAGTCAACCGTGACCCTGACGCAAGTCCAGACAAGGCGAAGCACGTTCATTTTTTGTTTTTTTAAAGACGCAAGAGGGAACCTGTTGGTGTAGGGAGAGGGCTGCAACGCGGTTGCTTGTGGGGAAAAAACTCGGCGGGATTGCTTGGGGTGTCAGATGGGACTGCCGAACAAGAGCCCGGCGGAAGATGGCAAAGTCAGTGATATTTGTGGACACCGGACGTGATCGATGTGATCCGTTGCAATACCTAGCATTCCTCTCGTCCATCGCGCAATGCAGTGTGCTGTGAATCTCGGCATTCAATGACCCTTAGGCCTGCGTTTTGAATTTCGGTCCGTATGGTGTCTGGGGTCGGCCCCTGACCCTTTTGCTTTCCAATTCTGACATGGTAGATCCCCTGAACTACAAAAAAACACCGTTAATGTAGTTCCGTTCTTTTTGTTCTCCCCATCATCATGTCCAAAGTCTATACCCAAATACCCCCACCACCTACAACTCTCACTGCAGACCCACGCGCCCATTTATTGGAGGAAGAGCAGGAGAAATACCAACAAGTCCTTGATCACTTTTCCCGGGACGCGTATACCATTCCTGGCACAGGTATTGATGCACAACTTACCGAAGAAGAGAAGTTTTGGCTTTCTCGCGAATGTTTTCTGAGGTATATGCGCGTACTTCCGTATGGACGTGTGCTGACACGACCTTGGAACAGATTCCTCCGAGCCTCTGAATGGGATTCTCTAAAGACTATCCAACGAGTCGAGAGGACGCTCAAATGGAGAAGGGATTTTGGCATTTATGACTTGATCTCCGCCAAGCACGTCGAACCGGAAGCAGAGAAAAATGAAGAAATCATCTTTGGATATGACACTGAGGGTCGGCCGGGTTACCATATCGTTCCCAGCCGTCTTAGCGCATACGAGCCTACGCCCCAAGTACAGTTGACGTTCTGGATGCTAGAACGTTGCATCGACCTTATGGGACCAGGTGTAGAGTGCGTGTAATCGTCATCACAATTAGCAGGATACTTACAAGGCGATCCAGGAGTTTGACCATGCTCGTCGACTTTGCTGATTCAAGGATTCCATCAATCGCCATCGCTCGATCTTTGCTCAGTATTCTACAAGAACATTACCCGGAACGTCTGGGAAAAGCATATGTCAACAACCTGTCCTTTTTCGTTAATACATTCATCAAACTCATTTGGCCTTTTATTGATTCCTACACGCGTTCGAAGATCAAGTTCGATGCAGAAGTCATCAACGAGGGGTATTTCAAGCCAGAGATGATCATACCTCGTTCTTGGGCGGGAACTGCTGAATTCGAGTACGATCACGATCAGTACTGGCCCGCCCTGGTTTCTCTCTGTGAGGAGAATAAAACGAAATGGCTTGAGAGATGGAGGTCACTCGGTGGCACGGTGGGTATCAAAGAGTGGGATTACAAGAAGGAAGATGGTGATGTTACGGACTCATCACAATTAGCGCAGGCCGTCGAAGTTGCGGTAGCTGAGCAGCTTCAAGTTCCATATAAAGGCAGCAATGGTGCTCTTCCGAATGGTCAATCTGCCGTCGAGACTCCAGGAGGTTCCGAGCTAGCTAATTAGTGAATGGACCGGTTAGTCGAGTCTTTTATATACTCAGGGTATTCCTTCTACCACTAAGTCGATACCATTTGCGACCATATATTCACCAGAATTAGTGCCGTATACTACAGAAACATCTCTACATTACAACAGCTGCAGTGAGCTATCTCCATAATCTTCTCACTCGACGCTCCACTCTTCTCATTTCTTCCTGCAATTTCGTCCTATGGCGCTCTGCAGCTTGAAGAATCCGAACGTGGGCTTCTGCCGCTTGGCGCTCACGCTCTGCAGCCTCCGCTGCAGCTTGAGCTTGAAGAATTCGAGCATGAACTTCTGCCG
Source organism: Amanita muscaria Koide BX008 (assembly GCA_000827485.1). NCBI lineage: Eukaryota > Fungi > Basidiomycota > Agaricomycetes > Agaricales > Amanitaceae > Amanita > Amanita muscaria. The sequence goes on from KN818231.1 coordinate 465,698, forward strand.
CTTGGCGCTCACGTTCTGCAGCCTCCGCTGCCGCCCTGCGCTCCGCTGCCTCTCTTTCCTCCCTCATACGTTGTGCTTGTCTTGCTTGCTCTTCTCTTAATTGACGTTCAAGTTCTTCCCTCCTTCTTTGAGCTTCAGCAATTTCAGCTCTAATTCTCGCTTCCTCGGCTTCCTTCTCTCGCCTAGCTTTCTCTTCTTGCGCTCTTAACGCCTCTAGTTGAACAATCGGCAGTCAGACTCTATCGATCGATGCAAAGATTTGAAAAATACTATGCCTTCTCGTTCTCTCTGGATTCGTAACATCTCCTGCTGGTGTCGTTCTTGCTGCTCCCTCAGCTCTCTCTCTGCTTCAGCTGCAGCCGCAGTCTGAGAAACGGCCTTCCCCTCGTCCACGATTTCCTTCTGAATCTTCAATGCTTCTGGTACGTTTTCCATTACGCTCTGTAATATGTCCTTTGCGGACTGATGCGTGTTGGTATGGCGCATCATCCGAGCGCCCTTGGCCAATACTGGTTTGAAGAAGAAATCTTGACTCGCTAACTCGGCCTCCCTCTCTTCGCCTAGCTGGTGAGCTACTTCGCCCCACATGTTGGTGACGATTACGACGTTCTTGAGCGAACTATCGCCACAGAGTTCTCTGAACATTCGAACGTTTTTTGTCGAGATGCCACCCATTCTAAAATCACTTATGCGATGGAAGTAGAGAATTCCAGAAAGCTTCTTTCCTGCTTGGTACCTGGGCGGTCGCGGGATTAGGTCAATCAATATAGTCCAAGAAAGGAGTATGGCACGCACGTCGAGGCCAAGTGGCTAGCTATGCTGTTCAAGATCTCGGAGTCGCTCCTCTGTGTGTCATCGAAGCCTGGTGTGTCGACCAGAGTCACGTTGCGGCCATTCAAAAGGAAGGGAGAGGACAACTGCATTTGACTCGTGCAGGATTGCAGACCTCCTCCGACAACTAGATTTGATCCACTGGCGATGTTCACAAACTATCGAATGGTTGAATATTTCAAAATCAAAGCGAGTCTAATGAACAAACCGATGTTTTGCCACTGCCTGTAGGGCCCATTACTCTGTCTCGGTGTTAACGCAGGCATTGAATAGAATGAAATATGGCAATACTGACGCAATTAGGATGCTCTTGTCGTCCTCTGTCGCGGCCTAAAGGGTTATGTTGATAACGAGGGCACTATTGAACAAGCTACTCACCATTGTGGCGAAAAGTCCTTGCTCTGCAAGGAGACGAAGATCATCGCGAACTATATACTATTCGTCACTGCGCAAAGCTTCACTGTGGTTCTACGGAGAAACCAATCGTGCTCAATGAGACTGCCATGCGGTGATAAGCTATTGCCACGACTGCCGAATAGCCCCCGACTCCTGCGGTCACATCTCCTAGCTGTCCACCGAAGCAAGGTTCTTCTTCACAATTGGAACACAGCCATGTTATGTGATGTGCTCATAGAGCGAAATTCCTTTCACCATGTCACCGCAGTGATAAGACTCAGCTGAAGGAACTTCGGAGAAGCGTAACGGCGATTTCCATAATCGAAAAAGCGCAGCAAACCCCCATAAACGGACCCCTTCCTTTATTGCGAACATAACAAAATAAACCAATGGCGTGGTTGGTCCGACAGACCTTCATATCGGGAATCAGTGCATTTACCTGTCAGTTACGACGGCTCCTACCGAGTACTTTGAACACGGAAGCTGATCGTAACTCGGTTACTACGGTTTGTGCTACCATGGTTAGACGCATTTGGACCAATATAGGTTTTTTTCTCTACGAACGCTGGGTGGACCTCCGATTTCTTGGTGCTCGGTTAGAATGGTCATGTGAATTCACACGACGACTGAGAAGTTACTTTGTCACCATGTGGTGCATCAGCCTTGCGCATAACGACATTGACATTCTCGGAACAAGAATCATGAAGCAGCTATTTTGTTCAGGAGAGATGTATGGCTTTCAAGGTTCAAACTACTGTACACGACAAATCGACGTAGGATTAAAGTCCAAAGACACTATCTATGGCTCGTCCGAGCGTGGAGAACAAACCACCCCCGCGACGCTTGCTATTTTCGTATTCTCGTCTCATTTCATTCATCCGCGCCTGAACTTCACCACGTTCGCGGGTCATGCTGGCTTCGGTGTTGCGTAGCTGTTGTTCCAACATCTCCATCTGTCGTTTATGACTTTCTGCTGCTTTCTGTGCCTCACGCTGAGCTGCGTCAGCCATCTCCTTCATATGCGCTTCCAACTTCGCCTTTTCCAAGTTGTAGTTCTCAGCTAGCGTGCTAGAGTCCCTCTGAATCCGTTCCATCTCTTGCTGTAACTTCCTTGTCTCGATCTCGAGTTCTCGTCTGGTCTCTTCATCTTTGGCATTGATTGCCTCTAAACGTGGAATCAGCAACAGTGTAACAAGTCTTTGACTGTGCCAGTACCTCTCATTTCTTTCTGAAGCTCAACGATTTCCTTACGATGCCTCTCCGCTTGTTCGTGAAGCTCCTTGTTGAGTTCAATTCCCGCCGCCGTTTCGGAGATGTCCTTCTTCTGATCAACAAGTTCTTCCTGGATCCGGAGAGTAACGGGGTGGTTTTTCATCACTTGCCGAATAATATTGTAAGCAGATTCAGTTGTATTCTCGTGCCTGAGAAATTGAGCGCCCTTTTCGAGGGCTGGCTTGAAAAATATATCCTTGGAACTCAGTTCGTTCTCCCTAGCCAAGCCAACTTGGGGATCAACTTCTCCCCACATGTTGGTGACGATCAGCACATTCTTCAGGTTATCGTCACCACACAATTCTCTGAACATTTTGAAGTTCCTCCTAGATATTCCGCCGACGCGGAAGTCGGAGATCCTATGGAAGTAGATAACTCCCGACAGTTTCTTGCCGTTTTCGTACCTGGGTCCATAACATTAGACTCGCGAAATAATGTCATTATTGGGTTTGCTTACGCGGTGGAGAGGTAGATCGCGATCATTCGCAAGATCTCCGTGTCACTCTTCTGTGTATCGTCAAATCCCGGTGTGTCGATCAGAGTGACTCTGCGGCCATCCTGCACGAAAGAAGCGGCAGTCTGCACGGTGCTAGTGCAGGACTCCAATCCACGGCCAATGCGCAATTTCGATTTACTGGCCATGTTAATGAACTAGTGTCGGATGAGTTAGAGATCGAGAATTGTAATAAATTTACGAACAGTTGTCTTGCCACTTCCAGTGGCCCCCATGATGCTTTCGGCTTTTATCAGTATATTTAATAGTTAACATAAGGTCACTCACGCAATTGAAACATCATCGTCTGGGCTTGTAATATATTCAGGATATGGTTCAGCAGAACTGGATGGCTGTCAAAAGCGGAAAACTAACGTTAGGATGAATCTATGATCCTGTGGTAATGATTCGAACTTGCCTCGATATTGCTAGGTCTTTGCGTGAATGAAACCATTTCAAAGGACAGTTGGATGGGTGAAGGCCGCTAGTATGTCATCTTATACGAGCAAACTGCTACCTCATGCTTCGATTTCACATTTCTTGTTTTTTAAAGTTCAGAATTAACTTTCAACGTGGTGTTCTACGCAGTCGTTTCTACACAGTGAAAACACGACTTTGGAGCGTGAAGGATTCATGAGGCTTAAGCATGTCGTTAGTTATGCCAGAAAGTTCGAAAACATGAGATGGACACAACACAATGAACTACTTCATCCTGATAGCGGCTACCAACACCGTTTCTCTGATGGCCAGTAAGATTGTCTTGAGTACATACTCGTCTGGTGGATTCATAATACGGCTGACCACCCTCTTCCGGCTTCACGGCACAACTCGGCACTAGCATTTTGATCCTGCGGACCTGTCACATAAACGCCGATCATGATTACGTTCATAGACTACAACTTCTGCAATCGAAAGGTTAGTAAGGGATCGTATGATTCAATTCCGTGCAGTGTGGGGAACTCATTGCGATCACAAGCGTTATATCGTCTCACTCTGAGCAGAATACTACGAGGCGTGATACAATAATCGACGTAAGTGGTACCGACTGCTAGCAACCTGAACTTGAATCCGATTCATGAGACGAGGAGTCGCCCGACTCTCGGCTTTGGTCGCAGCAAGGACGCTGATGCCCGAAATCGGTAGTGAAGTTACGATGGGAGCATTTAATACATGTTATCGTGCCTGGTGCCTTCAATAGAGACCTTTGCTGGGGTCGCCTCTCAAGGGCGGCCTCCCCACTATGTTTGGAAAACTATTCTAAGCTTTCTAGATCGGTTCTTTTCAACCACCTCAGCAATCGTCAGTTGTACTTGACTTCCAAGCCAAAACGGGCCAGCATTGTAGCCGCTAACTTCAACGATATTGCCAACTTCCATTCCCCACCGACCTCATATCGGAAAACTAAAGGAAGATCTAGGAATATGTATATGTATGGTGATGCCAGCAGCCTTCTCCACACGGGGACCCTTGTACGTACATGTCGATATACATTCAAAGTATGATCATACTAAGGTCCGACCACTTCAAGGTTCCATCCTGTCTATATGCATATATGTACACCTTATATGCTGATGCGGTCCCTAGCCTCGACCGCTCGATTCCCGAGATGGTTAGAATTCGTATGATAAGGAAACAGACTAGGATAACTCTGACTTTCTGCTGATGCTCCTTCTCTTTAGGCTGTAAACTTTGATGTGGAATCACAGGGCTCGAACCGGCTCGAATGAAGCAAAGAACAACGACAACACGATGTGGTATGCTCTAAAATCGTCAAGGAATGGCAATTCTGTAAGTACATGAGCCCTACCTTACAAGTACGACAACTCATTCGTTGGTCGACGCAAGGCGGATTCTGGGTAAAGTTGGCGTTCAGAATGATAGCCGGAAGGCGCGCTACGGGTAACACGGAGGTCGTTCCTATCTTTGAAATGTAATCGAGACCCCTGTAGATAAGGACGTGTATCAAGAAATCCAAAATTGTCATTGCCTGTTGCAATGCCGCAATGGCCGTCTTTGCCCCGCAATCCTTATTTTGCTTTGAGGGAAGGCGCAGTGACAGTCCGCTTCCGTTGGATAGGCGGCGTTTTGCCTGAAATAGCTATTAGTCACAGGAATAGCAATCAATTGTCCAAAACGTTCACAGCTTGTCAACGTCACTCGCCGCTTTGAACAACTGTTCTCCCAGGCTCCAACTCCAACAGACCTTTTGAAGCCTGAGGCCTGATTGCTCCAAAAGTGTTGGGCGTGAAGCTCACACATCGAAGCCATTTCGGTTCATCAAAAAAAGATCCGATTAACCAAGTTCGTCAGACACGTTTGGGAGATCTCAGTGGTGGGCGCTTTGGAGCCTGACCTGACTGACAGATTGATAGGTATGTGAATCAAAAACATGCTGGAGTCGTATCCATAAGAATAGTCGTCCACGGCTGACAGGCGATGCGAATACTAATTAGAATACGATACCTCGCTTTAGGACAGCTATTTACATAAATGCTGCAAATGCACGTTTCTTGGTTGTTTGCGGGTAGCGACATAATACCAGGTTCAGATTGATTGGACGATAAGTGTCCTAAATCGTCGTGTGCTTCCAACTCAGCCAACCGTGAGCACGAATTGATCGCAATAACATGAACATGTGAATCGTCACACGTAACAGTGCCGATTTGGTTTTGTATTAGTATGCGGTATGCCGCCGCTGCACTGGTCCCTTCTGCAACTTATTCTTGAACCATCACCGCACTGCTCCCATTGCACCTTCACTCAGTACCTTTGACTCTTGTTATGCGAAGACCCGGGGAACCCAGCAATATTGGCCAGATTGATGTTCTCAAAGAAAGATACGACTGCCCTCATTTTCGCATTCTTGTCATTGGGAGAGCAAATGCAGGGAAAACGACAATCATTGAGAAGGTATGCAATGTGAAGCAGGGCACGACACCCGTCATATTCGATCGAAATGGTGTTGAAATCACGTCGACGGATACAAAATCCGCCACGTCTTGGCGTCGTCTCTTTGGCCATGGTTTACACCAAGATCCTACCCAGATTTTGAAGCCTTCGGTATATGTGAGCACATTAGCACGTTACTTTTTGTATTTCACACCGTGAACCAATCCTCCAGAGAGGAGAGCATGATATCGAAAACCAGATCACGTATCCCGGAAGTTATTTCATATTTCATGATTCGCGTGGCTTCGAAGCTGGTGGAAGAGATGAGATGAGGATCGTGAAAAATTTCATCAAGCATCGATCTTCTGCGTCCAAGCTGAAGGACCGACTGCATGCAATTTGGTATAGCTTCTATATTCAATCCGTCGACCGACTAACGAACGACGTCTTGGAGGTACTGCATACCGATGGACAGCCCTCGTCCGTTAAGTCCATCGGAACTGAAGTTCTTTGAACAGGGAACAGGCAAAGGCGAGTTAAGCTAATCACGGAAGTTGAAGTAGACTCGCTAAACATTGCCCGGCTTTGCACAGTTCCTCTTGTCGTCATATTCACCAAATTCGATGCACAAGTCATACAAGAAGAGAGTAAACTAATTGACATAGAAGACGACGATAAAAGGTTTGGCCAGGCTCGATTGAATTCTGAAAAGATTTTTCAGGAGGAATACTTGAAGTTGATAATGAACACAAAGTGTGCGCCCAAGGCATATGTAAAGCTAGAACGTCAGCAATCCTCCCCTGCCGTCCGCTAATCGTATTGACTGTGGTGATAGACATGAACGAAGCAGGCGTCAATTGCCCTCAGCTTACGGAGAAAACGGCTGACGCTATCGACATCGCCAGTCTTCGTCAATTATTCACATCAACTCAGATGAACAATCTTAACCTCTGTATCAAGGATGCGCTCAGGTAAATACCCCTATGTATAGGACGGATATGTGACAGATTGCGCTATATTCAACTAATAGGGACTTGCTGGCTACTCAAGAATTAGGCTGGGACGATGTCGTTATCTTCGTCATGGCCAGGTTTCCTCACTTCTGGGTTTGTCCTTCAATTTATAGCGAGACGGGAATGACAATATCATGTGATGGGTACAGCAATCTGATGTATGTGTTCTTCAGTTTCGCAACAGCAATAGCGTTATTGACCTTCGCAGTGGGTGCGTGCCATCAAATTCCAGCGTTCCATTCGATGACACAACATATTCGGTTTTCTAGAGAGTACGGTTTTTCATGTAGCTTGATCAGCGTCTGCTTACTAACTCGCACTCACAGTATGCAAGTGTCTGTGCTGCCTATTTCCATTCTCATCCTTACTTGAGACGTCTTTTCAGGACGTGAGTGCAAGTAGTTTATCTTCAGCACAAGTGATTGATGCATCAGCACATTATCGCAGAAAGTAAGTTGTAATTTCTGATGTAATTCCAGGTACTCATGCCTGCATTGACACCAGGAAGTGAGTCCTGCTGCATGTATACCGTTGCCTGACGAAATTGAACCTGAATCCCAGTTGGTGAGTACAGTTGTACCTCGCTTGTGCAATATCTCAAGATCAGTAGAATGTGGGTAATGCATCATGAAATCTACGGTAGTTTATATTTCTTCATCACCAGAAAGTAAGTGGGAGATTGTTACCCTGTTACTGTCGAGACTCGCAGCCAACCCATAAAAATAGAGCGTGAGTACTTTCCCGTATGTGTCATGCTCTCCCATCAATCTTATGAGATGACAGGACGTGAGTGGTAATCAAGGATCAGTTTGATTTACTTTTTGATTATCTTACTCGCCTCGGGACTTAAAGGGAGTGAGTGCTCTTATAATAGTAACAAACAATGACTTTCAGTGACATTACACATAGAAAGTAAGTTTCATATACCGCATAGTAATGTCTTTGTCACTGACTACCATCAGTATGTGAGTGCTGCGAACGATGTGCTTTTCGTCTATAATAACTTGCTTCTGATGGTAGTACGTAAGTGTTTCTACTAATCGTCGCCATCAATACTTCGAAACGCAATATAATAAACAGTATGTAAGTAAAGCTGTCTAGTCACGCACCATTGAAGTGATAACTGATTTGCTTGTCTAGGAGGTAAGTGCTAGCAGCGAGGCACAGTAACTAAACCGCCCTTATTAATTGATAAATAGGAAGTGAGTGGTGCTATACAATACTGTTCTTTTACGGATCTGATGTGATTACCTACAGAGAGTCAGTGGCAACATATTCTATACCTTTTATCACTGATACTAACTTGACGTTAAAACAAACAGGGAGTAAGTAAATTTGTATTGCTATCGAGGTTTCTGGTCTAAACACACATCACTTAGGCAGTGAGTGGTTGTCATTCGGCCGTGTTAACCAATAATGACTATTTCCGCCTGGATGGATAGGGAGTGAGTGCGAAGCATTTTCGTAACCATTCCAGCGACTGAGCCAGCTACAATCAATAGGGAGTAAGTGTAATACGATAAGCAATGCCTAATGACTCATTTTTTAAAGAGAGTGAGTCGTCCTATGACAACGTTATTGATCAAGAGATGTAATCTTGGCATCAGAAAGTGAGTGACAAACTAATACGTGTTCATCTATCTTATAGCAACAATCGACAGTATGTGAGTTCTAAAATTGAATGCTATTCACGGTCCAAGCTCACTTGGAATAGTATGTGAGTGGAGCTTTCCCTATCTGCGATGCCTGACCATTTGGACTGTGGACAGAGAGTAAGTGATACGCAACATCTAAATGCGATCGCGTCTCACATCTATGCTAGTTGGTGGGTGGTACTGTCGTCTCTGTGTAATTACTGATGAAGTTGGCATTTGCGGATAGGAAGTGAGTCGGTTTGTTAGACCCAAAACTTCTGATTCACCCTACGAATAGTTTGTGAGCAATCATCACTGCTACGTCGCCGCTTCTTATATAGTCATTTATAGGAAGTGAGTTGTACTCTATCGGACGGAATACAACTAATTTAAACTGGATCCATTATTAACAGCTGGTGAGTAATCTCCTGCAATCTTGAGTGGGGGGTTTATGAGTCCGAATGTCATTGATTACAGGAAGTGAGTTACTTGCATCAACGACAACGATCTTTCTGATGTAGATAATAGGCGGTAAGTATCGAAATATGGTTTATGATGCCCCTCAATATACCGGTGACTCCAATAGTTGGTGGGTACTTCTGCATAAACAAATGCCATTGACAGTCTAATCCGTAAACAGCAAGTGAGTGTCCTTGCATGTACTCCTCAAATTCGCTCGTGACCAAGTTTATTAGGCAGTAAGTACAGTTTCGTGATGGCTTATGTGGTCTAACATAACGCAGAAAGTGAGTCAACTGACATGGATTCCTGTACCACATCTTGTTAACGATACCTTGACTGGCAGTTTGTGAGTGATCATCTAATGATTGTTGATATGACTTGAACACAGGCACAGGGAGTAAGTACTCATCCCAGGTTGATGTAAAATATAAGCTAAGCGATGAACAGGAAGTAAGTGATATTATTCAAACTATTCACCATCATCACTGATGGAAAACAGAGAGTAAGTGATATCAGGCAAGTGTTTATGCACTGATGAATGGGTTGATAGAGAGTGCGTGACATCCTCGCCGATTTCGCTGCGGGTCTGATTTAAATATTCCCGTCCACCGTTAGGAAGTAAGTGATTACAACGCACAGGCTCATGGTAACTTACTCATGTTTTATTAGTTCGTGAGCTACCTTTTATCGTTACTTTCATGAATGTGTTGACATCCGTTACTTATAGGCCGTGAGTATTTTTTTCGCCATATCAACGTATGACTAATCATGCATGTCGATTAGAATGTAAGCCACTTCTTCGGTCCGTTCTTTCACTGCTGATGTCTTTGGACAATGAATAGAAAGTAAGTAACCACTATTGATCGATTTCATGTGGATTTATTCATTGTAACAGTTAGTTAGTACTTCGTACTCTCTCTGAACTCATACTTCTAGCATGTGATTCCTTCCCAACTTTAGGTGAGTCGACCGATGATCAAGCCAGAAATAGGTTGAACGATGTGGTAGATGGTACGTAATAGCAAGAACGAGTTGGAACTGAAGTTCATGATGGTTTTAGTTAACGCTTCTGTCCCTCTTCGGTGAGCAAGGATTGAAGTCCAGCAATGTCGATTTCAAGGTACGAGACCCACATTGCGATGCTCACCCTGCTGACCAACGTGGCAAGGAGCCAAAGGCGTGTCAACTTCTGACTGGTGCCGTTTACATTGCGTCGCCAGAGCAAGCACTAACATTTTGTCCCAGCATTACTAATTATCCTGGAACAATCATTCTGGATGAATGGGACCTTCTGGGAGAAAGTGAACAAGTCTTTCAACCAGTTCAAGAACCATGACTGCGTTCGGAAGCTGGAGAGCCGCATTGTAGCCATTCCAGCCAATCAGAAAGAGCTGGTCGATTATTTGCACAACGAGGTACTTCAACATTAGGTACGTGAGAGAAGCTTCCATCATTGTTTATGCTGAAGCTTTGCTTTCCGCTACCGAAGATTGCATCGTTGATGTATCATCCGATTTTCCGTGTCATGGTAGATTCTTTTTGTAACTTACACGAAAGCACAAGTTGTATAAGGTTTCAATTTTACACGCGTTTAATGATGAAAGTTTGCTTTATGATTCCATTCTAGCGTCTGTGATCCGAGGCGAAGATCAGACTGGTTAGATCTACAGTTGGTTTTGAATGTGCATTATGTCTTGTGCGAGTAGAACAATATGGGCCGACAATATTGCAATCTCTAATCATCAGCTTCGCCCGCAACGATGACATCATCTAAACCGGAAGGTCAGATGGAATTCAAAGTGCCAAAACGCGTACATACCGATCTTAAGTACTGCACGAACGAGCTGAACAAGAAAGGGTCAGTTCAGCTGTAGCTGACAGGTCACCATTTTTGCAACGCACCTGGGTCGCTAAGAGATACTGCTGCCGCTTCGAGATCAATGGATCATACACAAATTGCTTCTTCATGTCTATGATGTACCACTAAGGAACGCGCAAGATCCTTTCAGAGCGTTACTCACCATGCTCTCCCTTTCCTGAACAGTCAATGCCGAGACAGGGATTTCCTTCGTTTATCTGCTTGCTCTTTACTTCTGTCAGTGTATCAATAGGTGATAACCCGCTGTTTTCTGCCAATGCGAGTGGAATGGCATCAAGGGCTGAGGCGAAAGCACGCATAGCGTATTGCTCGATGGATGGGATCTTTAGAGTGTGTGATAAAACGTCGTGAAGAGAATGTAAAGGATGCTTTACCTCGTCTGCAGCTTTTGACACGGCAATGGAGCTGCTGATGTCTGCTGCACCTCCACCATAGACTACGCGGTTGTCGACAACGAGGTTGCGTACTGCACAAATGGCGTCATGCAATGCCCGCTTTGCTTCGTCCACGATCTGTTGAAGGGTTAGCCCGCGATCTCTGAAGCCATTCATAACACACCATTTTATTACTTCCACGGACAAAGATAGTGACAGCACGGCTATTTGCACAGTCTTCAATAACGAGCATCTTGTCGCGTGTCGTGCCGAAGGTGACCTCACGAACAATTCCAGCCTTGCCCAACTTTTCGCTGGTCAGATCTTCAAACCGGGGGACAATGCGGCCTTGAGTAGCAATGGCAATTAACTAGGTATATGCGTCGTTTTAGTTCGTTATCATGCTTGAACGTTATGCTGAACGCACCTCAATTTCGGGACCGCCCACCCACCGGACGGCAGGCAGATCGTTTTGCATGAGAAGGTGATTAGCCTCATCATCAAAACCCCACTGGCAAATAACCAAATTCGCTCCTGTATCTTTCACCCGCTTAATCATGTCCGCAAATTTGTCTTTTTCGTAGTCCCTCAGTTTCTTGAACTCCTCCACGCTAGTTATGTCAAGCTTGTGCTTTGTCTTTGGGCGAGGAGGTTCAAACGGACACGTAAGGATCGCCAAACGCGCATCGCGAACGGCGCTCGGCATCTGAGGGTGGGAGAAATCCTTGTCCACGAGAACACCTTTGATGAGTTTAGTATCTGCCAAAGAACCTCCAACCTTCCCCTCTACTTTGATCAGATCAAAAGGAACATCGCGACGTTTGAGGTCAGCAACAGTCAGAACGGCCTCAACGGCTATCTGAGCAAACTGGCGGACTTCTTTTGAGACGCTATCAGGAAGAAGCTTGTGAGACGCGCTGGACGATCAAAGGAATGGGTAAAATGGTACATTTTGCTACCAAGAGTGGTTATGGCAGTTTTTACGAGATTTTCTGTGTCGTCTTTGGAGTAGTTCACTCGATCTGAGATGCGGTCAAGTTCTGCCACGGCTACTCCACATGCACGATCGAAACCATCCGCAATTCGGATTGGGTGGATGCCTTTGTCAAGCAGCTCTTCGCTCTGCTCCAACAGAGCACCTGCAAGAACTGGAATGCGATCCCATCAATATCCGTAGCTCCTGTTACTGTAGGAGGACACACACCAACGACACCTGTTGTTCCATCACCTATTTCGTCGTCCTGACTTTTTGACAGTTGGACAAGCAGCTTAGCAATTTGATGTTCAACTTCCATCTGGCTCAATATTGTCGCGCCATCATTTGTTACTGTGATGTCCCCGTCTGACGAGATGAGGATTTTGTCGAGACCTATGTAACAATGAAAAAATCATGATTATCAAAACGACGCGATTCTCGTACCTCGAGGGCCAAGCGATGTCCGAATGATATTTGACACCGTTCGTGCGGCAAGTATGTGTGACTAGACGACTATCAAAATGGGCGATCGTAAGCAGAGAGTGAAACTAGAGGCCAGACCTTGATCGCTTCAATCCCGTGTGCTCTGGTCTTCTTTGCCTGTTCTCTGAGAATAATAAAAGGTCGCCCATACTGCAGCAGTGATCAGCTGCATCAAGTACATGCATATTCAGACCTTGTTCACCTCATCTGTAGCGTACATAGCCTGGGGCTGCTGTTGCTGAGCCATCTTGCGATAAGTTTGGGATGGGGTGACGTGACGTGATATGTGACAGGATGGATTAGGCAGAAGCGGGTTTTGAATCTTTGTCATTATAGTGGGATTCTACGTCTTCCTTTACGTACTCTTTCTCTGCCTAAAACTCATATCTTATTCCCATACAAATGGAGCATGAAGTAGACGCTTGGATCGAACAGCTCAGCCAGTGCAAACCGCTATCAGAAGCGGACGTGAAAAGGCTCTGTGACAAGGTCGGCCCAAGCCCTTAACAGCCTCAAGCTTGATCTCACGATTTTGTCGTCATGTGTTGCAGACCAGGGAAATCTTGATGGAGGAGTCAAACGTGCAACCGGTGCGATGCCCTGTAACAGTTTGCGGTGATATTCACGGTCAATTTGTGCGTCTGTTATCTCGTTTTACTTCAAGTGTTTTTACCGCTAACTCATTTATGCGCTCGCTTTCCTCAACCCACCGTTTCATGACACCGCGGAACGCGTAGCACGACCTATCCGAGCTGTTCCGCATTGGCGGCAATTCTCCAGATACCAATTATCTCTTCATGGGAGATTACGTCGACCGGGGCTACTACTCGGTTGAGACTGTCACTCTGCTTGTTGCTTTAAAACTACGCTATCGCGACAGAGTCACGATCCTCCGGGGAAATCACGAGTCGCGACAAATCACTCAAGTGTATGGGTTCTATGACGAATGCTTACGCAAGTATGGCAACGCTAACGTCTGGCGATGCTTCACGGATCTGTTCGATTTTCTTCCTTTGACGGCTCTCATCGATAACCAAGTACGTCCTTTGTTCATCGCGCTACTTTTTATAAGCCGATAGGTACACGCCTGGGCTCGTTATATATATATCACTCGTGTGACCAACTACTTAACGATTCATTTTAGATATTCTGTTTACACGGCGGCCTCTCACCCTCCATCGATACCCTAGACCACGTACGCTCCATTGACCGGGTGCAAGAAGTGCCACACGAGGGGCCAATGTGCGATCTCCTTTGGTCTGACCCAGACGATCGCTGCGGTTGGGGAATTTCCCCGCGTGGCGCCGGCTACACATTTGGGCAAGATATTTCAGAAGCATTCAATCATAATAATGGACTTACACTCGTTGCACGTGCTCATCAACTGGTAATGGAAGGTACGCATCACTTTTCTATTGACATAGCAATTTGCATCTCTGAACTGTATTTATATTCTAGGATACAGTTGGGGACAGGATAGAAATGTTGTGACGATCTTCAGCGCACCCAATTACTGTTATCGATGCGGAAACCAAGCGGCTATCATGGAAATAGACGAAAAATTAACGTATAGTTTGTGAGTAATAGCCATACGATTTGACAAGCGATATACTCATGAGGCTCTATTAGCCTTCAATTCGATCCAGCCCCGCGGGCAGGGGAACCTCTTGTATCACGGCGCGTACCAGACTATTTCCTCGTAAGTGTTTCTTGCAACGAGTATGAGCACCTAGCTGATGCTTTTCGATCCAGTGATGGAACCTCGGTGTTAGTAAAGTAAATAATCTGCACAATGTGTACATGATTGTGAAACGCAAAAGCGATTCCTTTTTTCCGGACGCTAATGGCAACGTATACCCAATCCCCCTTCCCACTATAATTCCGTCTCCAGTTCTACAACAGCTCTGATTTTCTTTCTGTATAGGATAGTAGCTGCATTTACGTGTTGACATGTTCTTATCATGGATTCGCTTTTCCTCTTTCTGTCTCTCATCCAGCTCCTTGTAGCCAATATTTTCTCCTAGTACACGACGGTCTTAAGCAAGGTTATGAAACAATTTCTTTGCCTTGGTCTGCTCGTACCTACACAAGACATCGGTCTCAGCACTATGCATACACTTATCTCTGTCAACTTACAGCTTCCTCACTAGGGGTAGGATTTTCACCTGGCACCTCCTTCACTACCTCCCCCTTCTTGTGCACCTCTATTACATCCTCCGTCACGGTTTCTCGAACCGCTGAGCTTCCTCCTGCTGTAGATGCATCAACAGTAGAAGCGACAGGCTTCTGAATTGAGTGCGCATCCTGGTCATTAATGCCAGCGCTAGCGTCTTCCTTTCCTTTTGCGCCCGAAAGAGGGCCTATCACCTCTTCTCGTGCATAGGCGGCGTTCTTTGTTTCCACGCTGTCGTCAGAATGTCGAGAGCGAATATATTCAACAGTTTTGGCCTGCAGATCAGCGTTTGACAGTGGCGATTTATCAGCCTGGTTTGGGGGTCAGGTAGGGTACATATATGCGCTTGATATATATATATGCGTCGCATACCTTAATAGAAGCCTCTGACTCAGAAGCTAGTACCTCGTTCCACCCAGGTGCGTGTTCATGCGGAGTAGAGGTCAGATGTTGGGATTTCGACAAATTGCGTTGTTTTTCCCGTTCTAAAACCTACCCCGCCGTGAGCGCTGTACTCGCGAACAGGATACATAGAACAGATATCTAACCTCTGGATCGTTGCCATGCATAGTACTGTCAATCAAATTTGAGTTGGGCGTGTTCGTCATTGATAAGGCTAAACAAGCCTTACGATGAATAATTTCTGTGAGCAGAGACAGGCACCGGAGTGGAGACTGCCACTCGTGCGCCTCTGGTGGTCACAGCGCGATAGAGAGAGCGAGAAGCGAGAAAAGCGTAGGTCACCATCGTCAGGAGAGCGAAGACGAACTGGACGAAGCCGAGACGGAGTATTTAGAGGTTCACTAATCCACAAACATCTCGATCGTCACCGCGCTGAATTGGTGACGTCATGTAAGACCCACTGTTAGGCATCGGACCCCGACGACCGAAGCGGTTGGCTCGAGTCGCGCGAGGGACACGACGCTTATGCGAAGCTTCTCATATTGGGGGGATATTGCGGCTGTTGTGCGCACCGTTTTCAGATATATTGCATGTGCAGTGAAGGCGAGGCGGTTGTTGAATGTTCATTCCTTGTCAGGTGATGTCGTGTTTCAGACGACACGGCAGCGGAATTCTGGACCCATGACACCTATTGTAGAGCACGAGGGAAGATACATACATAATAAGATCTCGCTGTTCGTCGGGAGAACACCAGCCACTGATCTCTGGCCCTCCTCGGTTTGAAATTTGTTAAAGTCTAGTCCATTCGTCGCGTGTTCAAGAAGTGCTTCATAAGCCGGAGAATTGACGAGAAGGACTTTGGGGCAATGAGGGCAACCCGTAAACAGATAGTCGTGAGAGCTAAGCGCTTAGCGGTCACCACCCTCAGCTACAGCCTTGAATAACCCTTGATGCATGACTTGCCAGCAACGTTTGACTCAATACGATCAGCTTAATCAAGTTTTAATTGGAGTTTGGTGTGAACATACAGCACAGTGCAAGGTGAGAGCAACCCGTTCTTGCTTTCGACACTCGTCTGGACCCAGACAGCTTACAACGATACCTCCCAGCCTCTAGATGTCTGCTCTTCGTCCAGGTCCATTCCTGGTGATATTATCATTAATTCTGGCTTCAGTCTGGGCCCGCAAGACTGCATCCAATAATGCCACAACCGGGGAGAAAATGTTGAACGCCATTCAGACTGTACACGGGTCAGGAAAGTTGGAGAATTCGAAAAACCCCAAGCCATTTCACCGCCACATAGTCGCTGTCGGTGATTTGCATGGAGACATGGCAAATGCTAGACGGGTATTAGAGTTTTCTGGCGTGACTGACAAAAATGGCGAATGGTCAGGCAAAGCCGACTTTTTTGTTCAAACGGGCGATATCATAGACCGGTGAGTCGTCCATCTTGCTCATAAGTGCCTTCCATTGATGCATTTCTGCAAGAGGTGATGATACCATAGAGCTTTTTAGATGGATGGACCAACTACGTGCCCAGGCGGCCGCGGTTGGAGGAACTGTGCTCTCAAATTTGGGTAACCATGAATGGATGAATGCAATTGGTATGTAAACTTATGGTTCGTTCGCATCGTGTATTAAGTCTCAATGATATAGGTGACTGGAGGTAAGATGCTTTGTTGGCACAGTCATAACACCAATAACAAGCCGTTCAAAAGATACGTGTACCCCACCGAAATAGAGACGCTCGGGGGCGTAGAAGCTCGGCAAAATGTCATCTCAACTGGCTGGATCGGTCGCAGCTGGGCAGCCAACTATACGACTGCCACTCGCCTACCTTTACACCCCGCCATTGGGCCTCCGAACACCCCTTACCCACCGAAAACAGCAGCTTTCATAGACCAGAATGAACCTGATACGGGTTTCCATATCGATGATCACCACCCATTATCTCATGCAGCGATATCGTTCGTCCATGGAGGATTGTCTCCATCATATTCCAACCTAGCTCCATTCCCTTCTCGGATCAATGAACTTGGTAATTCTTTGCTCCGAAAATTGCAAGAAAGGGAACAACCGCCTCCACATCCACCGAATCCCTACCCAGGTCTCCCAGCTAGTATGGATGCATATGATGACTTTGACCACCCGTTTCTGACCCAAATACCGCACAGGTGCTACAATGGAAGAGCACGAACTGTACAGCTCTAATGGTCCACTTTGGTACCGGGGCTGGGCTATAGCTACAGAAGACAAAGTCTGTCGAAGTGTGGATGAAGTATTGAAGAAGACTGGAACGCGGAGAATGATCATGGGGCACACGCCCCACTTCGAGGTACGTTTTCATTTGGAGTGACTAATTATTGCGTCGTTGAGAGGACGCTCATCGCAGAACATCAAATCAAGATGTGATGGCAAAATCATCATCATTGATACTGGCATTTCGCATGCATACGGCGGTGTTTTGTCTGCGCTGGATATTCACTATAGTCTTACTCCGGTGGTCGGGGCGAATGGTGTGGAAAAGTGGGTCGAAGAGGAATGTGTCCGCGCATTGTATCCCGATCACCAGGAAGTCATAGCTCATGATACGAGAGAAGTACGGGTCCAGTTTTCACATTGAGATCTTGTATGTAGGCTAGGCTAGTAGTCTAAATTATAATTTTGCCTTGAGGTCAACTAGGCGCCACTGTATAATGTTACATCAGCTAGGGCCGGATGAGGAAATGGCGCTAACTAACCCATGGTGTCCAGGGAGTCTTTGTTGACGACAAAGTATCCTTAAATTTCGGCTTCCTCTTCTGCATAAATGATTGTGCGCCCTCATTCGCGTCGCCTTCGTGAGTCATGGCACTAAACACCCAAGAACCTCGCAGCTGGTTTTCTTCTATGCTCTCGCCGGGGTGTCTCAACAGCGCTTTTGTATATGCTACTCCAGTTTGAGATGTGGTTTCTGCCAGTTCGTTTGCGAAGGTTTTGGCTGCTGGATATACCTCTTCTTTAGTGGGTAAGATTTGGTGGTATAAGGATGAGATGAGATGAGAGGTTGGATTGACTGTGGATCCACTAAGGAGGAGAGAGGTGGCACGAGAGTGTCCAATTAGTTGGGGTAAGAGATAGCTGGAGACCGCTGATATCATCGTCAGTTGGTCTGTCGAGACGGGCCTGGACGAAACACGAACCTTCAGCAGCGATACCACGGCGTACGAAAGGGAAGGTGATCTTGGCACCTTGCCACGCGAAACGAAAATCAAATGGAAGCTGTAGACCGGTGACTCCAACTCCTGCCTAAGGACACTGATTAATAACAAGCACGATGTTTGTGATATGATGCATTGATACGCACGGCATGTCCGTTGACAGCTGCAATGGTGATTTTGCGGCAATGATATATGGCAAGTGAGACACGTCCTCCACGATCACGATGGGCTAGAAGTGAAGGGTAGTCACCAGGTAAATAGTTAAAAGAGCAAGAGATATGTACCTCTGTGTCCTTGTTTCTCCACTTCTGGGCTCCAGAGGTTACTCCATCCACCAGTTATATTTGCCTGTAGGCTTCACGATCAGTTACGATTCGATTGTGTTGCTAATCACTTACGCCCGCACAGAACGCAGGAGCAGTAGGTTCAGCTGTTAGAATGACGACTCGGACTCTGTCATCCTTGTCAAATAGTTCAAAGGCTTGAACGATCTCCTCGCTAAGAACGATACTGAATGTATTGAACCTGAAAACGTGTTAGTGTGTTACTAAAATTTAAAAGCTAAACAGGGGTAAGGTTCACTTACTGCTCTGGGCGGTTAAGAGTCACGGTTACCACGGCGCCTTCAAGCTTGACCAAGATCTCCTTGAAGCCTACAGCCTCGTAATCTGGAAAAGTCATGCTGGTGAAGAACAGCAGAGTCACACGGGGTGCCAGGTGATTGTGCGAGAAGCTTGCCGGTCGCACAAGCAACTAAAGTACGCCCTTATTTGAACAGGGTCACACTGGAATCTAAAGAGCTCTAGACGCTATTATACGCCTTCCATCAGTCCCATCACCACGCCGCATGCCGAAACGCGTTGAAGGAGCATTGACACCCTCATTGTTGCAACCCCGCTAAAGTTCTTTGACAACAACCGGATCGGGCGAATTTCCCACTGGCGCGGACAGCATGTCGACGTCCAATACACATGAATATTGGAAAAGTGCGAAGGATCGCATACAAAATGGATTTCCCGAAACCCTGCCGGAAAGTGACAAGTTTGTCACCCCGCATATGGCTGCCCTTGCCGACAATGCTGATCAATATCGGGATACCCACATTCCGACGTTTGACGACGTCAAAAAAGCTTTGACCTTCTTGGTTGCTCAAAACGCTCAGCTTCGCGTGGAGGGCTCAAGTGAAGAAGTGTTGTCCGACGGGTTCCATAACAGGCTTCAGGGGATTTTAACCAATGATATTTGTGACACATTCGCTGAACATATGCAGGGGATTCAGAGGCAAACAGAGTCCTTGCCTCCGACCGGTGTAGAGGGTGCGTGGCATAGCAACCTTGCAATGCATTCTGGGAAGCTAACGTCGTTGGCAAGGATCACCTGTCATAACGGACAGGAACAACGTTCCAAAGGCACCCCGGGCTATGTTAATAAGCGAAAGGGTGCGGTTGCTGGAAGTGCTGCTCCTGAAGGATCAAAAGAACTTGAATGGTGCTGAATCACATAACCCAACGCCACCAGGCCATACCTCGTTGCCAGCCGCGCTGATTCCTAGTCCATTCCCATCCACACTCAACCCTGCTTCCATTGATAATAACCACCAAACAAACACAACTGGTCCAGTATCCGCAAGACCTGCCACTGCAGAAATCGCCATTCCATTAGATCCTCAATTCTTGGCTGCTTTCAAGAGCACGGAACGAGAAGAAGGAGAGATCCGTTCCTCGTCCATCACACCAGCTCCAAACAAAGGGTCGAGTGACGATTCCATGAAAGCAAACCGCGCCACTGACGAAAGTGGTCGTCCCCGTCGTTCTTCCAGTGTTGAACGTCCCAGACATCGATTGCCTTCATCGAGGACATACCGTTGTTCAAGATCACCCGAGTCCAGGAGACGACGCCGGTCACCTTCTCGTAGAACTCCTCCCAGATCCTCGCGTCGGTCTCCCTCACCAAGCTATACCAAGAGGACTTATTCGCCAGATCGGCGGTATAACCGTCGATCACCCTCACCCAGAGCCGATCGGCGGTATAGACGCGCGCCACCGAGTCCTACGACAAGACCACGTCGCCCTTCTGAGTCTAAACCGGTGCCTTCTACTTCACGTCGGAGAAGCAGTGAATACGACGCGAGTCTATCGAAGCCAAGACGTTATGAACCAACAAGGGCCAATACTTTACCTGAGTTGGGCAGTCCGAATGGCGCCCACAAAACGCGTCATCCTCAAAGACCGGACCATGAGCGCAACATTGGTGTCGAAACAACATCGTTAGACTACCGCAGGTCCAATCATGAGCGACGTAATGGGGAAGAAAAGGAATCTAATGCTCATTCGCCTCGCGGGTTACCTAACCAATCGATGTCTCCCGCCAGCAAGGATGCCAGCCATAGGTCTGAAGGCCGGGATGGTGGAGAGGTGAGGGTATCCATTCCAACGGAGGACGTTGTCATGAAAGAGCGGAGCCCGACTACGATGAGCGATGTTTCCATGCAAGAACGGACTCCAACTCCATCTCAGCCCACCCAGGAACAAGAGTCAATGGAAGGACCATCGCTACCAACACCAGGATCTCCGATGCACATAACCAAGATGCCATGCCACAGCATCCCTGGCTTATGGATGGTAACGTCTGGACTTGAGACTGTTGAGATCCTGAGCTGTGAATTTGAGATTGACAAGATCATAGCAGAGAGGTGGGGCGTTCGTCGTTCGTCAAGGTATACATACAAGGCGTCCATCGCGCATTTCATGATTTCGAAAGCTGATGATTCCTGTATAGCAGACATGGCAAAGAGAAAGAACATGATTCGTTGTCGTTAAAGCTCGCTTGTGTGCCACTCAGTGATCTTGAAGCGGTGCAAACAAAGTTGGGCAAATCAGCTGCGAACCCTGAAGAATTTGAGAATGCAATGGATCGACTAGAAACTCTATGGCCACCCCCTGGTCATTTGGTTATTGAAGTTAACCCTGACCGCAACTGGGGCAGATCATGGTTACCTAGACATCTGGTAAGGACTTTCCTCGAAGGAATTGGGTATTAGGGTTCAACAATACAATGTGCAGGGAGAAGACCAGGCTATTGAGATGATAGACCATGTCCACGAGGGAACGAACGTAATTCGGTTCATCCACTTGGCTGGACTGAACAACTTCACGTTCCTCGTTGTAGCCAAGGTAAAGCCACCAGATTTCTACTGTCTGGAGCCAGAGTCGCTAAGTGGAGAAGGGGGAAAAGAAGTAGAGGATTCCCGGACAGATGATGATAGCTTGTTAAAGGACTTCTTAGCTAGTATACAGATAACCTATTCATAATATTTCTGAGGGAAGCAAGCGGTCTATCATCTAGGCTTGCGTGTCTAAGTTATTGAGCGGGTTCGGGGACTAGAAAGCCAACGAAACATGCATCAAGCATGAAATCTGCATTAACCCATGCGTGTGTATAAGCTGAGAAAAGGTTTTAGAGAGATGCTCAGGTACGGCAGGATGCATACATACCGAAAAGTTTGCTACCGTCTCGTCCAGCTACTCTCATGAGTTCCTTCTCGCCTCCGGGGTGGAATGGTAGGTATGGGGTGATATTATATACTTTTCCATTAATAGCTGTCCATGCATCGTCTCGTTTGTTGTGTTGCTTCAACAATGAAGGTGGTATCTTTAACAGAGTATCAACTCCCTGAACCACTACATTAGCGTCCGGATTAACATGACGGGGCGATGAATTGCTACGTACCCTCAGATCCTGGCCAGACGACTTGACTCTGGCCCAGTCTAGCGGACTATGACCAGGGGCTAGCGCAACCTTCTCCCTTTTTTTGTTTTGATTCGGAGGTTTCGTCGTTGTAGGTGGCACTGCGAGTGTAGATCCTAACTGTGAACGTGCTACACCCGGTGTACGATTGGCAAGATTGGGCAAAGGAGGAGGGGGCATCAGTTCTGCATCTGTCTTGAGCACTCGTGGAATTCCAGGGTTGGTGGAGGTTTTCATTCTCTGAGCGCTCTGAAGACTAGGGAATGCAGGCGGTCTGTCGTCATCTGCGTTATGCTCGGTCTCAGTATCTGAGCCGTCGTCATTTGCGTCGTCATCTGCAGTAGGAGGAGAAATTTGAAGAGAGGGGGTGGATGTACTTGCTTGTGGAACGTTCGTCGCTGTCGTTCCGGACCATAACCAGCTGGTGAGATATGAGGCCATGGTTAGTTAGAGTGCAGTGCGAGGACGCCCAAATCATTTCGGTAACGGCTGTGATCATGTGTAAATAAATTCAAACTTAAGGAATGGGCTCTTGGCACAGGGGTAGCGCGCACGCTTCGCATGCGTGAGGTCGTGGGTTCAAATCCCACAGAGTCCATCTTTTTTTCTTTCAAACACTGCAAGTTGCCAAGTTAATTACAACAAACTTTTGAACTGCCATCTTATTATGCCTCGTGCATGCAGTGCTCCATAACTGGTCTGACTTGACGATAATTGGGTATACTCTATCATGCTATTCTGCGTGAAAGAGACTGAAAAGCCACGAGATCGAAATATTCTACATCTTCTACATCTAACCAGAAGCGTCCTCAACCTCAACGACGCCCGAGTCTCCTGACAAGAAGTCTACCGCAAAAGCGGGTCCTTCTGGGTCGTCCAAGTCCTCCTCTTCTGCTTCGCCAACACGTTCAACCCCCGCATCTACTCCT
Organism: Amanita muscaria Koide BX008; assembly: GCA_000827485.1. Classification (NCBI taxonomy): domain Eukaryota; kingdom Fungi; phylum Basidiomycota; class Agaricomycetes; order Agaricales; family Amanitaceae; genus Amanita; species Amanita muscaria. The sequence continues at coordinate 488,851 of KN818231.1, forward strand.
TCTCAACGCCAGCCTCTTCTCCAGCATCATCAACATTGAACAATGTCGTTACCAGACGACGAAAAGGCTTCCAAGTTTTCTTCTTTTCATTGTAGGAGATCCGCTACATGTGAGGATGTAGAGGACGAAGATGATATTGCTTCTACTGCAGGCTCCACCACTACTCATACAGCCTCCAGACCCGGGTACATCAAAGGAGGAATCTTCCTCATCATCGAAAACCCGCCGTGCCAAGTTGCATAAACCGCAACCAAAGCCGAAACCATAGATACCCTTCCCTCTCTGAAAGATTATCCCACTTGCCGACTGGGTGTATTCGCTCCCTTTCTGTCTTGAAGACATATTCGTCTCTGCTACCGTATCGCACGACGCTACCTGTCTGGCAATGGGGGAAAAAGAGTGTGGACACATTTTAATTATACACTGTTCCAAAAAAGTGACAACTAGAATCCTCCAGAGAGGGGAAAGGCCGTAGTCATCCAAGGTAGCATTAGACCCTTCAACAAAATAATAACAGGAAGCCGGCGGAGGCCCTGAATCCCTCTGCCCACTCAAAGTAATGGCCATCCCGTACACATTTCTCTATTCTTTCCAGTTGACGCACCAGTATACGGGTACAGCTAGGTTTCTGGCATCGTGCCGGACAAAGCCACGATGTTGAGCTGGTTGCCAGATGTCCCACCAAAAAAAAAAAAGGAAAAAAGATGGTTGCCAGACATAGAGAATGGCCGCTGGCGCTAGTAGTAGCGAGAGCCTAGAATATTGCTCCGCATTTGCGGGCGGTCCTGTCAGATGCTAGTATCATAACAGTCAAGAGCTGTGGCCATAATAGCGCGGAGAGCCAGAGCAAACAAATGACTAGCGCTTTTTGCTCCATATATATTCACTGTTGGTGTCCGTAAAGTCGTGGTTTTCTTAAAGCAGACAACGCTGTCGTCAGCCTCCCTTACAGGAACAGTTACATAGAGACCTACAAGGGCCGCTTTGGTAGTTGTGATTATGATTGGGAAGACAAACACAGAATCACAGTTCGATGTCAACAACGAAGATCCTGCAGCACCCGACTCTTTTACCCTATCCCGACAAGCATGCCAACAGCGCAGACAGCAACCTGTCCAGCTAACATCGTTCTCCTACTCTGAGAACCGAGAATTCCAATTCTCGAATTCAGCGTTGAGGTATTACGTCGATCCACCACCCTGGGCTAGATTAGACTTCGGATTTTCTCGATGGATAAGAAGACCGGAAGACAAAGAAAATCTTATCCCTCTCTCTCTACTCTTAATCACCTCGACTTCCAAATGTGGCTGAACACGAACGGCCGCTGGCATCATTGATTCATCAATGACTTTATTATGACTTTGTTACCAGATGGAGAAAGAATTCTGGTATTAGACCTACAAGGTGGGGATCAAAGACGGTGTCACTTCAGTCCTTGCCGCAATCAGCAAACGAAGATGAATCAAGACCTCTTCGTGCTAAACAGTGTAGACAGCAGCTGGAAACAGATGCCTCCTCTCAGGCAACTGCCAGACCGTGACATCACACCATGCGGAATAAAATTCCACAGACTTCCCCACCTGCGAACTAAGTGAGGGATCCGCTTGCTCCCACTCTCAAGGATATCTTCTGCATAGTACTGCATCACATGGCGCTACATTTCTTAAAAGTCAAGGCATTACTCTAGACGTCGACTTTCTTGTTGGTTGTCGCTATGGATACGAGGGACAATAACATCTTGCGTTTCCCGTTCAAGATCAAGAGGGTGCCAGTGGGATGCCGACAGCAACAACAGGGTAGGTCGCAAGCGGACGGAGAAGAAGCCACAAAGGCAGGATCACTAGCTTGAGAGGTGGTGAGGAAGATCTGGTAACAGAAGTCTATCTGCCACAGTTGGACAGGCTGAAAGGCCGGAGTTGGTGTTTGAGGTGGACTGTTGGACTCGAAGGCGATGAAATCATGAAAATACAAAGGAGGTAAAGACGTATGTGTCACCCAATCTCCCGATTACTCTTGACCTGATTCGTCACCATAATTAGCGCTCAACGCGAAAACGAATTGAAGCATCAGGAACTTCTTCGAAGACGCTCTAACGGCGAGGGAACGGCCTCTATACTCGATGGGTCCTCCCAGTTTACGGCACGGCCTAATTTTGTCACTACCTTGCGCGCGCGCTGTCGTTCATAAGGTAAAGGCTGACTAATTTCAATGCCGAGATGTTCGATTATTCACCCTGATGATGTAGGAGACTATTTTCGGACCCATTACGCATCGATAAATCCTTTTACGGGAGTTTCAAGGGTGCATCGGTTTTGCCAGCTCTGGGTTTACGCAGCTTGTACGAATGCACAGTCAATTCATAAAACACTTGTCAAGCTCCACAGCTATTGTACAATCAAGGATAGATGAAAGAATAAGACAGACTTGCGACCGTTGACTTTTTGAAAATAAACGAAAAACCCGGCAGAGTCATGTCCACCCAAAACAAAAACCGATATTCAAAAGTGAGAGACAAGTCTATACAGAAGAGAACCTGGGGGAAAATAAACGACAAGAGCCATGCTGTATAAAGATAGGGCCAGGGCATCACATTACGCGAGGTAAAAAAAATGGGTGAAAGATATGAGAGACCGTCCGTCGTAATAAACAAGATGCATACAAGTATGAATACATACGCTGCAATCCCCGTCCATTGTCAGGAACCAATACAGGGGTGTTTGAGAATTACAAGGGTGCAACCAGAGCAACTTGCGCGCATAGTTGCACAGGGATGTGTGATCGATACACTTGAAACGAAGGAAGAGTCCAGCTGGTGACGCGTTTACTGAAACAGAGGGACGTTGATAGGCATAAGCAAATGAATGAACGACATGTCGCGGATATAAATGAGCGTGATGGACGTTTGCTGGTATTTCATATTAAGCATTGGAAAGTTGACGTTGAGATGGGTAGTAGCGGTCCGCTTGCTTGGACGTGAAACACATCGTGAAACCGGCTAGGGAGACATTTTCTCGGGACGATTGATTCTTGACATGATCGGATAATTATTACAACAGCCAGAAGAGGAGACGAGAGAGAGAGACCGTGACATTTGCTTCTTGAATAGATTGGAGTAAATAACGGACAAGAGAAATACAAGAATGCGTTTGCGGAGGGCCGGTTGAAGGTTGATAGATAACTGTGCTGATGTCGTGAATGAGATTAAGCCGTTTTGTTACACCAAAGATGAGTCGTTTCATTCTTTTTTTGACGGGATAGCGTGACCGAGGTAAGGGCCACTGCGCATTGCATCTAAATCGATGCCAGCGCCCAGCTCCCTCGCGTGTGGGCTCTTGGTAACGTTCTGCACCGGCCCAGCAGCTGCATTCTTGATCTGTTCTTCCTCGAACAGCTTCCTCCCCACATCCGCTCGCAAGCCCAAACTTGGCTTCTGAGCGCCTTGCCCCAGGCTGAGACACTGTCCCTGGCCTGCACCGGGCCTGAGCGGGGAGGGTGACGCGTTGATGAAATCGCTGAGATTAAACTCTGAGGTCTGCCCTCCACTCGACTTGGGGCTCTGCACCGCGCTCCCACCTCTTCCTTTAGCATGTTCAGGTGTAGTTGTACCACCCGCCGGAGCTATAGGTAAGGGTGGTGGTGGCAACAGTTGTGAAGGGCCTAAATGACCCATCGGCAGCCCGCTATTGCCACTTGTCGCATCCATGCTACCCCGTCTTCCAAGCAGGGAAGATATACTGGATATGCTCGAAGAGAAGCTACCAACTTCGCTTCCTCTAGTTAGAGGTGGTCCAGATTTGGTGTGCTGATGACGATACTGCAGCTGCTGACGTCCGCCGCCAGGGGACGTCGCTTCCTCAGCACCATGCATCTCCCCGGAAGATGGGAAGAGAACGCGACCTTTACTGAGAAGGGCATTGTTTCCACCTGACAATGCTCTAAAGGCAGCCATGTCTCTCGCGTCTTTACTAACTGTAGAAGGACGCGCGGGAGATGGTGAGGTCGCGAACAAGAGCATCAGATCGGCTGCTTCGTCATCCGTGGGAGCAGCACGCGGTGTAGCGTGTTCCTGGATTTTACTCGCCGGTGATGGGGTACGGCTCCGAGCAGGTAGCTCTACAGTTGAAGCGATGGATGCTGCAGTTGGACTGGTAGCAGACGCCACCGATCCCACAGTCGTAGTCGTACGCGCAGAACTCTGTGCAAAATGGGAATAAGTCGAATTGGTGTCCGAACCATCAAAACTGGACCGAGGACTTCCGGCTACGTTACTCGGCTGTCGGTTATGAAGTCGCCAGGATGTGAGAGTCTGTGCAGCTTTCATAGCGACATCTCCATCGGCATCGACGTTGACTTCGGCATCTGTGAGAGCTTGCTTCTGTTTACCCTTGTCAATGGAAGAAGTCTTGCGCCTCCGAGTAGGAGTCTCCACGGTTTTAGGGGATCGATCTGCAGCTTTGGCTCTTCCGCGACCACGTCCCTCAGCTCGGGAGTTTGGCTTCGCCGTGCGCGTTCTCGGAGAATTGACAGGGGCTGTGCGGGAAGGAGCGGTGATAGGGGGGTCACGAGTGTTATGGCTGGTTCTGACCTGTTTGTTGGGCGGCGGCGCGAGAATGGAAGAATATAAGCTAGTTGCGGTTCTGAAGCTAGGATCCGATTCGAAGTGGGCGGTCGTAGTAATTCCATTGCTAGTTGAATGATGGTTGTTCCGAGATAGGGAGGCTGGTGGAGCCATAGAGTCAGATCCCCCTCTTCTGTGGGTACCGCCGGTAATGGTGTGGCCGGTGGTCGCGTTTGAGCCATCCCTGGCAATGGTGGCGACCTTTCGCTTAGTTGTGATGGCGCGGTGTTGAGTGCTCGGCGGGATAGGATGGGGATGGGTGACCACTCTTGACTCGAGGTCGAATAGAGATAGATGTGGAACGTTATGGGTCGCCTTGTAAGAAGCATATGAGAGACGCGCTCGCAGAGCACGAGTCACCTAGGTGGGGTGTGATTAGTAAAACAGGTCACACACAAGTCGAACACGAGCAGCAGAAAGAGTTGGACATGGTCCTGAGAGCCCTAGTAACCACGGGTGAAACCGAGTCACGACGCAAGGGCATGGATAGTGGGGACCTTGCGCGACGCGTCGAAAATTGACAGCAAGACTTACCATTGAAATCTCGGCTCTTGCCAGAAACTTTTGAACGGCCTTCTTCCTCTGTTCTTTATCTGAAGACGCTGAGGACGCGGAGGAGGATTGCTGGAGCGGTTGTGCGGTGGGCGCCAGGTAAGCCATAGGAGGGGATGGTGAGGTGGTTGAGGATGACGGTGTGGTCATGGGCGCGTCGTAGAAGACAGAGAAGAGAGGAATACGATAGGAGCTCGTCGCAGAGTGGTAGAAGGGGAGTTTGAGAGCTGTGCGGGTGACAAACGCGACGACGCGTATCGGAAGAAGCCGAGGACGTCAAGTTCCACTGCATTCCACCTTATTATACAGCTAGTACTCAATTCTCCCTACTACTTGTCCTTCACCAGTGTTTTCTCGCCAGTACCAGCTTGGTAGAAATCCAATCCTGTCTTCACCTCCAGATACTTCGTCAGCCGCGGCCTGATCAAGTTTCCGAAATAGCACTCCTTTTCCCGGCACAAAGCTGGCACGCCACACCGAGTCTGCGCTTACCCCTTCGCGTATATCCGCCTCTATCGCACTTTTGATAAAAGATAGCAGCTCGTTTCCCCATTCAAAACACAACATAGGATTCCAGGCGCCTGGCTTACCGCGCACTAGACGCGGTAGCTGCACAGTCTGGAACTGCTGCAATGCAGACAAGACACCGGTGTGTGTTCTGAAGCCTACAACGATATTCTTGCAAGACCATCAATTAGATGGTTCTGGAATATGTCATACTTACGGGGACCCCAAGCAAAAATGACTGGAAATAGAACTTGAGCAGTTTCCTGATGGGAGGCGCGATGAGTGACCTCGTGAAGAATGGACTTATGACGCGCACTTTTCGAATCTGGCTGCATCTTGCTCGTTACGGATCTCCTGTGACGTCTTCAGTTCCACGAAGGTGTCCGGTTGCCCCGTGTACTTTCCTAATATGGGCGTCAGTGACCTTGCAGCGTGCTATCAGGGGAAACTCGGTTGGATCATTACTACAAACCTCTGACGCAATCCACTTCCCCACCAATGACAACCCTAATGTTCCCAATCTTGCTCTTGACGACGCTGCACCATTGGACGTTTGTGTTTATATCTCCGCCCCATCCTGCCGGATCTCCGCGGCCCTCCCGATTAGTACGCGTCGGTGTCGGCGATGTGCAGTACGATTCAAACGCATAACCATAGTAGCACATCAGTGACTGGCGATGCGTCATGTTATTCCTTCATCTAATCAGCAAAGCGTGTCTGACACTCTGCATAACTTACTTGGCTCTTAACTGTTCATCGCTCAAATGCTCTTCAAAATACATCGTACCATTCACGAACATCACATTGAGTTCCCAGCCGTCTCTCGCTTCATATGGTGCTGTCAGGATCCTTTATCACTCAGATGGCATAAGATAGTAAAAGTAGAATACCCAATCACTTTGTCATAACACCCCTCCATGAAACGACGCCTATCTCGCCGAACGTAGATTCACGCTTTGCTCGCGAATACGCTCTCAGCAGCGAATCAATCCTTCCTTTGTCTTCCGGTCTTCTTATCCATCGAGAAAATCCAAAGTCTAATCTAGCCCCGGGTGGTGGGTCGACGTAATATCTCAACGCTGAATCCGAGAATTCGAATTCTCGGTTCTCAGAGTAGGAGAACGATGTTAGCTGGACAGGTTGCTGTAGTTGAATCTGCGCTGTTGGCGTACGAGAAGTATCGGGATAGGGTAAAAGAGTCGGTGCCGCAGGATCTTCGTTGTTGTAGCTAGACATCCGTTCTGTGTTTGTCCTAGCATCGAGTATGGAGCAAAAAGCGCAAAGTTAGTCGTTTGTTTGATCTGGCCTTACGCGCCGTTATGACCCTCGCCGCTTCAGCGCTTCAGCTCTTGACTCTTATAATCAGCAGTGACTACTAGTATCCCGCTCGCTAGTTATTCTGGCAACCATCTCAACATCATGGTCTTTGTTTTCCAGCACGATACTAGAAACCTAGCTGCAGTGCACCGGATGTCGCGTTGCACCCAAGCTGAAGGTAACGTACTAAGGAGATCCCTTCTGTCCATTTAAAAACTCCCGTCGAGGGCCGGTACAACCCAGCGCCAACCTCAACGGCTTCAAACTCTTTTCATCTCCCGACTACTGGTAGTACCACCGCGTCGTCTGGGACGACTCCGCCCCAGTCATTCGATGCCACAGTTGGTGCTTTCTCACGTTGTCCAAACTAGGCATATGTTACTGTCACGTGATGTGACTATGGCGTCCAATGCCACCGCTACGAGTATGAGAGAACGTCATATTATAACGGCATCACTGGGGACGGCAACCACCCAGACCTCGTCTACCGTTCGGACTTCCTCACTACGCCCTTCCCCAAGCCCGTCGGCAGACACGCCCACATCCCCGTCAAGTCGCTCCGCGGAGTCTTCGACACCCCCCTCAATGGTGTCTGGGACGTTGTCGGTCCCCAGATTCGTGACCTGATCAAGGCTAGGAAGATCGACTGGTCGTCCATCGACCCTGCCCGCTTCTTCACCCACGCACCGCTGGGAGAGGAGTCAAAGGGGAGTCTCGGTCCCGTCGTCATATGGGTCGGCGTCACTCCTGGTTCTACCTCTGCTGATACCGCCCATGAGGCCTCCCAAGAGATCCTTACCCTTCTGCGGAAGAACGGAGTCGACGGTGCTGTTGTGGAATGGCGCGAGGCGGTCCCGCAGAGGCTCGCAGGTACCCCCCTTATGCGCCATGTCGACAGCAGCAATGCCACCCATTATGTCCGTCGCTTCCTCACTCCTCTTCTCGGCGCTCCCCTTGCGACTGAAGAAATGGAGCAGGAGGATTCCCAGGGCACTCTTGCGCTCTGGTTCCACGAGATAAAAGACAAGGACGGCAACCCCAGCAACAAGGTGTATGGAGTTAGCAACTGCCACGTCCTGCGCAAGAACACTACTGTCGATTACGAGCACAGAGGCGGTGCACCCATGGACCACGTTCGAGTGTGCGGAATGCGTCGATTCCAGCGCGGCCTCGACGAGATCACGAAAGCCATTGCTGATCGCGGCATTCTTGCTGACATTTGGGCCCGAGATATTGTCAAACTGCAGGCAAAGGAGAGGCAGGACGCGGATAACGCGAGAGCGATCAAGGCAAAGCAACGCCAATTGGACGACCAGACCGAAGCTATTGCCGATCTGGAGGCCCTCCACGACGACGTCACTAAATACTGGTCCAACATCAAGCTCCACCGCAACATTGGGCACGTTCAATATGCTGCAGCCATCTCGGTCGACGTCAAAGGCGGCACACTATATACCTCGGACTGGGCTGCGTTCTTAGCTGCTGAGGCGAAGGTCAGGGATGAGTTCGAGGGCAACGTCGTTGATCTCGGTGTGTTTCAACTTATCTTATTTACCTCGACTAACAAAAATTTCAGGATCCAAGTACGGTCCTCAAGACCTTACAGACATGCTCTATCCTCTCGGTGGTGGTCCGACCACGTTCAAGTTTCCCGACGAGAGGAAGCTCCGGATCGAGGGCTGCGCCACGAAGGAGGACCTTGCCCACCCTGTAGAGTTCGACAGCGAAGGGCAGCGCTGCCTTATGGTCGGCAAAGACGGCAACACTACCGACCTCACCGTCGGACGCTACGCCGGCCTAGTTTCATTCACTCAGAACGAAGTCGGCATCGAGTCCGTCGAGCTCGGTATCTACAACTCGGGCGACAAGACCGCCGAAGTCTTCTCCGCTAAAGGAGACTCGGGTTCCCTCGTCTGGCACATGATGAACGGTAAAGCTCGCATCGTTGGCCAACTCCACTCTGGACGCAACAAGGGCGGCTCGACCAGCAATCATGTTACGTACTGCACCCCTGGCTGGTACCTCCTGGGCCAGATCAAGAGGAGGTTCAAGTACGCCGACTTCTACCGCACCACCTGGTCAACTTGAGAACAACATTAACGGTCGTCTCTCTCTCTTCCGCCTCATGCTTTCGTACACATAGCTGACGAACGCCGAAGCCAGCGTCGTCTTCTGAGACCTCTTCACCTCCACTATGCGCTTGTTCATGGTGGACTGAAGTGGACGGGAAACATTTTGTGTATAAGAGTATTTGTGTCATAAGCTACAATGTCCGAATAACGTGCTCTATACACATCATGATTCAATATTCATCTGGCACACCGGCGCCTTCGATTACATATATCCCCGTTATCCTACCATCATCTTTCCCTTTGTGGCTGGCCTTGCTGTTTCGACAATCCACTTTGAATGTCAGCTCTTCTTCGCCGATACCAGATGTTCTAGCCTTGAGCCTATCCACTTACGGAAGACGAACTTTCATGACCTGAATGTCTCTGTCCCTGCTTTGTTCCGCAGCTTTCATCTTTGTCGTTATCGCCGCCATCCCACTGGCACCCTTCGCATCAATGACGAGGAACATCAGATCCTGCTTCGTCCCACTGCGACATCCTGCAGGCACATCGACGTCTAGAACGACGCCTTTGGATTTCCCAGACAAGTAGCGTCGTGTGATACGGTAGCAGAGACGCTTGCCGTGGAATATGTCTTCGAGACTAAGAGGAAGCGGAGACATCCACTCGGCTGCCAAGTCGGCAGTGAGATAATCTTTCAGAGAGGGAAGGGTACCGTAATACTCCTTCAGCTACGCGTCCTTGCATTTGGCAGGTCAGAAGAACGATAAGCGTCTTGTGGCTGGTTTCGGCTTTGGTTGCGGTTTACGCAACTTGGCACGGCGTGATGATTCCTCCTTTGATGTATCCGGGTCAGGAGGCCCATCGGTCGTACGAGTAGTGGTGGAACTGCCTGCAGTAGAAGCGACATAATCCTCACATGTAGCCGATCTCCTAGAACGAAAGGAAGAGAACTTCGAGGCTTTTTCATCGTCTGGTAACGACGTTGTTGATGATGCTGGAGAAGAAGCTGGCGTTGAGTAGGGGGAGGAGGCTGGGATTGAGAATGGAAAAGAAGGAGTTAGATGTGGGGGTTGAACGTGTTGACAAAGCAGAAGAGGAGGATTTGGACGACCCAGAAGGAGTTAGATGTGGGGGTTGAACGTGTTGACAAAGCAGAAGAGGAGGATTTGGACGACCCAGAAGGACCAGCTTTTGGAGTAGACTTCTTGTCAGCGAGCTCGGGCACCGTTGGGGCCGCTTCTGGTCTGATGCAGAAGATTTCGATCTCGCGGCTTTTCATTCTCTTTCACGCAGAATAGCGCGATAGGCAGTATTGACCTAACCCAGTTTTGGAGCATGTACGAGGCATACTTCGATAGTGGCTTGTTGCGGAAACCTTGTCCTTCACATTTCGATCTAGATGGCATTCCAGCGCCTGTAAGTAATCTCGCATGCAAGCGCTGCCCATGACTAGAGCAATGACCCTGGCCACTGACCTTATGCTTGAAGCCGGTCTGACTTGATCAACTGTGGCACCAAGCACAGCGTAGCTGAAGTCTCAGTAGCCATAAGAAGCAAACAAAACGCGACATCTGTTTCAAGTGTCGGCATTGGTGTGTTTGTCTTGCTTAATATGACTGCGGCACCGTCACTTCAATTTGGCGCTGAAGCACGACAATAGAAGTGCTACGTCGTCTGGCTGCCCTGTGTACTTCCCTGACATAGCAGTTAGTGAATAGTGAACTACATAGTGACCTTACAACATACTATCGATTGGATCATTCCTACAAACCGTCAGCCGCCCGCCGCTACGCCTGGCTTGGCTTTCAAATTGAGGGGGGAGCAAACCCTGAACAACACACGTAAAGTTACTCCCAGTTTGATATCCAACATTCGTAGCGTTCACTGCAAATATGATGTCTGTCAGATAATCCGGCGTGAATTTCCAGCGTTGAGCTGTATGCCGGTCTGCGCCCGAACCAATGTAGTTAATCGTTGATATACAGATCGTACGTTGTCAGCATCGATTATGATTGGGCCCGTCCTGACTGTTGCTCCACCAGCCAGCATCGATTGTCTGCATGACCGAAGTAATAAGAAAGTCGAACATAGATTTAGGTGGTTTGTCTGACCTTGGATGGGTGATTGCCGACGAGGTCGAAGGAGATGTATGCGGTGTACGTTGAAGGGTGTGATAGCCTGGGACGAGTAGAATGGCATTACCAACTTGAGCGGGATTTAAAAAGAAACCGAAAAGAATGGCCCACAGATTTTCAACGACAATGTATGGAGGATCCTTCGTACAGCATGAGTACTTTGCCAATTCAGTCGGAAAGATCTCACCTCGCCCGTACCAGACGAGCATAGGGCCTTCTTGATATATGCCCCTGCATGATCCAAATCGATAAGTGTGAGAATGACTCGTTGAATGTGAAGTTTTCCGCACCAGAGGGGAGACTTGAAGTTGAAGTAGTCGATATTGAAAAAGCTTACCACTCCCTGAATAGCCGAATGAGAGGAAGGACGGAGAATACGTCCGAAAGTCTGCCTCATGTAGTCGTCCTTAAGAGTCGTGCAAAGTCACGGAAGGAGTTGTGTCGTCAGGATGTTCCAACTCGTAGAGTCGCGCTTCCATTTCTGAAAATAGTGAGAGTTTATCGTTTTATCGGCGCTGATATATGTCACTGACCTACGCGACAAAAGTGCGATGGCACTAAATCGACACGTGGACCATGACGAGAACTCGGATACTCGACGAGACTGTGTCACATTTGCAGTCAGCTTTGCCGGTGTTCTGGGGACATGTCTGCTGGTTGTCATCGAGGACTGCAATCGAGGACGAGATATGACTTGGGCTCTGGGTCTCATCTGATGGCGGAAGACGAACAAACTTCAAACCCAGAAATTGAAAAAAAAAATATGGGACAGCTCGCGGCTCGTCCGACGTCGACCGTGCACCGTTGTGGGAACGCGTTCAACGTGATTCAGGTTCGTTTCACAATTTTTTTCCTATCAGGTGCACGCTACACTACTTCAAGGTAGTTAGGCTAACACTTATACTCTCGTTGTCAGCGAGTCTAGATAAGAGTAAACGGCTGCAATAGACTTACTTTTTAGTATCCAAAGGCCACGAAGATGGGAACGAGAGGCTATAAAGGAGTGTGGATAACAAGCAAGGCCGCCCACGATCATTGAGGTGATTACATATATAGTAAGCCGATCATTTATCGGCCCAATACATATATCAATCACAACCCAAGCTCACCATGTTCGCGAATACTTACGCTCTCAATAGCGAATCAATCCTTCTTTCTTCCGGTCTTGAGACAATCCGAAATTTAATCTAGCCCCGGGTGGTGGGTCGACGTGATATCTCAACGCTAAATTCAAGAATTCGAATTCTCAGTTCTCAGAGTAGGAGAACGATGTTAGCTGGACATAGTTGAATCTGGCATGCGAGAAGTATCGGGATAGGGTAAAAGAGTCGGTGCGTTGTCGCTAGGCATCGAGGAATTCGGAACGCATGCGGCATTTCACTGTGATTTTTGTGTTTGTCCTCCCAAGCATTCTCTGTTCCTGTTAAGCGAATCTGACAACGTTGTCCGTTTAGGAAAACCACACGTTACGGACACCAGTGAATATGGAGCATAAAGCGCTAGTCTCTATGCTCTGTTCAACCATGGCCCTCGCCGCTTCAGCTCCAAAAGCGACTAGTAGCAACCGTTCGCAAATATTCTATGTGGCTCTCGCTAGTGGTCATTCTCTATTTCTGGCGACATTGTGGCTTTTTTGTCTTCCAGCATGATGCCAGAAACTTAGCTGCGGCGCACCGATCGCCCGTATACTGGCGCGTCAACTGGAAAGAATTAAAAAACGTGTACGGGATGGCCATTGTTTTTGGCCCCTCAAACTGAGCGCTTAAGAATAATTGCAACACACTGAGGGTTCAAGACACGAGGCGCTTTGTCGCTTTGTCGCTTTTCTCGTCTCGTTGCCAAAAGCTTCATTTTATGGCCGTAAAGCCACTCAAGGTTTTAGGAATCCATAAATCCACATATTTTAATGATAAGAAGCTCTTCCGAGTCCCTCCATACGCCGCCCATTTATTATCTCCTTTGGCATTATATCTCGACTTTCGCTCTTGAACCTCGTTAAGATTTTGTCATGAACGGTAAGGTTTAACGACTACGTTCAGGGGTTATTCTTGCTCACATACCCAGTACTTTCCAAGTTTTCCGCCAAAATAACACTGGTGAACAAGCAGCAACTTGGTTCTTACCTTCAGCTTGGGTACAATAAATGCGACAACCCCTACTGTGCATTTAAAAACTCCCTTCAGCCCGTCGAGGGCCGGTACAACTGCTTAGGCCCAGTTGTAACCAGCGCCAACCTCAACGGCTTCAAACTCTTTTCTTCTGCCGATCCTCGCTCGAGTGGTAGTACCACCTCGTCTGATGACGATTCCTCGCTCCAGTACTGTACCGGCACCTACGTCGTCACTAAAGAGCAAGCCCATCACGTCTCCCACCTGTTCTGCGTCGTCGAGACTGACCACTCCAAGCGCGTCAAGCGGGATAAGGCTGCCAAGAAGGCGTCGCGCGACGCGAGATATAGAGCTGAGAAACTCGCGGAGGAGGTACACAGAGACCTGGACGGTGAGTATGTGCTGAGGAAAGCTGAAGCGAAGGAGCGGGCGAAGAAAGACAAGTTAGAGAACAGGCGGAACGGAGGGAAATCCCGTGATAGAAATCCGCAAGATCCTGACGACCTCCCACCCGTGAAGCGGCTCAGGAAAGAAGAACGACGGCTTCCTATTATCATCAGGACTGGTCCACTCCCGACTGCCGTTGCTGAGGGGTCTAATGCCACCGTGGACGACGACGGCGACATTCCTTGTTCCTCGTCACCCTTTCCCCTCTCTCCTTCCACGCAGGATAACCTGGGTCATCACGCATCTTCCAAGCCCACGCCTCCACCACTATTTCTGTGTCGCCGAGTTCGATCCGGTAATGCCCCTCAGCCAAGTGGCATCGTCTGGGATGACTCCGTCCCAGCGCTGTGCGGTCGTTCCCAATCTATGCGCCGAGCTCAATACCCTCCTATCTCCTCGACCAGAGGGAGAAGTAGATCCGGAAGCATTGATACTGTCGCTGGCCGGAGTCCGACGAATGGTGGTGTGCATGCCCCAAAACCTTGGGTAAGCTCGAAGAACGGCGTAACGATCACGCACTTTGGTACCCTGCTGCCGGCAGCGAGGTGCTTGTCTGGAAGGTCAGATAAAGAGAATCCTGTTGTGAGTCCGAGCGGAAAGCGGTATCTGATTTCGGAGCCAAAGCCAAAAGCGAAATTGATGCGCTAACCTTTGGGCGAAGGATTCGAGTTGTTTCCTTTTTTTCTTGGAAGAGCGTATAATTATTTAAAATGTGTCCACACTCTTTTTTTAATATTCACAGCCGTAGATACTTGCAACTGTATTTATCGTACTACGTAGTGTACTCCCTTGATCACAATTTAAGTTGTTATTTATTTGATCGTTGTATAGAAGAACTAAGTGCATTATTAAAAAAAAAATTGTGTTCAGTGTTCACAACGTTCACACTTCTTTTTACTATAGTAGAATCGGAAGGCGGGTAGATGTTTTTGGTCTGTTGCGGCTCCATTAGTGCGTTGCACAGTTTGGAGCTCACGTAATTCCCCTGTACTAGTATTGTGAATTCACCGCCGGTGATGGTAGCATTCTGAGAATTCGGAAACATGGAGACAGCCATGATGTATGATAAATCGAACATGTGCGGCTGTAAGTGAGAGTCAGGAAGGAAGGAACAATGTCAGGTAAGTATGTTACGCAAATCCCGCGACGCTCGATGTACAGCTTTGCAACAAGGTAATTCAAGTTTGTGTTGTAAGATACAATGTCCGAATAACGTGCTCTACACATCATGATTAGTGAACATAACAAGTGCCCCGTATATAACCAACAATGCGCGATAAGAAGAAAAAATATCAATGAGTGACATGGCTATGTTCATTTTCCAAACGTGAATATTTGTTTGAAGCTCTCCCACTTGGAAGAGGAAGAGGACGTCGGGGTAAGGATCTCCCATCTGAAAACGTTCAGCTGTTAGCCATTGCCGCTCGACACAAGCAGACGAAACGTATGCATACCTGACAATCAACTTTCCTCTCGTACTCATACCCGAGACGTCGTCCACGTCTTGGGATTTGGGATCGCCTTCACCACCTTTTGTATTGGCCCTTACTGGCATACCGGCGCCTTCGATTACATATAACCCCGTCATCTTACCACCTTCTTTCCCTTTGTTGTCGGGCTTGCTGTTTCGACAATCCACTTCGAACGCCAGCTCTTCCCCGTCGATACCAGATACAACGATTTTAGCCTTTTCGTCTTTGAGCCTATCCACCCACGGAAGACGAACTTCCATGATCAAGTCTTCTTCGCTGTAGTTGCGGCGCCTGTGAGGCTTGCGTTCACTGCTCTCCGATTCTTTTCCTTTCTCACGACAGTCCTGACTGTCGCTATCCCTGCTTCTGTTGCGCTCGCGGCTTTCACCTTTGTCGTCATCGCCGCCACCGCCGCCATCCCACCGGGATCCTCGAACGAATCTCTCATGCTTCGCATGTTGGACGAGGAACACCATATCCTGTTTTGTCCCATCCCGTCGCTCATGTCCAGCATCACGGAAAACGATTTTCGTCCCACTGCGACATCCTGCAGGCACATCGACGTCTAGAACGACGCCTTTGGATTTCCCAGACAAGTAGCGTCGTGTGATACGGTAGCAGAGACGCTTGCCGTGGAATATGTCTTCGAGACTTAGAGGAAGCGGATACGTCCACTCGGCTGCCAAGTCGGCAGTGGGATAATCTTTCAGAGAGGGAAGGGTGTCGTGGTACTCCTTCAGCTCCGTTTCCTTGCGCTTGCCATGGTGTTTACTATGGTGAGAGCGTTTGTTGTGAGAGGTGGAAGCGGTGTCGCAGGGTTTCTTTGAAGAGGTGGAATGATGACAACTGCACTCGCAGTCGTCAGAAGAATGATAGGGATCTTTCTCCTTGGTTGGTTTCGGCTTTGGTTGTGGTTTACGCAACTTGGCACGGCGGGTTTTCGATGATGATGAGGAAGATCCCTCCGTTGGTGTACCCGGGTCTGGAGGCACAGTAGTTGTATGAGTAGTGGTGGAACTGCCTGCAGTAGAAGCAACATCATCTTCGTCCTCTACATCCTCGCATGTAGCGGATCTCCTAGAACGAAAGGAGGAAAACTTTTCGTCGTCTGGTAACGACGTTGTTGATGATGCTGGAGAGGAGGCTGGCGTTGAGTAGGGGGAGGAGGCTGGCGTTGAGAATGGAGAAGAAGAAGGAGTAGATGCGGGGGTAGAATGTGTTGATGAGGCAGAAGAGGACTTGGACGACCCTGAAGGATCCGCTTTTGGGGTAGATGCGGGGGGTGAATGTGTTGAGGTAGAAGAGGAGGACTTGGACGACCCAGAAGGACCTGCTTTTGGGGTAGATGCGGGGGTTGATGAATCAGAAGAGGAGGACTTGGCCGACCC
This sequence comes from Amanita muscaria Koide BX008, assembly GCA_000827485.1. Classification (NCBI taxonomy): domain Eukaryota; kingdom Fungi; phylum Basidiomycota; class Agaricomycetes; order Agaricales; family Amanitaceae; genus Amanita; species Amanita muscaria. Next base: position 505,470 of record KN818231.1, read on the forward strand.
AGAAGGACCTGCTTTTGGGGTAGTCTTCTTGTCAGCAGACTCGGACGCCGTTGAGGAACGCTTCTGGTCTGATGTAAAAGACGTAGAAGATTTCGATCTTGCGGCTTTTCGTTCTCTTTCACGCAGAATAGCGTGATAGGCAGTATTGACCTAACCCAATCATCGTCAAGTCAGACCAGTTTTGGAGCATTGCATGCACATGGCATACTTCGATAAAATGCCTTGTTGCGGCATCCTTGTCCTTCACGTTTCGATCTGGATGACACTCCAGGGCCTGTAATTTCGCATTCAAACGCCGCCCATGACTAGAGCAATGACCTCGCCACTGACCTTGTGCTTGTAAGCAAGTCTAACCTCATCGTTTGTAGCATTTGGTGTGATACCCAGAACAGTGTAGCTGCTCATTTTGAAGATTCAGTAGCAGTAAGAGAGAAGCGAAGAAGACGCACAGGGTGGAATCGGACCTTCCATTTAATCATGGCGGAACCCCTTACCATGAGGCATACACGTGTGGGATCCAGTGTCCACAGCCTAATGTTGACGTCTATTTGTTGTTTGGCATCGGCGTGTTTGTGTTGCTTGATTTGGTATGACAGCGCCACATCGTTACTTCAATTTGGCGCTGAGGGATGACAACAGAAGTGCTACGCTCGCTGTATGACCGCGCAGTCCATGCCTTTGCCTTCTCCCGTCGCGATGTCTCCCTAACCCACACTCTCCTTCAATCCGCGTTTTCCATCCTACACCCTCCAGTCTCATTTCCAGATCCTCTGACAGAGTTCCGACGCAAATGGGACATGCTGAGAATAACGTTGGAGACGATCGTCTATACCTCACCACCGTCTTCGATTCAAAAAGACCTTCCGGACGAGCTGAAGAAGATGCTGATAGAGTCGCCACGAGCACTGCTGCAGTTGATGTACTCACGCTCGCTGACACTGTTCACTCCCACTGGTTGCGCCCCTACTTCGGCTTATCTTCCTGGACGGGTGCTTCTCACTCTGGTGTACTCCAGCATCAACATGAACTGCTACGACTCTGGGCGATACATGATTGAAGAGTGGCTGGCACGCCGAGACCCCTTGTTGTTACCTGACTCAATACCGGTCGGACCACGCGAAACCGACACGTATTGGAAAGTGTTGGAATCATATTGTCTGCATATCCTGCCGAACCTTGAGCAGTGGGATTATGCTCGTGAATTTCTGCAGCATGAAACCGAGTTACCGGATTCCGCACGCCAGGTATGTCTCATGATTTCTCACCGGACGTTCTTCAAACCGGATTTGATAGGAACTTAAAATATCCCTTGAAGCGCTACATGCGCGAGCCCTGGACGCGCGAAAAACACCGAAACCCCAACCTCGCCGGTTTATTGCTGCTTCGGCACCATCGTCCTATCGTCCTGCATCTCCTACCCCATCCACTTCATCTTCATCTTCCCTCTCCACCGCTTCCTCTACACACACAGTAAAACCGTCCAATCTTAGAGGTCGGCGTAACCCTAATGGTTTATCTTCGCTATCTGCATTGCCTTCGGCCTCGGCCTCCAGTACCTCACTCTCCTCGGATACCACGGCTAAACCTGGAGAGTCCCTATCGCCCCCGGAAACAACTTACACCAATGGGCACGTTAACCAACAACACCATCAACACCCCAACGGCTCTCACCACCCAAGCAAGCTAACGTCCGGTACAAACCGGTCATCATCATCAAGTTCTCATCCCTCTTCGTCCTCTTCCTCTCCCTGGCTTCCCTTTGTATCCTACTCACAAGCAGCCACTTGTGACCCATCTAACCCAGGTCTATATGCGCTCATGAAGAAGACTTTAACTTCTTACCTTACACCTCAAAAACTATCCACTTTGCTCATCATCTTCGTCCTCTTCCCCGTGATTTCGTTCATCCTCCGATTCCGGCACAAGCGCCGGAAATTATTAGCCGGTGGTGGCGGTGCTAGCGCGAATGGTGGTGTTACCCCATTGATAAATGGACCAAATGGAGCGCTCGCGTCCAATGCAGATTTAGTAAGAAAGAGATTACAGCACATAGGTGCTGGAGGCGATGGGCTGGTACAACAATTGTGGGCGGAGGTGGTCAGAATGGTGGCGGATACGGTGAAGATGGCGGGTAGCGGGCTGGTTTAAGTTATATATCAATGCAGTTTCTTGAATATTTCCCTTGCAACTCCTTCTGTGGCTATGCAAATTATTTCACACGACTCTCTCGAACCGCAACGCAATGGGCTCCATATTCCCAGTGTTCTTTTTTGGCGCTATTGTCGTCGCACTTATGTTCGGCGTTGCCCTGCTCACGCCAAAGGGACCAAACCAGGCGTAAGTTCTCAACTGGCCATTTCAAAGCAACTGTGCTTATGAACCGTTTTCCTAGTGTTATACGAACCGCTTTAATGTTGACCTTGGCTACGTGTTATCTTTTGTGGATGATCACATACCTTGCACAATTGCACCCGCTAATTGGTGAGTGTTGCCTTGTTTTGGTTTTCTGGAAGACTATGGCTGAACGTGGTGTTTCTAGCCCCAGTCAGAACGGTCAAGAGCAAGGCATGAGCGGAAGGATGTCATGATGCACAAGGCGAGCAAGTAATATACCAGGCGAGTTCATCGCTTTATGTACCTCCTTCAACGCTCTCAACTTTTCCCTAGTCCCTTTGTATTGTAGATTCTGTTGCAACGAACACTAATAAACCCTTCCTTCGATATGTGGGGTAGCAAGTTCTACGAATCCAATTAACAAAACTCAAGAAGTATCCTCGCTGTGATCCCCTTCCCAACCGTCTGTGGGGCTATCCGTGCCCTCTGGTGATGCTTTGGTATCACTCCCCCATGCTTCTTGGGCACCGCTCCAGTGAACTGGACTCAGTGAAGGTTTGAATCCCCAATCGCCATATGAAGTCTGTCCCTCTGTCCCTTCATCTTCCTTCCCTTCGTTCCAGGAGACATCACCCTCGTGACCCGTTGGCTCTTCCCAGTCGCTGTCCTCTGCTGATGTTTCTTCTTCAGGTAGCCAGTCGTCCGGGGCCATCACATCCTCGCTCATCCCCTCTTCCGTTGGCCATAGGACTGTTGGTGTCTGGGTGGCACCAATCAACTCAATTGTCCAGGTACTCCTCTCTTTCCGCATTCCGTCACTTCTGTTTAATCGAAGATGATCACTACGATCAGCAGCCTCTGCAAGGCACTCGATCCACCCTCCGCACATGATAGCGATGTCATGCTCGAACCAGATTTCCTCCAATCGGATAAAGGCCACCTTGAACTGTTCCATCCTAGATTTTATCGCGTCGCCGATGACCGACAGAGGTTTTGGCTTCATTGAAGAAGGGTGAGCAGCGTGCTGATATGATGCCAAAAGCTCGTGTCGATCATTGATGAAGCCTAGCCTGCTGGCAATTTCTCGCCCCTTTCTTTCCCTTTCAAGGTTGCTCGTGCTCTCCAATCTCCGGAAAGCAGCGGCCTGAGAAGCCCCGCCCAGGTGGTCGTCTCGTCCCCAAGGGTCCTTCTCCATCGCTTTGCCCACGGCGGAAGTGGTGACTTCGTATCCCCACTCCGCTGCTGCTGCGTGACACCAGGTCTCGAACTCTTCTACAGTCCATTCAAACTTGTGGTCGTCGTGTCTGTATATGCGGTCTGTACGTCCAGTAGGGTCAGGGAACCCTTGACGCGAAGATTTGGGTGCATCCGGTGCAAGGAACCGAGCGTTGAATGTATAGGAAGGCGTCGTGATAAGTAATAGGTGAGGGTGGTAGACGCCCAACAAGATGGGAGCGAAGGCTGGTAGTATATCGGGAGGTAGGTGTTCGATTCTAACAGGGACATTTCAATTTTTTGCTTACGTTCTTCGTAGATCAGGTAGACTTACACTTCGGTGCTCACGATACACTCGATATCAACGAACTCTTCGTTAATCGTTTGCAATCCGCCTTTCCAGACTTTGACCTGCAAGTCATCCCATCGGACAGTATGGGTGGAATAACTAGATCGAAAGACAGAGTTGCAGGTTGGTTCTTCCGTTGCGATGGGTGCTATCTCGCGTAGGGCAAATGCAAGATCTTCGGAGGATACGTCTAGGCCATGGACGACAGTGGGATGCAGCCAGATCACTTCATCTCCCAGAGCTGGAGAGTCGATACTGTCAATCGGTGACAGTGGGAGGATTTCCGGAGGTGGTGGTCTGAGCCAGGGTGCTGGTTGGCAAAGAACAGAAAGTAGCTGGCCTTCTCCGCATCCAACGTCAAGAACCTATTGGGAAACGTTGATAGCGACCTTCTGATCTCTGGGAATACGGCGACTTGCCTGTGCTATAGATCCCGTTCTGAGGAAGTTTAGGACCCACAGTCTTCGTTGGACGTAGAGGGGAGGATAGAACGTTACTTTGAGCTCTTGCTCTGGATCAAGGTCATCGACATGGATAGATTCGTTTATGAGGGTATCTTCAGTGTCGCGGCGGCTCATCACTATCAAAGATCAGAGGCCTCGAGTCGGTAGATTAGGCTTATGCACAGTACGCCTCGTGGCATTAGTTACTATAAGAATATTGCTGCCACAGAAACAAGAGGCCGCGGGGCAAGGAGCCTGAAACCTTGAAATATTCACTCACGCTGTCTGATGCAGACCTCCACCATCGTTTACAATCTCTCTGGTAATTTGCTCAAGATACCATTAAACCCATGATAACGACTCCGTCACCTTCGCCGTTGAACTTCAACACAAAATTTCACAAACGCCACTCCAGCTCCGATGACCATCATCATCACCGCAAGAGAAAAGCGTCTCATTCTGAATATACCGATGATGCCAACCGATATTTCAAGTCTCCAAAAGCGAAAGGCACCTCTCACCACTCCCAAGACCTGGTTAATGGTCACATATCTAAAAAACCACGCCTTAATGGCTACACTGGACGGGACGCTAAATTGAACGGCGTAGTCACCGATTCTCAGCCCGGACCCAGTTCGCCTGGCGCCATCAAATTTGCCGCACTGCAAGAACAGAGAAAACAGCTACCAATCGCCAAAGGCATGTTAAATTGCTTTTTTCCTGCTCTTTTTTTTAAACAGACACGCGCAGGCAGAGAAGCACTCATTGAAGAGATCCGCAAGAATGAAGTGACTGTTCTTATTGGAGAGACAGGCTCTGGAAAAACGACTCGTACGTATGTCTGTTTGAGTGAAGATTATACTTGAACCCTTTCCAGAAGTCCCTCAGTACCTCCTCGAAGCTGGTATATCCGGCAACGGCATCATTGCTGTAACACAACCTCGCCGTGTTGCTGCCACCTCTCTTGCCTCCCGCGTCGCGCAAGAACAAGACGGTTCCACTGTTGGCAAGCTCGTCGGCTATTCAGTGCGTTTTGACGAGAAGCACAGCCCAGATACACGCATCAAATACATGACAGACGGTATGATCGTGCGAGAGCTCTTGTCCGACCCACTGTTGAGCAAATATAATGTGGTGATCGTGGATGAGGCGCACGAGAGGACGCTGCGGACAGACCTTTTATTGGCTAATTTAAAAACGATTTTGAAGCAGAGAAGAGTGGGTAGAGAAGACAAGAAGGGAAAGGGAAAAGAAAAAGAAGGCCCTGGACCGCTCAAAGTCGTCGTGATGAGCGCGACGCTTGACGCTGAGAAGTTTAGCAGGTTTTTCAACCAGTAAGTTGACTTATCTGCGTCTATGCGGCGTAAGCCTGACGGGATACGAAGTGCCAAAATTTTGTACGTCAAAGGACGCCAACATCCAGTTAAAATATACCATTGTTCTGAAGGTCAACCGGATTATGTTGACGCAGCTATGAGGACTTTCTTCCAAATACATACCGACCAGCCTGCAGGCGATGTTCTCATATTCTTACCAGGTAATCGATTTTTTGTTTTTCGGTTCCGTACGCATGGTGACACGGGGTACAGGTCAAGAAGACATAGAATCACTCGAAAAATCCATCCAAGTGTTTGCCAACCGCCTCCCTCAAGATAAAATGCAAGTTCTCATCTCACCTATGTATGCGGCCCAAGCACCTGGCGCGAACGCGAAAGCATTTGCTCCAACACCTCCGGAAACTCGGAAATGCATACTGGCGACTAATATTGCCGAGACTTCCATCACTATACCTGGTGTAAAATATGTTATTGATACCGGAAAATGTAAAGAAAAGCGATACCTTGCAAAACAGACGGGCGGAGGTTCGTGATGTCTTCTCGGGCTGTATTCTTCCCCCAGACTAACGAATATCAATCACCCAGGCTTCGACACGCTCTTGACAAGAGATATCACAAAATCATCTGCCATGCAACGTGCAGGTCGTGCCGGACGTGAGGGACCAGGCTTCTGCTTCCGACTGTACACCGAAGAGTCTTTCAATAAGATGCCCGTATCGTCTGAACCTGAGATCATGCGCGTCGGTCTCACGATGAGCATTCTCCAACTCAAGTGCCTTGACCAGGACCTTGAAAACCTTGATCTGATGGACAAGCCCGATCGGGATTCCAGTAAGTACTCGATAATGTGGTCAGAAGCTGCTGACTGATGCTTATGCTATTCTCTTCCAGTCATATCTGCGTTTAAGACTCTATGGCTGCTCTCCGCCCTTGACAACTCAAAACGTCTGACCAAGATGGGCCGCCAAATGGCTTTGTTTCCCCTCGAGCCAACCCATGCACGCTCCATCCTTGCTTCACATGAATACGGCTGCACGCCACAGGTTTTATCGATAGTCTCTGTTTTGTCCGCATCGTCGAAGCTGTTCATTGACGTATCGGAACAGAGGGAAAGTGCAGCAGAAGCAAGGAGAGCGTTTATTAATACGAGAGGGGACCATTTGACGACGTTGAACGTCGTCAGGGCGTATGAAGATGTTTGTCGCAGTCAACTCCACAGTAGTGGAAAAGACCATGATACCCGTGAGGCGGGTGACATGGAGGGAGAAGAAAGCTACGTGATGAAGAAGAAAGGAAAGGGGAGAGGAAAGGCGGAACGAAGAGAGTGGTGTCGGAAGTATTGGGTAAACGAGCGGACGTTGATTGAAGCTAAAGACATACGAAAACAGTTGGAAGGCGTTTGCGAGCGACTCGGCTGGACAAAGAATCTTTCTGATCCCGGCACTGGCGCCAACAATGAAAAAGAGGAAGAGAATATTGTATTCTCATTGGCAAACGGGCTCGTGCATAACTCGGCTTTCTTACAACCTGATGGGAGCTATAAGCAAACGATGGGCCATTCGGTTGTGAAGATTCATCCCGGATCAGTGTTGGCGGAGAAGAAGGTGCAGGCTATTGTATATGATGAGTTGGTGAGTTGATTTGCCTCTTTTTCTTGAGAGAAGATGGAACTGAGACGGGGGAAATTGCAGGTTTATACAAATCAGATATACGCACGAGGAGTTTCTTCTATACCACGGAGTTTCTTTGGGTCGCACGGTGCTTTGAACCAAAGGAAGGCGTAGTCGCTCAAGTGGGCAATTGTATCTTTGCACAATTACGCGAACATTAGCTATAAACATGGCATTCTGAGCGCCCCACTATCGACACGAAATAAGAAGCCAAACATGCAGTGCGTAGCCTTACCAACTAGACGCTGACGCCAAATCTTCTTGCTGAGATTCTGCTGCTATGTCATTGTTTACGCGGCCTGGCAAGTTGGTCAAGAACAGGGTAACATTGTGATCTTTACCTTGCTGGTATTCCGCCGGATCGCATTATCCTTTCGCATCCTGCGGAGCGGGGTTATAGTACGCGACCTTGCTCGCCAACTAGGGTCTGTCATTTGATGTAGAGATACCAATCGGGTGCATGCGCTCTGTGGATCCATCTTCCCATGATGATGACACCTATGAGATCGCTTAACTTTGGGACAATCCACAATAAGGCTGACTTTTGAACAGGTAGTGCTTTCAGGTTTGTGTACTACTGCAAGGTACGGCGACACTATTTAGCATAACAAGGCACTACTACCACAGTCGATCAAAGGTGGCGAATGGCCTGACGTGTCTTACGCCATCTTTTCTAAAATCTTCAGCCTCTTACGCTAACTTTTATTTCGTCAGCAACTTTCTTTGCTGGCGTCTCTCTCTAGCGCTTTTCTTTAGATGAGACTCTTGGTCTGGATTTCTTTCCGCGGTCATCAAGGATGGCCACATCGGGCGATTGCCCGGCGCAGTTCCGCTGTTCCGTCGACCCTCAAGGATGGCCACATCGGGCGATTGCCCGGCGCAGTTCCGCTGTTCCGTCGACCCTCAAGAATGTCCGCATTGACGCTTCGTCTGGTGCAGATCCTCAACTGCAGCGGTCGCCAAGAGTGCCCGCATCGAGGCTGTTTGCTCGGCGGAGCGCCTCAAAATTTCTTGCTGTCGATTTAAAACTGTCAGCCTCTTATCTCTTATAAGATGCGTTTATGTGCTTCTAGCTTGATCTTGAAGAATCTTAAGCCAGTGGCCCATGACAGGGAGAAGAGAGTAGCAAGCACATCTCTTAGAGCCTGTTCAGCAGCCGCGATCAATTCATAAATATCGGTTCCCACGGTTATGTGTGATCACCGGAACACTGGCACGATGGTCGGAGTTTGAATTTGAGCCATTTATCAATCAACTTGACTTCGTATCACGGTATCAGTGCTTATCTCCACACATCCACATTCACGATACCAATGCCCATCCCATCAAGAGTCCGTCAGCAGATTGTTCACCTTGTTGGGCTCCTTGTCACTATCATTGTCCCTACAATGCTGCAGGTCATACGAGCATTTTATATCAAGGAGCCCTACCACACTTCTCTGCTTAC
>KN818231.1:522796-543555 GCA_000827485.1 Amanita muscaria Koide BX008
TGGAACTCTGACGCGAATGTTAGAGTGAATGATGATAGTGTTCATGATGTGATATCGCAGATATCGCAGCAAAACAATGATGGGGATAGGTAAAGAAAGAAAGGAAGGAAAGGGTGCGATGACTGGCTTAAGTACATGCGTCAGCCGCTGGATTCAAAATGGGACCAACTCGTTAGGTGGCTGATGCGGACACGACACGACTCGGACTTGACAGCCCCCCTCTTCCAACTTCTAGAGACATGCAAAAACGTTGACGCTGCAATTAGGTTCGATCTTACACACTCATAAAGTTGGCCAAGTTACACTGCCTAACTTGCTTGCGTGCGATGCTATGCATTGCCCCTTTCATGCAATCGGTACTATTAGGGGACACTCGATCTACGATCGAGGGACTGCTAACTACAATAAGCTGATTTCGACATCAACAAAGGCGATCGGGCTGTCCAGGATTTTGTCAACCCTATTATAAGTATCTCCGGCAACTTACTTAACTAGCAAACGTTAGCAATATGCCGTGGAGTTTTTGCAATCGTTGGATAATGTAATACAGGATAACTACACTTAGAGCCGCAACAAGAACCATAAACTGAGCGCCCAAATTAGACGCATATCGCGCCTTTAAGTCCCTCCCCTTCCAAAGTTCATTCGGGATTCGGGATCCTCTCAATAACGTTCGAGATTTCGCCTGGTCAATATTTTGGACAGGGAATTATGAATCGTAGATTATCAAAAACAAAAGCTAACGCTTGCAGTAGCGCTGACCAAAGAAGAACGAAGTCGCTACATGGAACCTTTCGGTAACACCTGCAGCCTTGAGCCGCGGCTCCAGATTCCCCGTAAATTCGTTACAGGCAGCCGGTGGAAAGGCGTGCTCTTGCTTGCAATATAAAGGTGGCGACACATCATAACAATCAGGGCTGAACGACCACGGGACAGGTCCATGGGGGGAACCTGCTGCGCGTCGAACGGCGACATTTAATTGGAGACAGAAAAAAAAGACACGGCATATCCTACGTAACATCCTACATGTTGATTGGTGACATGGTAGATGGGACATCCCTTTTTGTATGCTGCAGTGATGCAAGATTGCGTAGATGTGTTCACAGACGGCGACCACGGCGACGTCCACCCTTTTAAGATGAGATGGTTAATATTCATCTAGACCTTGAAAGGGTTCAGAGAATGTTCATCGATGTTCATCGCTAAACCTGTAGTCCCAGGTCATAAGTTTTCAACTTCAAGTTGCGTAGAAACAAAATGAAAATGACTTCAAGAACATGGATTCAAGCCAATTCAACGAAATAGTCCAAAAACGTAGCGCTGCAAGCTCGCAGTGCGTCGACCTCATACTGCACCGCCGACATCCGCTTTACCAGGTCCAACCCCGGAGGGGGGGGCAAATGAGTCGACACCTATGCACCTAGGCACAACCGGCACAACCATTCTTCAGCACTTCAGTAGCTTCAGTAACGGATTCTGGAGTGCCCACAACTTATTTGACCCCAATGGTTGTATTGATAATTCTGCCATTGACATAAAAAGACAAATTGGCCGATACGCCTCGAGAAGTATACAGATACGATGGATGTACATCCCATCCAGCCCCACAAGATTCACTTCCACCTTTCTAATCATATCATGGGTACCAGCCAAAGCGATACCTCCACAATCAGAAGAGACAGTCAAAGCGTGAATCCTGTAGAACGAAACAGAGATACAGCATTATTCTAGAGGACGGGAACGCGGACAAGGAGGCGGAGGAGCTTAAACCGAGCCCGAACTTTTGAGTCCCCAGTGGTTTGTTCTGAAAAAAATCGAAACGCTCTTCCGTTTATGTAGATTTGAATTACGTAACGATTTCCCGCGAGTGCAACCGGCGCGCTTCGGCCCATAGTTGTACCATCTCCATGTCTCGCGTCTCAAAACCTGATACCATTGCCTATTTGAATGATACCGTCCTAGGAGCTTTCGTGCATGTTGCACCGTCAGAAACTCTCAATCACTTACTTCGATACCTCTCGACATGGGGTGGCAGCGAGTTGCGTAAACTATCATGACATTGGGTTGCTCTAACCTTTGGACTCCAGTAAATTCTTCATGGTGGCTACAAATCACGTCATGATTATACCGTTTGTTGACTTCGCCGCATTCTCAAGGTCATACAATATACCCTTAAACTGGTAGTACCGTTCTTGAACTTCCGCGCACGTCTGCAATACCGCGCGGGCAAGAGGGTGGGGCCAACTAGTAATGCTGCGAGCGCCTATAGCAAGTTTGCTGGCATAATCAGTGACTCTAGGACCTTGTGGAGAATGTGGGGTAGGTTCTCACCTTTCTATCTCCGTCGATGTCTAGTTGAAGCGTATCTAGGGCTGCTTGAGATTGTGCAATGGTTGATCTCCCTCGAACGTAACCCCCAACCAACGAGGAAGTTGTTGACCATTGAACGTCTGCAAGGGTGGTCCATGCTTGCATACTATCCCCTCGAACATCTTTCTTACCTACTTTCTCACGGAGTTTTACCATCGACTATCCCGTCGCCATTCTCGGTCTTTTCCAAAGTGAAAAGGTATATCAAGCTTGATGCTAACAGACTGGCTCTATGGTCCTGTCGTTTCTGGGCTCTCTACGTTCTACTACAGTTCGCACGTTTGAAAGAGGATCAGAAGCTACTTGAGGCAAGACAGCGAAGTCTCCGCAAGGGCAAAGGGACTAGCTTGACTGCTGAGGAAAGACGGGATATGCGCCAAAGATGGGACATGTTCCGGTCCGAATTTTTGACCAATCTTGCCTACCTTCCGCTGACCATCCATTGGTACGTTCGTTTAATCTCTTCTGGAGTATAACTGGAATTCATGAGCACTCTCAGGTCTTTGGAAACAGGATTGTTCAAAAACGAAGTAAGACTTTCCTACGCCTTAAGTTGGGTTTAGAACTTAAACAACAACTAGACATGGATCAACATATTCGGATTTATTGCTGCCGTCACGTCTTTCCGAAGCGGGTGGAAAGCTACAGCTCTGCCGCCACCCGGTCGACCAGAATCAGACGAGAAAGTCGAGAGCTCAGAGGAGAACACAAAAGCTTTCGAAGTTGCGGCGTATGACGCGTCAAGTCTATAGACGTACATAGCTGTGTATCACTGTCTTATTTGTTTGGATCCTTGATACCCTACATGTGAGAACATGTATTCTCAAATAACATGGCCTTGTAGTCTAGTGGTACGATACTTGCTTTGGGTAGTACCGAAGTGCAAGTGGCCTGGGTTCGAATCCCGGCAAGGCCCTACTTTTTTCTTGACTTTTGATAGCGTCATAAGTGGCGCGTTATGTCACGCGTTTTACTCTCAGATTTGCGCGATGCTCTGGGTTGATCAAGTTGGTACTGTTTCCCTCCCTATCCTGGCTGCGTGCTGACTTTTGCAATAGTACCGACCTCGAACATTGGATGACCTTCATTACCACAAGGGCTTGTCGGCCCGTCTAAAGTCGCTAGTAATTACATCTCCATCATATCTGGCCGCTTGCTCAAATTATTCTTCAGGCATCGTCTGGAGATTTTCCTCACATGCTTTTCTATGGTCCCTCGGGTGCAGGGAAGAAGACTCGGATAAGTTGCACGCTACGGCAGCTCTTTGGTCCGGGCGTGGAGAAGGTGTGTGTCTCGGTGCCAGTCTTGATCTCTTCCATGCAAGCATTGACAACCTCTCTTTTAGCTAAAAATCGACCAACGCGTTTTCCTGTCACCTTCAAAACGAAAACTAGAAATAAACTTGGTTCAGAGCAACTATCATATTGAAATTACGCCAAGGTACTTGTCCCAATACGTTACGCTTGCAATTTGACTGACGGCGATGCCATAGCGAAGCAGGCAATTATGATCGGGTAGTAATACAGGAGCTTTTGAAGGAGATTGCACAGACGCAACAAGTGGACCTAAACGCGAAGCAAAAGTTCAAAGGTATTCCTCCCGTATATTTTACTTCTGGTAGTCATAATGAACCGGCCATCCAGTGGTTATCATAAATGAAGCCGATTCCCTCTCGCGTGATGCACAAGCTGCTCTTCGACGGACGATGGAAAAATACATGTCCAACCTACGCATCATTCTCTGCGCAAACAGCACAAGTAGGCTTATAGCACCTATCAAGAGTCGATGCTTGCTCATGCGTGTTGCGGCTCCCAGTGAAGAAGACGTTTGTAATCTGTTGACTCATGTAGCTTGATTCTGCTCACAATCAAAATTTTAGATGATGGACGTGCTACAAAACGTGGCAAAACGGGTTGGCTTTGATCTGCCACCGGATGCGGCTGATAAAATTGTCGATGACGCTGAAGGCAACATGCGGAAAGCTATCCTAGTTCTCGAAGCTCTCAAAATGCAATCGTTCGTTAATCCCGTCCCAGTCAGTTACTTGCACCGCACTAAATCATCGTCAGACCCAATTTAAATGGGCCGTTATCCATCGCTAAACCGGACTGGGAGACATACTGTCACAAAGTTGCGGATCTAATCATCGGAGAGCAAAGTCCAGCGCGCATTATGGAAGTCAGGAGCAAGTTCTACGAGCTGCTGAGCCATTGCATACCTCCCACAGTGATACTGAAGGTTTGCTATCCCGTAATAGTTACGCGTCTTTGACATTGAATGGTCGTCATTTAGACAGTGGCAGAGCGGGTAGTTGACAAGGTGGATGAAAGCTTGAAAGCAGATATTATGCATTGGGCCGCTTTCTATGTCAGTTTATATTCATTATTCATGTGCTATGCTATCTCACTTCATAGCAACACAGGAAGTTCGTATGCGAAACGGAAATAAGAAGATATTTCACTTGGAGGCTTGGGTAGTAAAAGTGATGAGTCTGTACAAGGTATGATAATTCTTTCCTTGGTACCGTGTACCGAGCATTGATTGACTCCTCTCATCAGCATTTCTTCTACGGGATTGATATGTCGGATTTTGATTAAGTGCTTGGAATACCTGAGCATGTTCAAGGCGTTATTCTAGGCTGAAGGCTATGTACATCCAGAAGAGCGGTTTCCTTCGAGCCCCGTGTCCTTATCAGCGTCATTTCTGTTGTTTCAGCTAGTTTTACATGCAGCGTTTCGCCTTTGTGAACATCGTCGCCCGAGTTTGCTTTCACGTTTTAAGGTGCGCTGCCGCGAAAATGTTCAATGTGGTGTGAAAATTGGGCGTCAGCGTTGAGCTGGCGAGTTCCACGTGTCAACCGCACTTCTGAACAGTGGCTTGAATAGTATAAAATATTAGTATACGTGTTGTCAAGGGGTAAGATGCGTTAACTGCTTGTGTCCAAGCCCGCTTGGTTTTCCTTAACGAACACTTGTTCCAAGGATCGTCCACCAAGGGGCACGTGTGGTGCGATAAAATGCAGAGACGTGCTTCCCCGAGATGGCCACCGCGCGCGGGCGTTCAAATGTTCTCATAGCTCCCGCTGTCGAGGAAGGTGAGTATCCCTGAAACGTTCCTTGAACGTAGTTCGTCTTGTAAGTCACGTTTTTTGCCTGTCCTAACTTCATGAATAAAGCCGACAACTGCGCGGTGAACTGAAATCCCATTGGCATCTTCTGGCTCATCGTATGCATTGTGAAGCATGTCGAATCTTTCCGTTCCGTGGCAAGTCACCAATGGTAGGCGTTCTTCCAAGGAGAATAGGTTATTATCAATATTAGAATGTTGGACATGAATGACTGAACGCACCGCCGGACCATTTCGAGAGTGAACGTAGTGAACACCAATTAGTGTCGACACCGGCGTCGTATTCGGATTGAATCCAGTTCTTTGCATCCAATATTGACTTCAATTTGAAAGGAGAGGTATTCGAACTTCACATCGATGTTGTTTCTCAATTGGCCTGAGCTTTATCTTTGTTTTCCTTTGAGGCTTTCGTCCAACGATCACTTCACTGCATCATGCAATAAACAGGAATTTGGTGGAACACCATCGGTGCCAGAACAAGATGAACATGGGATGCAAGTGCGATCTTGATTAATCCTCCATACAAGACTTGAATCTGAGAGTGACTTGCGAGGAAGTGCGTGGCATAGTATTCAGTTTATTGAAGGAGCAGCTTCATGTCGAGGTAGCGACAGGAGTCAGCTAGTTTACTTTATACGTAGTCGCCTAAATACTGGATGCACTTTCAGCTTTGCTATGCTGTTCCATCCATGATCCAGTATTACAAACAGCGCAAGCTGCACACCCGTAGGTTTCGTCCATTTTAACCGTTGCCTTTGGCTTCGCGAGTCGCGCGACTCTGGAAACGAAAGCTGGTCGGACCGTAACATTCAACCGTTAGGTTCACAGTCGTACAAACGCATTTGATATCATCCGGCTGCTGGGAGTTATTTCAAGCCAACTCACGTCAAATGTATGTAATCACGTACCTGATCATCGGTATATAAATCAGTCACGACCTGCAAATTTCCCCTCGGCATATTCCAAGATTGCTTGCATGGAGGTGGAAAGGTTTGGTGATCTGAATCGTAATCAGGATTCACATATTCTCGGCTCTCGAAGAAGGCTCACTTTTAGGCAGGCGTAGGAGTATGATCTCGCAACGTGAGTGCCATTCTCAACGCTCAATGGGTCAATACTCTTCTATTGGTACCATTCGAAAACATAAACGTTTAACTTTGATGAGAACATTGCCATGTCTACTCCATGCAGTGGTGAAGCTATATCATAGCCAGCAACGAAATTCTTTAAGGAGCATTGCTCAGTAGGTGGACTCGTACCTAGTATCCTGGACGGATGCAGTAACCATGACAACGCCTGAAGGATTGGAACCCTAGGGCAGCCAACCTACTATAAAGGAGCTCGCACAAGTCCAAGAGTTCAAGTTGGATGTATTGCTTACTCGTGTTGGGGAGGCAGTCCATTGTATTCCTGCTCCTCGTTTCTACGCATCTTGCACCGTATGCATCTCGGCTTCCACTTTCTCCAGTGAGGGGACTTTGCTCAAAAAGGGGATTTCCCGCCTGTAGTATCACTCGGCCAACAGTCCGCCTTGCTTGCCATTTTCTAGAGGACGCGGCCCGTCAAACATGCGGCGTCACAGCGGATACAGTCTACTTACTGGGGCGACCGCAACTCCAGGGGGATTGCTTGGGTAATTGACCACTCCATCAATCGTTTCTCCAAAAGGGCTACGGCATCAGGACGGAGACTACCGTGTATTGCCCTGCAGTGGGCCGCTCCCCGCCGATGCGCATAGAAAATAACACATCCTCCGTGGTCTTGGACATCTGATTTCTGTTGGCTGATCCTCTTTACCGAATTCCTGTTCGCGTGCTTGATGCGCAGGCCCTTTTTTTCTTTTCCAGAAATCGATGGAAAGGCAAATGCTGATACTTGGCCCCGATTGAATGAGTGGCGCAAGGAACACATGCTCTCAAGGATAATTTTGTCTTCAGCTTCTAGGGTATATTTTAGTGGCTCACCTCGTCCCAAGCTCTCGCCCTCACAGGAGATATTCTGGATAGATCCCATCAAATATTCCCCCGCTGGACCCAGCCCCACAAATGCTCTCCTCATGCGAACTTTGTTTGACAAGCCAAATTGAACAGGTGAATAGATTACAGACGGCTCTGATGAGGCACATCGTCAGAATGGGACAAGGCACGAGGGTGGTGTGAACCATTCTCGTATAAATGGCGACCTACTCTAGCTCGAATGGGTATATGGGGAAGCTGCCACTGAAACGTATCATTTTGTCCACAAGGTTCTCGTTCTGGCCTTGAATAGATAATCGCCGCGCTATCTTCCTGCGCGCAGATTCGGGTGGCCTAGTTATTGCCGGCGGCGTCAATACAAGGCCCATACTTTGTTGAATAATTGGGGTGTGGATTGCGAAGAAACGGTAGCATTTCTCGCTCTCTTCCTGGGACAGCCGAGACAGCCGAAGGGTGTTGCGGATCCAAGTCTAAGGTAGAGCTCGTCCATGTGGTCCTGCTTCTACAGCACAGCTACGGAACTGATTGACATGAACTCATAATACTACTCACCTTCTCGCGCCGACCTTGACAAGCACGATGGACTCCTCACAAAATTGGTATGTCGTAGGAATTTCATAACAGAACTTCGAGCTCAAACGGAGGCGTGAAGTTGTAGACCAGTTCGTAAGCTTTACGGTGGACAGTTTTATGTGCGGTATTTCGACGCTCGCCTACATATGGCAACAAAGACTAATATTACTACGTAAGGGCTGGGACGAACGTGCGTGCATGTATTTGAAAATGGTAATCTGATGCTCAGATATGCATTGGTATCATCGCTCGGTAGTTTTCTACCGCTTATCGAAGGGTGACATTGTACTCGTCCTCCAGGGACTGTATGAAATCGAGCAGCTAAACAATGATTCCAGTAATGAGTTGTCGGATGTTATTAAAACGTAGGTTCTCACCGCTTTGTGACGATGAACTCCCATTGTCTTCCCAGCTTCTGTTTTTAGTCTGTCCTTGATGTGAAGAAGCTTGTCATGGAAATGCTGTATCGCACTCTGAGGTCGGACCGAATCACCCAGGGGTGCGTAAAGAACACTGATTGCGGGTGGATAAATCATATCCGGCTGACAGTTCATACTTACCTGTTCCTTACAGCGCTGTAAGCAGCACAACGCATCACACCTGGAAGAGTGATGAACATGCAAAGTGGCGATATCTGGGACCCACAAACCAAAGGCACCGATTGCATCTAACCTATCGGCATCTTGCACACAATGCAGTTCAATGCATTCGTTGTGCCATTTCGTCCATTTCCCTGCTTCTCTTAATTTCTTTTCAGTTGTCCAAGATACATTATCAATGATCAGGGATATCTGACGCGCTCTTCCGTCCTCTATCAGGTCTATGCCATGTATGTCCCTAGCTTGCTGGAAAAATGGCAAAAAGAATGAATATGGATCACTGGCTTGTTCAGGCGTAACGTATTTTTTATCTAGAACGTCATGTAGAAGCGCAGCTATATGGGGATGTAATTCGAAAACAGATACCATTTGAGAAATCAGAATCAAAATGAGCTACCTTCATAGAAGCGCAGGTTTACATACCTAGCTCCACTGTCAGGAGGTCTGGTGAAATTTCCAACGAACGTGCAATCATTAGGGCAGTCTTTCGAACACGCTGAACTATACAGAGTGACGCTTCTTATCAAGATTCAATATGTAGATCGTGTTGTTTTTCGTCCTTACCGTGAAACGCGTCATGAGAAGGATCATACCGTGCCATGGTCTCTACCATTAACTTTTCGGCATCATCAATAACTGCTTTCTCTTCTGGCGTTGGGTACATTGATATCGGAGAACGGGTCAGAAAACACAAGCGACAAGTCCATCATTCTGGCCGGCCACCGGACAGCCGGCTTGATCCCCGCCGGCCCGGTCGTTGACTACAAACCCTGTGCAGTGTTACTGACTTGCACACACTGTAGGGACTGCAAGTGCTTGACAAACATGTTCAAGCGTACGCCGCTCCTTCTTTTGCTCTTTCTTGGTGTCTTCTGTGTCTGGTTCACGGGAGCGAAGGAATCCCAATTCGACCCGAATTCAGTATCCGTACTTGTACGTTGTCACAACATGAACCATGCGCAGGTGCTAAATGACGCTTTATTCTTGCCTAGGAAAGTGAATTGCAGTCATGTGAAGCAGTACAAAAGTTGAACGCGGTAAAGCAAGTTGTGGAAGAATCAGAGTCCCCCGTGATGCGCACAGTATTTGCGTGGTTGTTTCCTTTTGGGCCTGCAGGGAATTCTATACTCGGAACGTTCTACATCAGCTCGTGAGTCTTATCGTTTGCGAAAAGAGTTGGAGGCAGCACTGATAATTCACGCCCTTTTGCTATATGCTGTATGGTATATGCGCAGCGTGCCCAATTTCATCCTGGCTTTCATTCCCGCCCAAATCGACGGAAACACATTGAATACCATGACTGCGTTCGCTGTGCGTGCATTTTGGAACTCCAAATGTGGACTAAGAGTATTAATATGACTAGACCGGCGGCTTACTTTCAGACGTGTTCCTTCACCTGGTTCCTCATTCATTTATGGGCGAAAATCAGGATAAAAATGTGCATATCAGAGTGGTAGAAGAGAAAAGGAACATTCTAATTGGGTGAAGTCAAATTTCTACTATTAATATCTGAGAAGAATTGACTCCGTCGATGCAGGCTGGGTATCTTTATTGGCTTTGCCTCTTTCTTCTTTATGGAGAAAATTTTGAGGGTGTTGAGCGGAGAGGACGGAAACACTAGCCATTCTCATTCCCATTCTCACTCTATCGACGAACCAGAAGCCAGTCACGTCACGGGTGTTGACAAGTCTTCAGTAAAGAGCGGGGATCTTCGGGCACGGAATGATCCCAAGAAAGATAGTAAAGCAGCAGAAACGGCAGATCGTACAAAAACGGGCAGTGGCCCATCAAAGCTGTCAGCATACCTCAACCTTTTTGGCGATTTCGTGCACAACATGTGAGATAATAATCATACCTATCACATTAGCTGATGAAGGCTATCAAGTACCGATGGCTTAGCGTGAGTGTGAACGTGATACTCCACGTTTTGGAGCTCACCCCAAACCAGTATGTCTGCCTCGTTTTACGCGTCACCTCTTATAGGCGCGACCACGACCTTGGCATGCTTCGCGCACGAGATACCTCACGAGATCGCTGATTATTCGATTCTGATACGCAGCGGTTTCACTAAGAAACAGGCTATGCAATCGCAATTCATAACCGCAATTGGTGCCTTCGTACGTACTCGTCCTCGTGACTCATGTCTGTTCTTTCGCTCACTTCCGATCGCGTCTTTCCCTTTTCTGTTTTACACACAATCTATACTTAAATCATATGACATCACGAATACACGACCCTGTGTATCAACTTCGCGGGACATGTGGGCATCCGCTTGACATAGGTCGGGTGAGTCTTTATTGAATCGGAGGTATTCTCCCACAAACCCACACTTGTATAGGACGTTCATGGGTATCGCGATTCATAACGCAACCGCCACAGGAACGAGCCAAACAGTTGTGGATTTGGCATCTGGCGTGCGACAAGATGCCAATGGCATTTTAGGTACAACAGCCATGCTGTCCGATATGGTATGAGCCATTAGCTCTCGAACTATATCATGAGAATTGATTGAAATCATTTACTCCTGCCTTTTCTGTATACAGGTCATCCCCTTCGTGGCAGGCGGTTTTCTTTACATTGGGGCAGTGGCTGTCCTACCAACGTAAGTTATTGATTGAATATTTGTGATCGCGTGCCACAAAATACAGTTCCACATGGGACATCCTTGACGGCTTGACCAGGCATGGGCGGACTTTTAGCCTAATGCCGCCATTAACTTAGCGTATCTACCATACTGACGTTGACGTTATTAGGCTATTAGAGGATAGTAAAAGTGGGAAACAAGCTGCAAGAGAGGTGAGCTTACTTGATAAGTTCCTGATCTCATCTCACCTGCTAATCTTGGAATGACAGTTTGGCGCCATGGGGTTTGGCGTCATTTGCATGTTTTTGGTCGCGTGAGTTGCCCCTTGCCATGATGTCTGTCAGAGATTTAAGTTGGGCGCAGCTGGAATGAGTAGATGATACCCCATATCTGTCGGAATCAAATCTCTGTTATCTGAAAGTCTCAGAGACTGTGCAATCGGCCGGATCTAAGACTAAAGACCGTAGTGTTACATGGGTGCACGGCAGCAGACGACTGATGATGACTCGATGACAGATGGGACTAGTAAGGCGGGTGGCTGAATCAATGCGGCCGGTGGACCGAAGAACGTGCGTGTATCCTGGCCGTGGCGGTGATGCAAGGACGTAAAGATCTTACGCCCGATCTGGTTAACCGCTTATTTTTTTGTACTTTAACCCACTCCGCTCTGCTTCTTGCAGCTCAGGCTTAAACACCCCCCAACACTACTTCTCTCAAACTCTCCCATCCTCTGCTGTTGTTATCAACATAAGACACAAGGTCGGATCACCCTTCCTGATGTCTGCATTTTCTTAAATATATACCCGTCTCCCCACCTATTTCTAGGTCTCGTGCCTGCTCCAACTCCAACTCATTTCACGTTTTAGTCCTTTGTGACGCTTGGGAAGCACTCCCGCCCTTGTTTTACAATAAACCCTCCAGTTCAACGTCAAAACGCCTTCCACTACAGATCTCGCCTGGTCGTCAGCCGGACGACTCTCCTCGCCCTTCGCGTTGAAAGCCGATCCTGGCTACTCAAATACGACCAATACTTTACATAACTCTTATACTAATTGCACCAATTACTCAATGGGCTCCAAAGGTCGCTCTGCGCCACGGGTTGTATGCTGCGCAATACCAATCTCCAGAGCAGCCGGAAAAGTGCTCGTAATCACTAGTCGAAAGCGCCCTCATTATTGGGTCTGTGAGTGTTGTTTCTCTTGCTTTCGTATAGATTTCTTTCCTTCTCTTCAATTTTTACGCGTAGCTGACTATTTGATGCCACAGTACCCAAGGGTGGTTACGAAGCGACGGATGTAAAGTTGGAGGTTGCAGCCTCGAGAGAGGCCTTGGAAGAAGGTCTTCCCGTTTGTTACTCTCTACGCTTCCGCACCTCCTAATTCTCGTCTCCTCCTTTTTGCCGCACGCCTGCTATCGCTTGTTACGCGATCCATTGTTCAAAATTTCAATTCAATCCCACTGCTTCAACAGCCGGTGTACGCGGAACAATCACACGTTACGTGCTTACAATACCAACACCGGCAGTCACCTACCACTTTTATGAGCTCGACGTTGCGTCGCTCGAGCATGATTGGCTAGAGGGTGGTGAGCGACGGAGGGAGTGGGTGGATTACGCTGAGGCAATACGGCGATTGGAATGGAAGGCCGAGCTCGCACAAGGTCTCAGATCATCGTCGCTAGCACCCTCAAGATCACGCTAGCACCCAGGGGCCGTGGTGCCATGACCAGTGCTAAAAGTAGGAACAAAGGTACGCTATTTTCTCCTGGTCACGTTGTATAATTTCGAACGTAATTTGGAAGGTCCGAAGCGTAGCGCCCACGCTATGATGGACGCACCGACGAGCAAGTCTTCACACGCCGATCAAGTTCTACTCAGCTTTAGCTCCCCTACCCGTATTCTATTGCTTCCGTTATTAATACGCATCTCACTCCTAGAAGGTCTTTCATATCAACCTCGCATACACTCCCCTTCACCTCACCAACCAGGGCTGATTGTCAATCCACGGTGCTGCAGTGCTGCCCCCCAATTCTCAAGGAAAACAATAGAAAACTCACAATGTTCACCCCATCCTCTGCCCTGCTTCAGAGACACGTCGCCTACCACGGGTTCTTCCGTACTCTTGCGCACCAAGCATCTTCTGCCCGCTCCAAAGTAGTTCAATTATCATCCCCCAACTAGTTACATCCTTCTTGTGTTATAGCGCAATATTCAATCGCAAGTTCAAAATCATGCATGCAGTTATTATCGTAGATTAGATTTTCGAAGGCCGAAGCCAATGTAATACAGAATATAGTTTGTAGGGTGATACCGTTCACTCAACTCCTCTTTATTGTTACCGCGAATATTGAAAAGTTTCTGTGTATTATTATTCTTGTCTTACAGTCTAGACCTGATTTCTAACCTGAATCTTCTGACAGAAGTTTCCACACCAGGGTTAGATTTATGTATGCGGGATCATAATTCATATATATGTCCATCAGGTGACTGAACTAAATCATAATAGGTCTTATGCAACTTGCATACTATGTATATCCGCAAGACCAGGCAAGACCCTCCTGAAATAAGCACCTTTCCTAGGTTTCTTGGAGCCGGACGTTTTGGTTGCTAATCGATTTGACGGTCTGGCTTTTAACCTGGAATTCGATGTTCGCCACTACAACTCGTTCCAATTGTATCCAGTCGGGAACTATACTTATACAGTCCGTACATCAGAAATTCAACACGAGAATTGTTTTCAAACACCTTTGTTGTATTACTACAACCTGGTACATATGTAGTATGTACATGACTTTCTCACACACAAATATCTGCTGTGAGGCTGTATCATACAACCACACGTTCGTTCATTTGAGTCATCAAATAGGGTTTAACTTTATATTGGAGAAGCGCCAAGATAGTCTTCAATGGGGGCCAGAAAATATGTATTGACCAAAATGTCAAATGACACTCTGAGATGGCTAGCGGTGAATGCGCCTCGTGCATCGTACCGAAGCTTCCGAATTATCCCGTGCAATATGGTTTCCGTGTTCGGCTAATCCTCCGGGTCGACTACAGGAAGAACCATTTTCGATTTGTCCAACGAATAGGGGTTATGTAGTAAGTAGATGCCCGATATCGGATATCCTGCTTCCCCGGATCGGAAGGTCGGACATTTTCATGCATTATCAATCACCATACTGCTCGCAGATGCACTCAGTTTATCAGATGCCAGTTCTTCTGGACTCTTGTCAACGAACAGGGATTGCTTCGGTCACCAGTCTCCTCCGAGATTTCCCCCGAATCAAGTTTTTATCTTCATGAGAAGCTCTGTTTACGGACCAACCGGAGGTATGGTACGTACAGTTTGCACCGACGAGTCGGATTCCCTTGTTAAGGGCCTTTACTATTCTATTCGCAGCCGTTGTCAGTAAATACCAGCGAACAAAGGTAGAATAATCTTTCGGGGCCAACGGGGGTGAGAAATTGTTGTTTGCACAACACAATGCACACGCACAGAAAAGGCAATTCGCAGTGACCCAACCTCCACTGCAAAACACGCTCTATTGAGTCCTGACGTCTGGACGAATAATCTGGCAATGATATTGGCACATCGTTGATGGAAGGAAGACTTGTACTGGTACATCCAAGGGCAGTTACTGACTTGACAAAATCCCCATTCGAAAAGGTCGGACATACACTCTACCTCATTATATTTACTTACATATATGCTAGTTGATGACCCCGTTTTTTCCTGGACATGTGCATATGACGTGAAGCGGGGAGGGAGTCATGTTGTGCGATTTACCGCAATCCAAGTCACCGACTCGCGTGCTCTGGCTGATAGACTAGGTTTGTGAGCGAATATGCCCTCATTTAAAATGCGGAGAGTGACATGCCTCTAGCTCTTGCAAGACCGGTTCCACTACTCTGGCTGTGTCTTCCTCCAATTTCACTCAAGCACCGGACCTATGACGCGTGGTGGAGATGGCGGTCAGTTCTGGTCATCTCCCTTGGCCCTACAAGCGTAGGAATGAGGCAAGAGGTTTTACCAGCAAGCACTCCTTAACCAACTAACGCTTAGTGAACAGGTGTAAAGCTTCTCCCGACAGTCCCCAATCTAAGTGAATCCGTACCGAGCTGTGATGGTATGTTCATTTTTGCTCGTTTGAATCCAAATGCTAAAAAATCTGTCGGCAAAGCCTACATTCATGATGATTCAGCTTGGACGAGTGGCGATAGCTTCTAGATATTATAAGATGGATTTCGTGAGGTGATTCATGCCATCTCGCGTTTCTCTCTGCCCCAGAATAGACATACTATCATGCGGAATTTTGAATCGATTTCCATCGGAAATCAATTTGAGATGAACAGGCTGCCGCAGCGTAGAGCGCTGAAACTGGATTGGAGAACGAGAGATCAAGTATGGCCTTTTCCGCATGTGAGTATTTGTCCAATACATTTCTGCCATGACTAATATGGTAAGAGAGTCAGTCTCGTCCAAGGTATGGTTGTCTAACAAGAGATAGCACGAGCATCGCTCAGCTTTTGTATAGCCCTCACTGGGGACAGGAGTGAGGACAAAGAGAGAGAGCAAAGGCATTGATCAACTTTGTGAGTATTTCTAGCGTTTCTTTTCTTAGAACCAGGATATTTAACTCATGCTGGCAGCGAAGAACTGAGCGCCGCTTATTACCCTCGCAGCTCTCAAAGCTACCCTTACGATATTCGGGATGCAGCGTACACATCTCTTAGACGTGGTATCGCCGCAACCTTTGTACAATGCTGGGGTTCCAGGACAGCGATGTATGTAGAGTGATGATGCCGGCACCGAGCTTGCGACCTGACGAACCTAATCAGGTGCCTTGGACGTTCTTGGAAACGTTGCCTATGAGCTGATCACGTTGTCAAACAGTCGCTGACATGGTCAAGGAGATCATCGATTGGTTTTGGACCTTGATCATCGTACAAACCGACATTTCTGTTATCGAGCTGGTCTTCTGAGCATTGCGTTCTATAGGTTCAGCCTTGCAGTAGAAGCAACAATTAGCGACACCGTTCCCATAATGTTGGTGATTATCAACCAGCGATCGCTCCTGTTGCCTTCTGCAGTCAGTTCTTTTCTTCTCTTCGACCGTGTCTGGAAGGTCTAATTTACTTCTACAGAACAAAGCAGGCCCCACGGTTCATCCACTACCTACGCGACACCGTTTCTATTTGCGTTTGTAGGATGACATCTGAACGTAAGTATATGCAATCAGTTCATGTTCCGATCGTTTTTGTTTTGACTCGAAGAAAGCAACTGCAGAGGATGCACAAACCCTTTCACAAAACCTCCTTCCTTGCCGCGATCCCTACATTTTTGGGAACCCCAAAAGTCAGAAGTCGTATCAACGTTTACGAAGTGTGCTCCCTCTGCTGGGTCTGATCAAGGTTATCCCCAAGCGAATACTCTTTACCATCCCTTGTCCAGACGTGGCCGACTTATCGGGATGCTACGGATAAAGTAAGGCTTGTTATGATCAATGCCCAGATTGCCATGAAGGCAAACGCAGGAGCTTGTTTCGATGTGGTGACGCGAATCATGATATTACGCTGCGGATCTTAGCCTCTGGTACTGGGGTTACACTTTACCCCCAGGTGGTCAGGCTAGTGCCAGCTGCGCACAGATTGAAACTAACGTGATCTCGGCATTCAAACCCATCTATCGAGTCCTGACTGGCATATGTTAGTGAAATGGGTGTTTTCCATCAGTTGTTCCTTAATACAAAGCCTGACATTAAAATTCAGCGGATAGTCATATTCTGCCACCTCTATGCTATTATCCTGGATTTCTTCAAGATTAGACGATCACTTGCACTGATGGTGGTTGACTAACAGAGGACGAACTGGATTTGATGACGCCTTGCATGCCTTGCTTACTGCTGCTTCTTATAACAGACCTTGAAGCGTTCAGAAAACTACACTACAAATAAGGAGTACTAGACATGTATCCTAGACGTAACAAGAATATAGACCCAAGCCAATTGAAATTCTTCCACCAAACAGGGTTAGCCCCTGCCCATGTTTTCGTCCCTGCCCGAGTGAATTGCAACGTCAACTTGATGGACTGAGGCCGTCCCAACTTGAATCAGACAGTTGGGGGGAAGGCATAGCATACCGTCAACATTGCCGCCGGTATTACCTCCCATACTACTCCATCCACCCATAGTCCGCCGCCAGCACAACCACCACCACCAGCCATCACGGTGTGCCAGGAAGGCCTGAAAAGCATTGCTGGCCCATCCAACTCGAGATGGCTGACATGAGCAAACCACCGACTTGTCGGCCGAGAGAGGTGGTGTTGACTTCGATTTGCTGGTCAGCGGCTGGATTTGGGTTTGGGTTTTCTTCTTTTTCTCCGCCGGTGTTGGTGTTATCATTGCGGTCGACTGATACTATTCCATTAGGTGGTTGCGCTTGTTGAGCAAATTCGTTTACCTCGTTGGGAGCGTCGTCGTCATGTCGCCTTGCTGTTGGATGACTTCTCCAACGTTTGCTCTGATTCTCAACTGGCCACGACTTGTCAGAGTTCTCTCCTTGTCGGGTTTGGTGTCATTGTCCTGTATGTCATTGGCGTTGCTGTTGCTCTCGTTTCATGACCACCACCATTTCGCCTCATATTGGCAACAGTATTCCTCCTGATGGAGGCAGCGACCTTGTTTTTGCACCCTGGACCTAGAGTGCCAAGTTGCCGCATAGAATCTTATACAAGTTGCGCGGTAGAACAACCAGTAACTGCCAAGACTCAAGCGATGGCCGGCGCTGGAAGTGTGGACATGGCGAGTCGGCAAGTGTTAAAAGAGTTTGTCCAGGTTGACAGCGACATATGCCGGAGGAGGATGGAGATAGAGGATGTGTTTTGCAAGCGTGAGATGACGAGGATATGGGTATTAATGGAAGATTGAAGTAGGCTGCATATGACCATTTGGCTAGGTCAGCTGTTAGGAGAAGGTCGAACATCCTGGTAGTAGTAGTGGGTTTATGTGTCAAATGTGGCGGGTATAACAAGAGGATGATAATACGTACTCGCTTCTGATAAACTTTTCGAGTGTCGGGCCATGCTCCATACCCAGTTAGAATGATGTAGATGCCTAAGTTAAAACGCCCGAGTGCGTGAGCGCTCCCATGATAGCGCGCAAGCTACTTAAAACTCACCGAACTAATCACCACCCCAACGAACATGGCAACTCGAGTCCAAATAGTGTGAACAATCTTCCCAGCTGTTGGAAAGCCTTGTTCCCGGCAGCCAGAAACTTGAGAAGGACGGATTGTTTGCTCTCCAGGTCATGCTGAGGGCATTGCGGTCGGTTGAGCAGTTCTCCTCCGCGTCGTCGTCAACGGAGGTCCACGGTAAGACTGTAAGAACCGTTCGTCAATTCTGATGCGTTTAATTCCCCCTGGGGGAGAGCGCTCTACCGAGGGACCGAGGTTCGTCTGTGTCAGACTTCAGTCGGTCCAGTAGAGAGGGTTTGGTCTCCGGTTCTGGGCAGAGCGGGGCTGCGCCGCCCTTTGGTTGAAACGATTGAAGAATGGAGAGGGGAAGGATGATTGGCAATGTGACTCAAAGTGCTGGTTTTAGTATACCATACGTGCATGCAGGCAGTTCTGTGTCGAATCCTTCCCGCTTCAAATGGTCGTTTCGAGAGTGATTAGTGGGCACCTAATACTAGTGTCGACAACTACGTCATATACAGAACCCAATCCTTGCATCCAACATTGGCGTCAGTTGGATAGCTGTTCGGGAGAGTGACGCATAATATTGAGTGGAAGCGTGTGACATACAAGAGTTTGCTCCTTGCTTCTTGACCATCACATACGCGCACACGCACGCTCAAACGCTCAAACGCTATTGATTGGCATGGTTGATCCAAACAGCTCTATGTTTCAACATGCACATAACTTTACCATCACTGGTGGTGAATTCGTAACAGTAAGGGGCAATTATATTAACTAAATTTCGGTAGACACTGATAGAGCCATGTTAGACCAAAAATGTTTATGTAACCTCCAACAATCCTTCCTCGGATCAAATCCCACTTTTGTCTCCTCCCCAGTCTCCCAGTTCCTTTTTCACAGGCCGTGACACTTATCTACAGGCTTTAAAGGAACACTTTTCACCAAGACTTGATGGTGAAAGGAAGAAGTTCCTTTTGTATGGGATGGGAGGTGTTGGTAAGACTCAGATATGTCTCAAATTCATTGAACAATATGCGAAAAAATGGTTTGAATTTCTGTTCTCTTCTCTGTTCTGTGTTTGATGTTGACTATGCTAGGGTTTCTCACATATTTTGGATTGATGCTTCCTCTGAGCATACCATTGATCTCTGTCTCAGACAGATTGCCCAGAAACATAAGGTGGACTCTACACCTTCAGCTCAATCTGCTTTGGAGTGGCTTTCTGATAGGAATGACTGGCTTATGGTATTTGATAATGCAGATAGGGGATATCAAGTGGTTGAAAAATTCATTCCCTCTGGCAATGGGGGTAATATCTTGATAACTAGCAGGGATAAGGCTTTGGCAAGGATCACTTCAGGAACTCACATTGAAGTGACTGAGATGGGAGAAGAGGAAGCAA
The DNA here is from genome assembly GCA_000827485.1 of Amanita muscaria Koide BX008. NCBI lineage: Eukaryota > Fungi > Basidiomycota > Agaricomycetes > Agaricales > Amanitaceae > Amanita > Amanita muscaria. The sequence goes on from KN818231.1 coordinate 542,622, forward strand.
GGGCCTTGTTGTTGAAGTCAGCCATGATTAATGACAAGTCTGTGACAATGACAGCTGAAAAGCTTGTCACAGCATTGGGTTGTATTCCCCTTGCCATTGATCAGGCTGGGGCATATGTGCAGTCATGTGGTTGTGAGCTTGATTACTATTTGGAGTTGTTCATGAAGCACAGAGCCAAATTGATGTCAGACAAGGAGTTCAGAGGTGCATCACTTTACAAATATTCTACATATGGGACATGGGAGATTTCTATGGAAGAGATCAGAAACAGAGCAGAGGGAGAAAATAGCACACAGAGACTTGAAGCTGAAAGTGCACTTTTCCTTCACAATATCTTTGCCTTTTTGCATCATGACAATATCTCTGGAGAAATTTTTGAGAAAGCAGCCCTGAATTTCATGGCAAGGAAGGATGAGATAATCAATGGTTTACCACAGTCCATCTCTCTGTTAGACTCCAAAATGCTTTTCCTGAATGATGAAGGGAATTGGGATGCACTCCAGTTTCAAGGAGGGATTAAAGTGTTGCTGTCATTCTCCTTAATAAGGAGAAATGGGACAATGTATTCTGTTCATCCCTTAATGCAGACATGGAGCAGGGACAGAATGTCAGCAGAAAAAGCTTCAGATTTTTGCAGAAAATCACAAAGCCTTGTAGCTTGTTCATCAAACTTGGATTGTTTTGAGGACAACTACAGATTCTGTGCACTGCTTTTTCCACATGTCAAAAGAAATGGTGAATATGCAGCTCAGTGGATTACAGATGGTCAATATTATGATGATCAGAATATGAAATTTGCATTCATATTCTATAGAGTTGGTGATTGGAACGAGGCTGAAAAGCTGTACAGTAAAACACTGAATGCAAGGATGGAAAAACTTGGAGCACTCCATCCAGACACCCTCTCTGCAATGCACAGTCTGGCAGCCACATA
>KN818231.1:544285-557052 GCA_000827485.1 Amanita muscaria Koide BX008
CAGGGAAAGGAGAAGGAAGCAGAGAGTCTACAGGTTCAGGTGATGGAAGCAAGGAAGGAAAAACTTGGAGCACTCCATCCAGACACCCTCCTTGCAACTGGCCAGCTGGCACTTATATACAGAGACCAATGCAAATTGAAGGAAGCAAAGCAATTACTAGAAACTTCTATTGAAGGAATGCAGGAGGTTTTTGGTGTTAATCACCCTACAACTATCCACTATATGCAAGTTCTCACTGATACCACATGGCATGCAGAAGGGAAGGCATCCAAGAACCCTATCAAGGATGCTCTACAGAAGTGCCTCAATCAAATCAGATCCAAGATAAAAGCAAGGAGGGGATGAGACTTGATGACTTTCCTACATCTTTATCAGTCAGTCATGATTGCTTTTCTGACTATCAATGCTGATAGTTTTCCATTGCCTTAGCCAGTATTGTAGCCAGCAATGTAAGAATGACCAATGAAAGTTGGTCTATTGGTAGCAAATTTTATTAACAACTCTGTGTGCCCATATATGTAATTGTATTATGTGTCCACTATTCAAAAACTCAATATATCACTTCATTGCTGCCAAGTTTTTAAAATCACTGGAATCAATGCCTTTGTTGATTGTGACACAGAGGGAAGGTTTGTCAACGAAAACATCATAGTTGAATATGTGAAGACTTAAAAGTCATCAACCATCCCAAGATGGAGAATAGTGAGTGTGGGTCATGGCCACAATTGTTATACATGCATAGAGTATTACAGCAGCACGGAGCACCCACTACATTAATCAATAACAGGCGAGCGCCGAGATGTGCATTTCACCTAGGCAAAGGCAGCTTCCTCAGTAGAATCTAAATGCAACAATAATAACTTAATAGCTGGGTGGATCAATGAGCAACCCTTATGCAAACCAGGTCCATCCATCAGCTCCCAAAACAAGGACTCGACTCACTCGACTCGGATCAAAAACCATTTAACTCTGGTCCGCGACAAGCATGGTGCCACTATCCAGTATCAGTTCTAAAATTCTGTGCACAATCTTCAATAGTACTCGGTGGACATTTTGTTTCAAAGGTTACTTACTGTTTCCACTATCGTCGCCCTGTTGTACCTTGTGTACTCGACTTTCTTCTCCTGTTGCGTCGAACTTTTGAGCAAGCTCCGTTACGTTGAACTTTGCCAGCGCATAATAGTCTTCTACTATAGAAACCCCGAATGTACTCTAGTGACGAACAGGAGTCAAATACTGAAGAAAGAAAGAAACAGGGCAATGTATTGGAACGTGCCTTGAACACTTCGACCAAGATGAATATCTCCGGCTCCGTCAACGAAACAGTGTGCCCCTCGGGTATGCACTGCGCCACTGTCTGAATTATCGTCATGCGGTCCATGGTCGTATGATTCCGGACTCTGGGCTCGATTTTGTACTTTAATCACAAGTAACTATCGTCGTATCTATATTGAGAGGATGAAGAACTCACGGTGAATTTCTTATCGCCATGTTTCGCAAAGAAAGGCTCAAAGATGGAACAACACAGCGATTGTATTTGTAACGGATTGGCGGTGCATGATCCTGATACAGGGACCAGTCTGTGTATGAATCTTTGACGGATATCGACGTCAAGACGAGAAGGGAAAAGAGTGCGGGTTACCAACCTTGTCCGCGTTACGCCTGTTTCTTGGATATTTTTGATGTGCCGCACAACGAGCTCGACAGGATCTACGGGTGGTTTACAGGATATAAAGACCACTGTTGGGAACGAATGACATTGTCAGCTATGCAGTGAGACCAAGGCAACTGATTTTCGCTACGAACCGCATTGGGTATTCGTCTTGCAATTAGCTAATCGTGAGGGTTTGTCCTGATCATCAAGGACAAAAGAGCATGTAGCTGGGTATTTTTCTTACCGAAACGAGTCTCCCTCTTTGGTCGCTTAATAGCAGATACTTCGCTCGCTATTTGCTCCTCTAGACTGAAGTGGCAACTATTTTTCTGGTTCGACGAGTCTTCAGAATCTGAACCACCGTCGACATCATTACTCTTCTCCTCTGGCCACATCTCCGAGGCTAACTGCGAAACAATTCCACACATGAGAGTCGAGGACGGAAAAGAATAAGAGGTAACTTACTGACTCGAATACATCATACAGCTCGCCCACTGCGCCTTTCTCCTTTCCTCTGACGCCTTGGAAGAAAAAGAAGGCTTTGATATCCAGCTAAATAGGGATAGACGGAAAGACCTTACAGCTCGCCCAAACACCGGGACCATCAACGTGTGGTCTGGTCCATATCGATGTTCCGTCCTAGATAATAATAAAAATCATTCAACGCGTCGAAAACGGGAGACGTGGTCCGCTGATGAGCTACGACTTACAGATCTAAACTTCTTTTTCTTGGTTTTGTTTTCTGATCCGTCATAGCTGCGTTTCTTGTCTTTCGATTCTGAGGCTGGCATTGTACAGATAGTAGTAATAGTCGGCTCAGGGTGGTTTAGAAGGAGAGTCCTCGCGATGAGAGTGCTAGATCTCAGATCTGTACAATAATATGATGCAGGGTCAAGTCTAACGTCTGCAAGCCGCGTTGGCGTAGTGGTAGCGCGTCGCACTTGTAATGCGAAGGTCACTCGTTCAATCCGGGTACGTGGCATCTGAGTTTTTTGTTTTGTCTTCGTACTCTAAAGTATTACAACAACACACCTCTACACACTAGGTAATCGCGTAGGCTATATAGTAGTAATGAGAGAAAATACACCAGGTACACAAACACTGAACCCAACCATATCGATAAACCAGAAAGTAAAAGTAGTCGAACATAGTGATATCATCTGTGCACGAGGAAGGGGAATAAGTTATGTGGGCCAGCTTTGATGTAGGTGTACTGGCATTATTTGATCCAGGGGTAGTATAGTGAATTGGTCGGACCTGGAGAGGAGTGAGGATGACAAGGGCATAAACCTGAGAAATCGTGTATCGCAAGCCATCAAACTGAAGGCCAACCGGCGCATTGTGATCGATGAAAACGCCCCTGATTTCTCGCCCTTGCACGCCAAACGAGATGGAAGACTTCATGACGACCAACCTCACCTCGACTACGAAGTCTCATCGTCTTCCTCCTCCTCTTCTTCTCCTTCGTTCTTGACGTCATACTTCCCCTCGCCGCCCTTCCATTCCCTTTCCCAAAGGGGCTGTTCCATGGGCGGAATCAATGCCGGATGGCCCGGCGGCAGTGCCGCACGTGTGCGATGCATTCGATTTAGGAGAACTTGTCGCTCAGAGAGGAGATCGTTGATGTATTCGATTGCTTTACGGAACAGGTCAGACCCAAAGTCCGATAGAGGAGTGTGGTAGAACGCACTTTTTGACAAAACGATATTCTCGCTTCGCGGACCCGCTCGTCCGTCTGCCTTGTCAATGAAGTCATTGTCCCTCTTCTTTCCAGATCTTTTTGAAGAGCCGTTCCTGCCGTTCGACTTCCCGTTCGCTCTTGCCTCCGCCTCCTTTTCTTCTTCCTCAATTATTGCCTCTCTGAGAGCAGGTACTGTATCGCACAGCGCATCGTATCCTCTTCTGATATTAGCTCTCCGTTTCTGTTCACTTTGTATGTGGTTTGCCTTTTTCTGTGATGGTGACAGTAGGGTAGCCTTTTGTGAGGAAGCATTAGATGGTCCTTGTCCGTTCTGCAGAAACATCAGCAACTCGTGTTATTTAGCAACCGAATAAGTCGACTTGCCTGTTTCTTTGATCTGGAGGAAGGTGGTTGACCAGACAATGACTCGCTGACATTGGATGTCGGTTGTCGGCCTGGACTGACTGGATAAATGGGTGTGGTACCAGTAGGCGTTGTCGACGTGGAAGTTGTAGCGCTCGTTGAAGAACCGTTAGAATGTGCTCCGTTCCCGTTCGTCCGAACGGATGACGGCACAATCAATGGACGCAGGTGGTGAGAGCCAGAAAACGAAGGATCTGACACGGGCGCCTGCTGCGGTCGGTGAAACGATGGATGTTTTGGGGGGTTCATATAGGGAAATGAATCAAGAGGGATAGACGCCTGTCGCTGAGGATGTTGCTGCTGATCTCCTATCTGTCGATGCTGGTAGTCGTACGGCGTTGGCAGCTGCTGACGACGACAGGTGCCAGAATCTGCACTGCTCAAATTCCAGCGATCCGTATCGAGAGCCATGAGTTCTTTTGTCGCTTTCGTGAGCGCTTCACGTCCATGAGCATGGGGAACAGGTACATCAACGATGATGTCGTCCGGATTAGGATTGCCCGTAGTGTAGTGTGCCCATTCCGGGGCAGACACGTCGAGCGATGAGAGGAAAGACTGAAAGGCATGGGACTCTGAGGGAGTAAGGAGCGACTCCATTGTGTTAAAGGACGAGAAGGGCGGTAGCGATGGACAAAGCCAGAGTTGGACAAAAGTAAAAAGGCCAGTCGTCACGGTCTGTGGGACAACTCGCGAGAGGGGCTCTGAACCGGCCGCGTTTCCTAAAAAGGGAACATCGGTTCTTACCCCACCCGCAGTTCCGCATCCGCCGCCGCCCCTCGACTACCAGTCTGGCCAAATCTCTTTACCGTCCAATCCGTTGTTCTAGTCCCCATTCAATTGCAAAAAAATTCGGTTGGAAATCAGTATATATATTTTTTGCATTCCAGAACCTCTTGGCCAGGCCTGTGAATCATGAATGTGCCGGCCGACCGCGCGGCTGCTGTGACCTGCTGACCATTCTAGAATCTGCAGAACCTTTGGCCCAGACTCCGCCCCAGTCCCTCGTGGTGCTGGCTTGACGAGCTTAAGTAAGCTTGAACGCACCAGAGGGACTGGCATTTAACATATGTAAACAAAACGTTCGGCAGCGTGATATGTGACACAATTGATTATGTAAAGCTAAATTTTCGCCAAAATCCATTCTTTTATTCATGCCGCTTTGTGCCGCGTCCTCTTTTATTCGTGCCACTTCGCTGCAGCGGGGTAAGTTGTCACTCGTATCTGTAACCCTGTATTGACCAAGCTGGTGCTTTTAGCACATCCCCAATATGTTTTGGACGATATGGAGAGCCAGGTACTGCGTCGATCAAGCATTTCTCTACCGGCAATACCTTCTGTCGATGAAATACGTGCTCAGGCATCGTTCTCCCTTTTCCACCTTACCTCTTTCTCTTACAACCAATCTCCCAACTTCTCCTTCTTCTGCCAGGCTTTCAAAGGTTCCTTACAACATCTCCTCTCGTCCCTCAACTTTCAAGCGGGCCTCTTTACATCTTTGGTCCTCCCCTTCCTATTTCCCAGCCCCCCTCAAGACCTGCTTCCTTCCGTTCTTCCCTTATCGAGGATGCTCTCTCTCCAGGTGATTTTGTCGGCTAGGGAAGTCTCCTTCAAGGAGAATTCCCTCGTCTCGTTCCAATTGGCCCCGATATCGCTCCTTCTTGTTCTAGTTGTGAGGCGTCTTGGTACCGGCAGCTATGCCGTAGTCTATCTTGTTCTTGTCACGGTCCCCACCCTCTGAGGATGGCCACATGTCCGCTATCGGTCAGATGGAGTTTGATGGCAACAAACCTTCCCATCACTCTGAAGTTGTCTATGGGCGCGAGTGTTTGTCTAAACTTCTAAAGCTAACCTTGACGAGGATGCTTTAACCGCACAGATGACTGAGGTACGTCCAGTCTGCTGTGTATTGATGACTATATACTTATATTCCCTAGGTCACCATTCATCAATCTCTTAAGTCGCATCCTAATATTGTGACACTTCACCGAACCCTTGAAACTTCTTCTTTCTTACTTTTGGTCTTGGAATACGTTCCAGGCAAAGATCTGTTTTATTTCTTGGAGCAGGCTCGCGATCACTATGATTCTGACCGTCGTCATTCGGATTCTCGTACCCCTCTAACGCCCAGCCTCCTTTCAAACTCCAATCCTTCTCAGTTACTTTCTCGCACTTGTCTTCGTCTCATTGCATCTATGTTTTCCCAAATGTGTGACGCCGTTGCTGCTTGCCATGATCAAGAAGTCTTTCACGGTGACATCAAGCCTGAAAACTCATTGTTACAGATGGTTGGATGACCTTGCCTGACGGACGTAAAATCATTGTCAAACTCTCCGACTTTGGTCTTTCTAGCACCGATGTCGAGTCGTCCGATATGGATTGTGGCAGTCCTCCATACATGAGCGATGGTCAGTTGAACGGTCATCCTCTCCAACCGCTAGGACTCCTGCTATCCCTGCTCACACCCTCTCTCGTGCTCCTTCTCTTGGTCCTGCTTACGAGAGGGAGGAGACCAACGAATTGTCTACTAACCTTGATCACGAACCAGAATTAGAGGACCAGCCAGCAAGAACGATGGACGCAGATGATGCAGAATCCCGATCCACTGCTCATCAGAAGCGCAGAAAGAGAGGCACTCGCAAAGGTAAAAGTGCAATGACCTTACCCGAAGTCGATACATTAGCTACCTTTGCTGGCGTCACCCAGAATTTGGCGAGAGAACCCAGCAAGACTTCGATGGCATCTTCCTAACTATCGGCGGCTACCAAGACGTCCTCCTCTTCTCAGAGAACCAGACAATCACATGAGCCTGTCTCCATGTATGCAATGCCTACCCATCTTCTTGCAACCTCTGCTTAGAAATCATTGTCTTCCAGACCCTTAGCAGCTCCGTCACTTCTGCCCGTCACCAAGAAGCCATCGAAATGGAAGCTTGGTTTCGGCAAGACCAGCAGCGTCACTACTGCAAGCGATGAATTTACTGCCTCGAGTTCCCTCGACCTTGGTAGCACAGGTGCCTCCACTTCGACTACGGCCACGAACGTGAACAATCTCATTCTCATCATGTCCTCAATCCCACGCAAGCTCAGCCAATAAAGACCGAAGATGAATCCAGGGCCAGAGGTCGAAGATCTCGTGGTGCACTTAACGAGAGGCCCAAACTTGCAGAAATGGACTCCGATCCCCTCATAGCAACCGCAGCGGACGACCATTGGCTTCCGGCGCAAGCTCCATCGCCTCCAGCAACTGGCGTGCTTCTATGAGCACCATGTCTAGCGCAGGAGCATCCACGTCAGCTTTTACTCGGTATAGCAATTCTAGCGCTCACAGCATATCTACTGCAGCCACCAGTGTATCATCCACTAGCTGGCGCACTAGTGTCAAATCCACCTCCAATCACACCACGTTCCCGACGCCGACACTGCCCAAGAATGTCAAGCCCATGACTGGCGTTCCTTGGGGTTGGGAGTGCCAACCTTGTGGCAATGATATCCATTTCCACATGGCGAGAATCTTTGGTTCTCCACCTCAGCCCCGCAAACAGCGAGTCAACGACCGAGGAAACAGAAAGATCCCAAACTGGACGCAATCAACAAGCGTCCCACCAGACATAAAGCTGCTGAGTTATCGCTTCTCCGTAACAAGTTCAATGATTGTATTCTTGTCGTTCAGGATGATAGCCGCAAGTTTCAAGTCCTTGGCAGCCAGGGCATCATCGTCAATGTCCATAGCTTGCACAGTGGATCCTTGGAGGGATACAGACACGAGCTGCTGCTACCCATTTGCTATTATTAGAATCAATCTCCGTCTGAATAACATTTTTTTGATGCCAAGAAATACTCTCTACTCGACCGAAGTGTGACGCTCGGCAAGTGGAGCCTTTTGTTTACATATGTTAAATGCCAGTCCCTCTGGTGTGATACGCTTACTTAAGCTCGTCAAGCTCGCACCGTGGGACTGGGTAGGAGTCTGCCTTTGGCCCCTCAATCTGTCGACACCAAGCTCAAAGCGGACCTGTTCGGTCAAGCCAAGGTCTGTTGAAAAGGCTTAGCGATTCTGGCTCATCCATGAGTCTGTAAGCCGGGATTGCTTACTCAGTTACTGGATTCCGGCACGTTTCTATTTCTGTTGGCAACGTTGGAAGAACCGCATGCTCCGGCATGCTGGAATCCCAGGATAAGTCAAGAACGGCGATGGTTGGAGAGAAAAGGCGAGAATCACATGCCATCAACGACGTAAATCTTACCGGATGCCACCGTGGATAATAGCGCCGATAAGGTGCAGCCTTAGCAAAGACGATACAACATTATTATTACTTCGAGACCTGGTAGCGTAACGTTCTATAGAAAGTGTCATAATGAATGTATGGATTCATAGCGAATTCTTCATGCGTGCTTGAGAACAATTAAAAGTGCAACAACAGAGACTAACCGAACCATGAATTAAACAAGACAGCGACAGAAGAAGGAGTGGAAAGTGAAGAAACGAAACTATAGTACTGTGCATTAGACCAGCGCTGCGGATTGGAGATATCCTCGGAATATCGAGTCGCGTACTAACGCAATGGGGTTGATAATGAATTTGAACAAATTATAGCATGCTTACCATTTCCAATGATCCGCTGCGTCGCCTTGGTGTCCTGAAGGAAGCGTTAAGTGAGTACCAAACCTGCATGCGTGAATAAGATCTCGTACGGTAACGTTCGTAAAATGAGTGTATAGAACACGTCTGTTTTCGTTATTCCGCCTATGGACTTGCAAGAAGTGGGCACGGAAGTACTGGATTACTGTGTCATAGTCATTTGATCGGTCGCCGAAAGAGGTGATGCTGTTCTTTGTAAGCGATGCTGGCGACGAAGAAGAAAAAACCGGTGCTCACTATTTCCGGACTTTTAATCCCCTGTCCAACTTCGTTTTCAACAAATCGGTTTTATCTGATGATAGTCATCAGTAGGCCGCAAAGGCAAGAGGGAATAAACCCTACTCAAGAATAGCACCAAGTGTACGCTTTTAAGCAGGCGATTGGAGCATATCTGAGTAAATAGTTGAAGGGAATCATCTATCCTGTTGGTGCGAGGATCCTCTTCCAGATACTGCCAAAGCGGTTGTCATCAAGGGCGGCACAGGCAAGACTCCTTAGGGATCTCACCTGATCAAAGGCGCTGACAGGTGCAACGAAAATGATAGCATTGGCATCTTCAAAGTATGGCACCCACGAATGACGTTGCCCGCGTGCACCGCCAACATCATACAGGTGCCATGTAACAGTTTTCCCATGAATATTGACATCAAATACATGTTCTTGAACGCCCATGGTCTGAATACGGGCATGCAGAATATCATCTGAGAAAGAATGAGGTGTAACAAGTATTGCATTGATGAACTTTGTTACCTGTTGTGGGAACGTACTCGGGGTCCGCAACTCGAGAAATATGCTTCAAGAAACTGAAGGTGGTATTTCCGTTAACTTATCGAATACTCCATAACAACGAACCACGTACAATTCGGACCATTCATCCAACTTCAGCCTTCGTTTCGCTATAAGCTCTTTGACGATAGGGTGATCCCACAACTCTTTGATATCCTTCTCCAAGGTCTTGAGCATACGTGCTACATCCTGGACAAGGATGTCTTGGACCCCGTCCTGGCTGTTGCGGCCCTTTTTAATCTCGTCTTCGACAACCCTCTTCGGCCTCTTTCGTCCTAGCGCATTCTCGATGGTACGGGCCTGCCAGCCGCTACGAACGAAGACACCGCCTTTTCCAGATCCAGATACAGTAATGCCTCCGCTAAGGCGATCAGCCAGCGGCTCATCTGCGCTCACAAGCGGCCCGAGTCTTCTTCGCAGACCCGCAATTTGGGTAGCACCAGCATCCCTAGAAACAGAAATAGGATAACTCGTGGAGGAAGAACCTTCGAGTTTCGAGGAAGACCCAGCAGCGGACTCGTACAGCAAAGAAGTGGAAGGAGACGGCTGATTCAAGAATCCGCCCGGTCTTCTCGAATGGGGTTCTGGAGAATAGTCTGTTTCGTCTTCCGCGTTATCATCCCATGCTTCTAGGGTGTTTAGGATGTGCTTCAAGGATCGAACAACATTGAAGTAGATGACGGTTTTCCAAGAAATACGCTCCTGTTCGAGCGAATGTGGCTTGTACATCAGTTGGAACTGTTTCTGCAAAGTCGATTTCCCACTCTCCGCCTGTCCAAGAAGCAGCAACTATAAGAAAACGTAAATATATGCGCATATATGAGGACAAAGGGACATTGCCTTTATATCATCCTTGTTTCTTTTGAGACGTTCCCGCTCTTGCTTAAGCTCTTCGTCTATTTGTTCCGAGATTCGTTTAGCCTCGGCCTCGGCATCCAGGCGCAGAGTGCGTTCCTCCTCTGTTTCAGAGGGCGGGGGCTGAAGAGCAGCAGAAATAGGATCATCCTGGCTGTACAAAGAAGGCGTGCGCATTTGGGGCTGGGAGGGAGCGATGGAAGGAGATGGGGGGAGAGAAGCAAGAAAAAGGCGGATGTCGGAGACAGTAATGAATTGGCAGCACTACTACATATATTATTAGAAAGGATGCTGTGACATCAGCCATCAACACTTTCTGATTATTGTCTCCTCGACTCCCTCGTATGCCATAATGTATCCTGTGGCTACTTATTACTGACACTGCAACCGGTCCATTTTGCTGTCATTATTAATATTTTCCAAGATATAGTGTGGATGAGGAAAGTGCTTAGCCTTCAGAGAATCAGAAGTCGGAACATGAGTCCGTTGCTGTCGTCCGTCCAGTGTCAGTTCGACAGTCAATCATTATGACGTCTGCTCATCTTTGATGCGCAGATGTTAATCGGTTCCATTTTGCGTCTATTCAAACACTGACCAAGACCAGGCGATGCCTTAGGACGGCAGGTCACAGTATTTATTAGGAACTCCGGTCTCGCACTTTATCGGTGGTAGTGGAACACGCTTAAGGCTATTTTTGTTTTGACAGGCAAGTGAATTGACGGTTGCGTAGGGGTTTGCAGATCCGAAATTTCAAATCTTTACCACCAAGCATATATAATACAGGCATAAACCAATCATGCAAGAGACTAACTCAACTCCCAACAGCTTGTTGCATCAACATATGGCCATATTGAGCAATCATGAACAGTAGGCGACCAATAGGTCCGGTGAAAGCTTCAAACGATCAAGATAGAAAGCAACGATCAACGCCACAGCGTCAGAAAAGGTGTCCCAATGTAGAACAAAGTCTGCAATCTTGACGCGAATCAAACGCCGGACTCCACGGATGGCAGCGAGAGACTAACTGAGTTTACAAGTTACAAGGCTGTATACTATCCTTCCATTCTTATGACTACTAAATCAACTAGGACTTATTCTTTGGCATCTTGTATGCGACGTGCCCTGTCCTCGTTTATCTCGTCCAGAATCTTCCTTGCACCCGTTGCCAAAAGCGACTTGGCTACCCGTACACCAAGCGTCTCTGCATCGTCTATATTCTCAGCTGGACATGTCAGGGTCTGTTCCACATGTGTTTGTCCATCAAGAGAGGTAACACAACCAAAAAGCGTTAGCTCTCCAGATCGAACCTTGGTGACGTCTTCTTGCAGTGTGGAAAATACCCCTACGGGAACACTACAACCGCCTTCCAAAACTCTCAGACAGGCTCGTTCAGCGAGGCATCGATACTGTGTTTGCCAATGTGTCAACTGTTTGCATAACTCGATTGCCTCTGCGTCGCTGCTGCGAACTTCGATGGCCAGTGCTCCCTGAGAAACAGCATGATACAGCGTTGGCGGAGCAAGATCAGATGTTATTCTATCGCCGGTTCCGAGTCGGATCATTCCTGCTTTTGCGAGAATTATGGCAGAATAAGGGCCATTAGGATCGTCTAATTTTGAGAATCGGGTGTTCCTGACGTACGACATGTCAGTGACATATATCGGCGAAGGACCCCTTTAATCTTACAAATTGCCACGCTATTGACTGATCAGGTTCTGTAAATCCAACAGCGAAACGACAAACGTACCACATCGGTGCATACCAAATGTGGAAATTGCCTTTTCAATTGTGCAACGCGCCTTACACTGCTCGTACCCACAACGCTGCCGGCTGGGAGATCCTGTAACGTTTTCCATGGCGCGCCTTTCTTGACAACAAGGGCATCTAAAGGATCTTCCCTCTCCAAAATTCCAGCGATGATACATCCGTCAGGTAAAACCGTGGGCACGTCTTTCAAAGAATGGACGAGCATGTCAGCCTGATTCTCTAGCAAAGCTACTTCGAGGTCTTTTGTCCATAGAGACTTCCCTCCAAGGAGGTATAATGCTTGTGTTTGGTTCTTGTCACCAGCAGTTGCCATGAAAGATGTTGTAAATTTCGGAACGGAAGGGTCATCGCTTGCGGGATGTAAAGCTCGCAGTGCATCGACAACGATATTAGTCTGGATCTGAGCCAAGGGTGATCCACGGGAAGCAACGGTGAAAGTGCGCGCAGGAGAACTCATTGGGGGACTGTTAATACGATTGATTAATTTCAAAGGTACTGTATTAGATTGTGTAGATGTCCAGATAACATTTTTCATATCGCACCTGTTGGATTGATGTCAAGCCTTGCGAAGGAAGCCACCTTTGTGCAAAAGATCCCATTAGTTGTACTCTCTTGACCTTGGGAACTCACCGGCACCCACAAGCTTGCGTGAAAGGCGATTTGAGGGCGTGTCACACAGGTCACTTTTTTTTTTTTTTTTTTTGTTGCATTTATTTTATTTCGCTGGCTAGATAGCATACGAAAGTTGGGCTCGTTACATGGATCGTGTAGCTAAGTCGTATGAACTGGCAGAAAAACTGTCCTTGTAAGTAGGGTAAAACTCCGGAGACGAATCCCCTTGAAAACCCCTATGCAACCCCGTAAAGAAGACGAGGTGGTATCTGTTGCGGCCGTGTCGGCTCAATATTTATCTGGTGGGATATTAGAGAATCTATTGTTAGATTCTTCGATGTGTCAGGGTCC
>KN818232.1:12447-23343 GCA_000827485.1 Amanita muscaria Koide BX008
CGTCGATGTTCATTGGAAAACGGGAGAAGAATCTTGGATGCCCTATCGTCGAATCACGCACCTACAAGCCCTAACTGGATATCTAGAAACGGTGCCGAAGAACGACCCACAGATCTACTCAGAGATGGCACGAGCTCAAGGTTTAAAAGACTTGGAGCACAGGCAGGAACTCACTGGCCCCACGGTATGTCGCTCAATCCTATGCACAATGGCCACGCTCCCGGAAGACGACATTGACACTTGCCTCCTGACCCCATCTCATCCAACTACCCCCAACAACTCTTCTGGTTCCCTTTCCCCTATACCATTGCACTCACACGACCCTATGGCAAAGCTGGGCGCCACCATTAACCCGGCTCCCGCAAACCATGGAAATGGCGCCGGTCAACTCACCCCTGGCCTGAGGAGAGGCATAACCGCCACCGGCTCGACCATTCCGCTAGGCTATCCGATGAATGCGTCCAGATACCTGTTCCATCCCGATTGGGATCAGTACATTCTCGTCCACCTGACCACGCGGGAAGTATTTGGGTTTTACGCATCACGAGCATGCGCGTTCCTTACTCTCGACGCCGCCCCTCACGCCAGTGAGCGCCGATCTGATTTGGTCACCCCCGGGGGATACGAGACCTTCGTCCGGATCATGAATATCGAGAACGCGCATTGGAATCATCATACCCGCAACCAAGATGGCACCTGGATTGCTATTAGCCCTAACCCGGGATGCGATACCCTTCGCATCGAATATCCATCCTCCAGCACTGTCGAGGACGTGGCTGAAGTAAAGAATGCCTTCGGATCAGACAGGGATGGGGGAATCAAACCAATCGATCAAGATAATCTAGGCGCGGGACCTCAGGCGATGTTCGATGAGAAGAAGTCTTGCATGAAAACTCACCGCGAGGATATGAAAGGGAACATATCAAGCCACGTCTTCACAGCCCCGATTGACGGAGAAGGACAAATGAGCGATTCTGGGAAATCGCTGGAGAGGGGGATGTAACGGGTCGATACCACTGAGTCCGCAAAAGGAAGTTGGAGTGGCAAAGTCCGGATTAGTCAGCCTCTAGTAGTATATATACCGCCTGTTCGTAGGGAAACAATCGGACTTGACTTTACAACCGTGATATTCACTGTCGGGTCCTACGTGTGGCTAGTACGGCTCCCGCTCGAACGCCACACAATGATCCCTGAAAAACCTTCCTTGTCCATGCATTTCATCACGCAGATGATCAAGATAGCAAGTACTATCTGGTACATCCGTTCCATGGACGTCGCACTGTATTCCGAATATATGGGTTATCGCATTTTTGATGATTGTACAATAACCGTTTCTTTCTACGGAACGCTTCGTTTTGAAGAATTTCCGTGTCAAGGTCCTTTTTTATTTGCATGGTGGGTTAGGGAGGCATCGATTTATGGTCGTAAGGAATCTCCTCTGTAGGCGGCTGCACGTATGAATCTAACATGTCCGCTTTTGCGAAGCTCTTTCACAAGGTACCGTCACATTCTTCCTTTCTATTTTCACTTTATGTTAATCTTTGATAGATTTGTTTTCGCGATGAAACCCTTTCCAAACTTTTAATCGTCTAATTAAATATGGCTCGTTAAATGATGCCGCACGAAGGACCGGAAGGGTTAACCAACTACAGAGTGTGTTGTAAAAGAAGTGGAAACACGGAATTTAACCTGGACAGTATTCAGTCGCTCTTGTTCACACTTGTATAGCGTTAGAAGAATGGTTTTTGGTTTCTAAAGGATTGCCTTGAGTGGCCATTGAGCACGACTGAACCACTTTGTAGGTACGTCTCCTTACTGGTGGCGGTTCGAAGTTGTTTTGGGGTCGCCTTTCATTATAGATTCAATTCTTTACCAGCGTCAACTCTGCAGAAGCCCAACAAGGTCAGAGTGCAAGAAGAGACATCGAGCATATTCAATAGGGTACTTGAACATTGCGTACGTCTCGGAGTATAAGAAGGAATGAGTTGTGAAAGTATGGTTGGATGACGGAACTACGTCATCCAAGTTTTCGCACTCTGAACTAACCAATCTTTGTAGCAATCGTGAATCTCAGGTCATCTTCCAACTCTAAATTATGCATCAACGTATTCTATTGCTCTATGATATTTTTGTCTAATTTTAACTGAGCCTCTAATTGCTTTTGCAGCACAGGTTGGTGATTCTGTAGGTTGCAATACGTCATCAAATGGAGAGGGAATAGAGTGAAGTAATCTGTGAGGCCCGAAATTGGAGAGACAGAGACAATGCAATGTTATCCATGGAGGCTTACGTGAAAGAACCAACCAATAGATAACCGAACGCCGAGGAAGCAAACAAGTCGTAGACGGAGAAGGAGCGGGGAGATGGGAGAGCAGATGGCCGACGATGGTGTTTGCGTTTAGAAGCCAATGCAGTTGAAGTCGGCATGCGGATACTTGAGTTTGAGTTGCTCGATGACCCACCAGGCGGGGGTGGCATAGGTGACGTGGTTGCTCCCGCCTTTCGGCATCCCAGAGTGGAGAATACCGACCATATGACCCTCGCCATCGAAGATGAGCGAGCCTGAGTCGCCCTTGGCGGAGAACGGGCCGGACTGCTTATCGTAGTTATAGATGGCGAGTTCGATGGACTCGACGCCAAGGCCATCGCAAAGGTAGGCCTCCAGGCCGGCGTAGCGTCCAACCGTGAGGTCGGTGGTGTTACCGTCCTTCATGACGATAAGGCAGGGCTCACCGTTGCTGTCAAAACAGTCAGGAACAGCCAGGAGCTCGCGCGTGACACAACCGTTGATTCTGAGCTGGCGATTCGTGGGGAACTTGAACGCTGTCCTACCGCCACTTTGAGGGTAGAACATGTCGGTGAGTTGCTGGGGAGTAAACTTGGATCCTGAAGGATGTTTTTATTAGACGACGTAAATATGAGAAAGATGAGGCAAAACACACCTAAGTCGACAACGTTGCCCTTGAACTGGGCCTTGAACTTCGCCGCATCAACCTCGAACGTACCAATGTCCTTGGTGTACTTGCAACCCTGGACGTCGACGGAGATCTTGGGAGCCCAATCGACGTGGCCGATGTTTCGGCGTGTAATATCACCCCACTGGCTGTTGGTGTCCTTGTAGAAGGCCTCGAGTACGCCAATATCCTTCTTCACTTTGGCCAACTTCTCCCGCTTAGCCTCCACGGCCGCTTCGTCCTCCGCCGCCTCCTCCGGGTCCTCGCTCTTCGGCTTTGCCTCCAACTCAACAATCTCCCTAGCCAAGAGGTCGGCGTCAGTTCCGCAGCCACTGACGCAGGCCTTGATCTCGTCGAGGCCGCGCTGGAATCGAGGGAATCCGGCAAGTCGAACGTGCCGGGGAGGTGCGCCAGTGCCCTTGAAATCGTACTCGACGGTGGTGTCCTCGCGGAGAACGTGGCAGTTGCTAACGCCGAAGACCTTGGCGCTAGGGGCGCCGCGCTTGTCCTTGTTCTCGTGGAAGAACAGCGTGACGCTACCCTGAGCATCAGCAGCCTCCCTCTCCGCAGTAGCAATAGGCATGCCGAGCGCAGCGGTGAGGAAGCGACGGACATAGTGGGTTGGGTTGGTGTCATCGGTGACGCGCAGAAGGTGTGGACCTGACAGCTTCTCTACGGCTCCCTCGTACCATTCGACCACCGCACCCTCGACTCCATTGGCCTTGAGAAGAGCGAGAATGTCTAGGGAAGCGTCGTGCGCGTTCTCGGCGGTGGTGGTAGTGGGATGAGTCGCAATCCAAATCACGACAGGACCGAGAGTGTCCTTCCCGTCCTCGCCGTGGATGACGAAACGAGCTGTCTTGATGGCTGAGTAGCGAATCTTCCGAGCTTTCAAAAACTCGCGGATCTGGGGAGCGACAGTGTCCCAGACAGCGTTGAGCGGCGTGTTGAAGACTCCATAGACGGTCTTGGTAGGGAGATGAGGGTGTCTGCCTTTGGGGATGGGGAAGGGATTTTCGAGGAGATCCGAGCGGTAGAGGAGCTCAGGATGCTCGGGAGAGATACCGTTGTAGTAGACGGTCCTCTCCCAGTCCGAGAGAATGTATGGGGCGACGGTGGCATCCGAGGCGATGGCGAGTGTAGAAAGGGAGGAAGACGCCTCGCTAAGGGTTGACGAGGCAGGTGAGGAAGGGGACTTGCGATGGCCCGAGTAGTTCATGCACTCGAGCGTGAACAGAGACAGATCTAAACGCGAAGTGGTAAGTGTGGTACAGATGCAGAAAGAAGGTAAGGGACTCGCTTAGGAGTTCGGGGTACTCTGTCATCGTCTTCATTACCTGTGCGACGGACTCAGAAACACCTACAAGGAAGATGGTAAGTGTGGGATAGATGCGCAAAATGACTCGGGGACTCGCCTTCGCCCTGAAGACCAGCTGCATCCAGTTCCTCCTTGGTGAATGGAAAAGCTTCTGAAGAAATGCTGGTAAGTGGGATAGACGAGGGAAAATACGGTAGCACTCACTATGATCCATGTTCGATGTGTTGACGTAGGTAGACGAGAGCGTGAAGCAAAGCCCGCAGATAGGGGGTTAGCGCTATCTGGACATTTAACATCGCAGAAAAGATGACGTAGAGATGACGTACGCTCTCTGGTCACGTGCTGTTGACGATGGCTTGAACATGTGACTTTTCGGGCCCCTATTTTCGGTGAAAACCTCGGAGATTTCTCTCATATAAGCTTCGGCGTAGTACCAGACACGGTTTTATTCACCTCCGTCTCATTGCTGTGCCTATGAACAAGTCTAGGAACCTTGACCTTTTTGCCATTGGGAGCATCGAGGATGATTCCACCTTTCCTTTCTTATACGTCAATTGCCATATCTCCCTTCCTCCCGTTTGAAGGCAACTCCAACGAGGGCTGCAAGGAAAAGGAGAACCGGTGGAGATCCTGAAGGCAGATCGCGGGCAAGAACCTCAGCCACTTTGGTTAAATGCGGAAAGTGCAACTATCCCGGCGTGTTATACGGGCTGATATCTCGAAACATTCGGCATGAGTTCTAGAGTGGATAGTAGAGTTATTGAAAGATTCGGTAGCTAGGACGTCATATCCTTCACATTCTAAGTGACAATAGGTTTATAAGGACGAGAATAGTTGGAGTGAGACATACGGACATTTGTAGCGGACCGCTGGCAGATGACGTTGGCCGATGCACTGATGACAAGGGAAAGAAGAGCTTTCGCGGTCTTCAGTCCTCGACAGTGAGTAGGAATACCAATGCCGTCTGGTATGTGCGCAATGCCAATTCAAAGCATTCAGGTTATAACTCGACAAATTCCTCGCAGCACTCACATTCAGATTATTATTTTTTTCATTCAGATTGAGGCTTGACAACATTTGACGACAACGACGAGCTCGGTCCTGCTAGTATCGCTCTACATTCAAGAGACTGCTTTTGTGATCCTCCCAGTGTCTTCGATACCCTCGATACCCAGCCAGTAACAACTTCCTCAAAAATGGTAGGCATATGACTGGTTGACCACCTCGAAGACCTTTGATAATGTTGATGGTAGCATGCATCATGGTTGTTCAAGTAATTGTAGCTCGTACAGTATGCGAGGAAGTGTTTTGCAATCGTGATTTATGGTGAGAGAAAGGTGCGGGAATGTGAGAGCAGAGGAGAGAAAGCTGAAAGATGATCGAGAGATCGATGGTGGGAAAATCGACTTCACTCTTGGCTTCCCGTTGATTTATTTAATATTGATTATGTAGTACTAAGTCAATCTCATCTAAAATGAACGACGATCAAACAACTCAGACCCCTTTGCCGCCAGGACAGCGACAGCCTCAACTGGCTCAGCCAGATGTCGCTCAACATCCGCAACCACTGGTACCTCCACCGCCTGAGCAGAGCGCCAACTACGACTATGTTCCCCAATGGCACGAACAACAACACCAATACCAGCAACATCAGCACCACGTCCCGCTTCCTGTGGCTCAGCCACCTCCACAGCCGGTTGCTCAACCAAATCATAATTCGTATCAGCTTACAGCAGGTTATCCTCAGCATTACGCTCCGCCGCCTGCTGCATTTCCTCAGCCTCAGCTAGCCTATTATTCCCATCCACATCGTCACCAACAGCAACAGCAGCGACGTTTGCACTGCACACCATCACCGCAGGATCTTAAGGATCTTAGGCCGGCAAAGCGTCAAAAATTCGACGGCCCCAACTTGAGCAGACAGGCCCACCATCATACGCCTCTGCCACCTCAACGACGATTTCAACCTCCGCTGCTACCAGAATATGCTGGAGTATATCCCTGCCAATGTCAAGGATCGAGTCGTGGAGATGGACGTGCAAGAGGAGGATCAATGTCGGGAAATAGAGGTGAAATAGCAGACAGGGGTTGTGGTGGTAGTTATATGGACTCAGGCGGTGAAGGTAGGCGAGCTGGTCAATCTGGTGGTGGTGTACGTGCCCATGGGTCGGGAGGAAACTTTGGTGGAGCCGCGAACATGCATGCTGAAGGTCATAACGCAATTCCCACTTCTGCCGAGCCTGCGGCGGCTACTGTTCCCACACAACTACACGGCGCCCATGGCTTCAATATCAGTGGCAACCCTTGGTTCGCGAACATTGGTACGAACTCGGGTAATCTAACTACCGTGAACAATTACGGCGTAACTCACGGTGTGTCATTCACTGTGTTCATTGATTGTTTGATCTGATCCAATTTCAAGGCCTAGAAAACTTGAAAGAATTTGTCTCGTTCGCCGCCCTTCATAACTCCGCTGAACAAGATCATAGCCGTCGTTGTCATCCTGGAACACGAGAAAAGGTGTTGAGGCGGTTGCGACATTGGATTGATAACCCCAATCCATCTGAACGTATTGTCTGGCTTCACGGCCCTGCTGGAGCCGGAAAGTCAGCGATAGCACAGACAATCGCCCATGCATACAAACGGGGGGAGATAGCCGCAACTTTCTTCTTCTATCGATCTGATCCGAACCGTAAAGACGGAAATCGACTGTTTACAACGATAGCCTGGCAACTTGCCTTCTCCATCCCGGCTATCAAAGATTTCATCGTTCAGGCACTCGACAAACTACCTCACCTTCCAAGGACAAACGTTGAAACCCAATTTAACGAGCTTGCTTGTGGCTAATCCAACGAAGAAGATCACTTCTCAAATGCCGCAGCTAACTCCGGTTGTCATCATCGATGGCGTCGACGAGTGTTCTGATGAACAGCTTCAGCGGAGGTTCCTCACTGTTATTGGGGATGCAGTCAAGGACCCTCGTATCCCATTACGGTTTCTTATTGTCAGCAGGCCAGAGGCCCTGATAGAAGAAACTCTTAACAAGTTCACGGATTTCACTGTTTCCATTGACCTGGCTAAACTCGACGACTCAAATCGCGATATTCAAATTTACTTGAAGGACAAATTTTCTGAGATCGCATCCAACCGGGATCTCGATCTAACATGGCCGGGTCAGGAGATAATCGAGGAGATTGTGTTCAACTCGTCAGGGAACTTCATATTTGCATCCCTTGTCATTAGGTTCATCAGCGATGAGGACTGTGATCCTGAAGTTCTGCTCAATATCGTTCGGGACTTGACGCCGCGTGGAAACATGTCGCCATTCGGATTATTAGACGAATTATTTTTGGAAATCCTGGCACGGCAACGAAACCAAGACTTTTTGAAGACCTTTCTTGCTTTATTGGTAGGCCGCATCTCCATCGAGCAGGATGATCTCCACAAAGATGATGCAACGCTCATGGACGTTTCTGAGAAAGACCTACACATTAGGCTACGAAGAATGCGCTCGTTGCTTAAATTCAAACCTTTCATCGATATCTATCACAAATCCTTTCTTGATTTTTTGCAAGATCCGTCTCGCTCCGGTCAATACCATGTTAGCAAGCGCGGCGGACTAAAGCGATACTTGGAACTAATTGTAGATTCAGTTGTTCGACATGTCTCTATGGCGATTGAACAACCTAATTGGTAAGTCTGCTGCATTGTCATAGGAATGATGCTTAAAAGAAAGCATGAAATCCCAGTCATGGGACATGTCGTTCTAGTCCCGTATATAAATCCATCGTGATGGGCCATCCGCCGAGGATTGTACTGTCCATCGAAGATTGGCAAGAGGCATTAAAGCCTTTGCTGGATCTTCAAGATAAACTCCTCAAGACGTCGAAGCCCCAGTCGTGTCGTGTCACTCAGGTTATGCGCGATCTTCTTTTGCACCTGGTGTTCTTGCAACGAAAATCCCATCCTATCACTGCTGCTCACGCACTAGAGTCAAACATGAACGAAATTGTTACAGAGTGGGATCCTGCCTTGGTGACAGAGATTCAGAAAGACATACCTGAAAAAGGCTTGGATTGCTGCCTTGCTGTCTTGCTATCCTGTCTTCAGAAAACAGATTCAGTGGTAGGTGATAAGGTGTTGCAAAGTTAAATGGTCTGACAACCACTTAGATGGTAGTCAATAGGGAAATAATTGACCGCATGTCCTCCTTACTTGCGTTTGATTATGCCGAGACTGTGGCAAGAGTCCGGACCGTCTCAGATGCCCAAAAACTGATTGACTTAATTGATTTGGTATGCCGTTTAGTGGATTTCTAATGACGGAGATCTGAAAGTTGACCTAGCTGACTAATAACGAGTGCTTTCTCAGTCAGTGCGGTCGGGATGCAGCATGCAAGGCCGTTCGCCTGGCGTCAGAAATTTTTTCACGGGTACCACACCTTCCGCCGTCCCTCTTTTTGAACAAACCTGGTCGTTATATTCAGATCCCCATGTCGAAATCATTCGAGGTGAGTCTATGCATATTTTGCGCACCGTTGACCGTGTTCATGCGCAAGATAGTTGGAGTGCCAGACTGCGCTCATTGGCAGAATTCTAGATCATAATTACATTCTTACGGTATTAGGAATATATGATGGAAGCGACGAGCTGAGGTTGGCCAGTGGTAACGAAAATGAGCAGCCTGTCTATGAATGGCTACAAAGACCAAGCCCAGATTTAGTTACAAGAATCAGAGTAGTAAGTCATAGCGACTATCTGGAGAATCTTGTTCATACATTTGTTGCAGATTCTCGAGATAGCCAGGACTATCCGATACATTCATTTCATGGACGTCGCATTGAACTCCAAGTGTATTACATCAGTATGGGTTTATCACATTTTCAATGAGTTTATTATAACCGTTCATTCAGGAATACTTCTTTTTGAACTCGAACCTCCGTGCAAAGTTCCAATTTACCGGTTTATTTGCATGGTGGGTTAGCGAGGCGTCAAACTATGGCCATGAATATGATTATTTGACCGACTACATGTATGAATCTAATATATCCGCTTTTGGGCGTCTCTTTCACGAGGTATCGTTACTTACTGCATTTCTATCTTCATTTTGTGTTAATCATTGATAGGTGTGTTTTAAAGGTGGCCAGAAAATCGTTTCCAATCGTCTAGTTGAGGATGCAAGGCAGCTCATTAAGCGATGTCGCGCGAAGGACCCGGAGAGCCGGCCAACCATGAAGGATGTTGTAACAGAGATGGAAGCATGGAATTTAACCTAAATCGCTTTAACCTAAACCGTTTACTCACTTAGTCTCGGTGTATTTATTCAGATTGCTAGTCTCACTTCAGAAGAATGGTTTTGACAGTGCTCTATGTTGTGTGGTGATTGTGGCTTCTTTCTTACTAGTAGAAAACGCGGCTACGCAGCTAATGTTGCATGAATATTAATGTATAGTGTGCATGCTAAGATGCTACCCAAACTTCACCCTCAATGTCCACTCTTTTTCATGGCCACTTGGTCTCCATCCTGCGGACTCGGAGTAGAAACAAATACATTCTCGATGAGTAAGGCTCAGCGCTCATATCCCACAAAGATGGTATATAAATTAATTCGAATTCTTGTACAAATGAAGACTCGGTCATCGTCGTCAGACTCATTCATGGAATCATGACCCCCTGTTAGGCTGTTCCCATGGTCCTCATGGCAATATTATGATAGAAGACCCAATATGTCATGGGTTTCCTGACTTGGGGGGTTCTGCTTGGGAACCATGTCATTTTGTTCCTTTGCTATCCCTGGGCGGGCAGCGTCAGGGATCACGCTCACGAGCAAAATACAGATACATATAGATCATATCTCGACACTGTACCTTTACAAGTCGCCTGATGTCGTCTCGTTGCGGCAGGCCAAGCGGCCGCGAATGAACATTTATTACATTTATGGGGCTTGAAGCCCCGATGTGCATTTATGTGGTCTATGAGATTCGCCATTAGCACGCAATATTCGTGAAGCTTCATTGCACGCACACTGTAAATTGTGAGGCGCTGTGAATGATGCATTGCACCCAGCAGGGCCAACGTTGCGGAACGGGCATCGATAGATGGGGTCCCTCATCCGCCTTCTACCAGCCGCCCGTTGGATCATTGGCGATCCGACATATTTTAGATCATTTTCTGCACCCGCGAGTGGCATTGCTGCAGAGGGTGACTGAGCTAATTCAATTTGGGTCGAGGACGTGGACGTGGACGGGCCCGCTGCTCCATCGGAGGAAATAGGCCGTAATGTCCATAGATCTATTAGAACTTGATACGCTGGGATTCATAGGTATTATGACTTACCGTCACCAGCTTGCGAAAATTCGTTTCCGCCGAACACATTGATGTCAGTCAAGTCCACACTTGAGAGGTCACCGTGTTCGGAAGCCATGTCGTTTCGTTCCTTTTGGGAATCTGACAGTTACACAGAGAGGATGGGAAGAAGCAGGGAAGCCAGAGGGGAGTGCAGCGATTTATTAACGTACTTACGAGTCGGCGGACCATACACCGACATGATGGTGTGTTTGCCCTCTGAGTACTGCCGATACAAGACAAAGCTGTCATGGAAGACGGTAACCGCTCCATCCACACA
>KN818232.1:23443-39304 GCA_000827485.1 Amanita muscaria Koide BX008
ATTTTGTGTTAATCATTGATAGGTGTGTTTTAAAGGTGGCCAGAAAATCGTTTCCAATCGTCTAGTTGAGGATGCAAGGCAGCTCATTAAGCGATGTCGCGCGAAGGACCCGGAGAGCCGGCCAACCATGAAGGATGTTGTAACAGAGATGGAAGCATGGAATTTAACCTAAATCGCTTTAACCTAAACCGTTTACTCACTTAGTCTCGGTGTATTTATCCAGATTGCTAGTCTCACTTCAGAAGAATGGTTTTGACAGTGCTCTATGTTGTGTGGTGATTGTGGCTTCTTTCTTACTAGTAGAAAACGCGGCTACGCAGCTAATGTTGCATGAATATTAATGTATAGTGTGCATGCTAAGATGCTACCCAAACTTCACCCTCAATGTCCACTCTTTTTTCATGGCCACTTGGTCTCCATCCTGCGGACTCGGAGTAGAAACAAATACATTCTCGATGAGTAAGGCTCAGCGCTCATATCCCACAAAGATGGTATATAAATTAATTCGAATTCTTGTACAAATGAAGACTCGGTCATCGTCGTCAGACTCATTCATGGAATCATGACCCCCTGTTAGGCTGTTCCCATGGTCCTCATGGCAATATTATGATAGAAGACCCAATATGTCATGGGTTTCCTGACTTGGGGGGTTCTGCTTGGGAACCATGTCATTTTGTTCCTTTGCTATCCCTGGGCGGGCAGCGTCAGGGATCACGCTCACGAGCAAAATACAGATACATATAGATCATATCTCGACACTGTACCTTTACAAGTCGCCTGATGTCGTCTCGTTGCGGCAGGCCAAGCGGCCGCGAATGAACATTTATTACATTTATGGGGCTTGAAGCCCCGATGTGCATTTATGTGGTCTATGAGATTCGCCATTAGCACGCAATATTCGTGAAGCTTCATTGCACGCACACTGTAAATTGTGAGGCGCTGTGAATGATGCATTGCACCCAGCAGGGCCAACGTTGCGGAACGGGCATCGATAGATGGGGTCCCTCATCCGCCTTCTACCAGCCGCCCGTTGGATCATTGGCGATCCGACATATTTTAGATCATTTTCTGCACCCGCGAGTGGCATTGCTGCAGAGGGTGACTGAGCTAATTCAATTTGGGTCGAGGACGTGGACGTGGACGGGCCCGCTGCTCCATCGGAGGAAATAGGCCGTAATGTCCATAGATCTATTAGAACTTGATACGCTGGGATTCATAGGTATTATGACTTACCGTCACCAGCTTGCGAAAATTCGTTTCCGCCGAACACATTGATGTCAGTCAAGTCCACACTTGAGAGGTCACCGTGTTCGGAAGCCATGTCGTTTCGTTCCTTTTGGGAATCTGACAGTTACACAGAGAGGATGGGAAGAAGCAGGGAAGCCAGAGGGGAGTGCAGCGACTTTACTAACATACTTACGACCTATCTGAGTTTGAAAAGCTATGCAAGAGGTTAAAAATAGATTAGTTCTATGTATACTTCCCCGTTAAATTTTGAGGCTAAGGGACTAGAATAGGACGGGCAAAGCTGAACTGAATATATTTGCATGTTACAACTCGACAAGTTCCTCGGATCACCCACGCAAAATGAGCCTAGATTTTTGTTTTTGTTCAGATTGAAGGTTTGACAATGACGACTTCTGTGAATTAATGGCAACGAGCTAGAGGGAGCCTTTGCAATTGTAATTGACGGTGAGGGAAAGGTACAGGAGAGTGAGAGCAGAGCGGAAACCAGGATCGCAGATGAAGGGGTTGGGAGAGATTCGAGAGATTGTGGCTGGGGAAACGACATTCATACTATAACCATCATCGTAAGTACCCTCAAGTCGGCCTCACCTTTTCTTACTCAGTTACTCTTGGCTAGGTTCGTTTTAAGATCCAGCTTTTGATTTGTATCCCATCGTAGTGACACGAAAAGACTTGCAAAATGGACATTCATCATCTGTTGAACCCTCAACCAACCAGTGACACCCCTCGGCAGACTCCAGGACAACCACCGCTTCAACCAGCTCAGCCAGCTCATTCTGAGTTTTCGCCGATCACTCAACCTACACAGCAGTCTCATTTGCAGGCGCCTCTGGCTCTTGCACATAATCCGCAATGGATGGTTTTACCATCGCTGCTGTCTCAGGCTCCACCGTCTGAGCAGAGCGCGCTTTACACCAATGGCAACTCCCAACGGCACGGACAACAACACCAGTATCAGCAGCATAAGTACCACGCTCCGCCTTCTGGGGCTCAACCACCTCCACAGCATCAGTCTACAGCAGGTTACTTTCGGCATTACGATCCGGACTCCCCGGAGCTTCAAGTTGCTGCATCTCCTCAGCCGCTTTATCCCCATCCACAACGTCTGCAACTGAAACGTTTGCAGCACACACGACCGCAGGTCCCTTTGCCGGCAAAGCGACATCGAGTGGACTTGAATAGACAGGCCCGGCAACATGCGCCTCAATCACAATTTCAAGCTCTGCCATCCCTAGCTCAAGAAACTGGGGTATATACCGGCCAAAGTCAAGGATCGGGTGGAGGAGACGGAGACGGTTGGCCAAATAACGTGCAACCTAGTGCCAATAAACGAGGTCGAGGTGGAAACCGTGGAGGGAGGCGTGGTCGTGGTCGTGCAAAAGGAGGGTCAACTTCAGGTGGTGGAGGTAGACGAGCTGGTCAATCCGGTGGTGGTGTACGTGCTCATGGGTCGGGAGAAAACTTTGGTGGAGCCCCGAGCATACAAGCTGAAGGTTGTAACACAATTCCCACTTCTGCCGAGCCTGCGACAGTTCCTATGGCCACACAACTTCAAGGTGCCCACAATGTTAATGTGAGCGGCAACCCTATTTTGACAAACATCGGTACGAATACGGGCAATCTGACTACAGTGAACAATTACGGCGGAACTCACGGTGTGTCATTCTCTGTGGTTTATCGATCGTTTGATCTGACCAAACTTCAAGGCTTAGAAAAGTTGGAAAAATCTGTCTCATTCGCCGCCCTTCATGACTCCGCTGAACAAGATCCTGACCGTCGTTGCCATCCTGGAACGCGGATAACTGTGTTGAAGCAGTTGCGAGATTGGTTCGACAACCAAAATCCAACCGACCGTATTAGCTGGCTTTACGGTCCTGCTGGAGCCGGAAAGTCGGCAATAGCACAGACAATTGCCGATGAATATAAGAAGCGGGGAGTGGCTGCCACCTTCTTCTTTTATCGATCTGATGCTAGCCGTAATAATGGAAATCGACTATTTCCAACAATTGCTTGGCAACTCGCTTTCTCAATTCCGCCTACCAAGGATTTCATTGTTCATGCGCTCAACGAAACTCCTCACCTTCCAACCCAAGCCGTCGAACTACAATTTGAACAGCTCGTGGCTCATCCATTCCAGCCAACTAATAATATTGCCTCTCAAATGTTGCAGCCGGCTCCGGTTGTCATCATTGATGGCGTTGACGAGTGTTTCGATGAAAAACTTCAGCAGAGGATCCTTGCTGTTATCGGGGACGCCGTCAAGAACCATCGTGTCCCATTACGGTTTCTTATTGTCAGCAGACCAGAGGCCTTGATAGAAGAAACCCTCAAAAAGTTTAAGGGCTTCACTGTTTCTATTGACCTGGCTAAACTCGACGACTCAAATCGCGATATTCACAAGTACCTCGAGGACAGTTTTTCTGAGATAGCGTCCAACCGGGGTCTCGATCCAACATGGCCAGGTCAGAAGATAATCGAGGAGATCGTGTCTAAATCGTCGGGGAACTTCATATTTCCATCCCTTGTCATTAGGTTCGTCAGCGATGAGGATTGTGATCCTGAAGTTCTACTCAATATCGTTCGGAACTTGACGCCGTGTGGGAGCATGTCGCCATTCGCATTATTAGATGAATTGTTTTTGGAAATCCTGAAACGGCAACGAGACCAGGACTTCTTGAAGACTTTTCTTGCTTTATTCATAGGCCGCAGCTCCATCCGAGTCGAGCAGAGAGACGTCGAACTCCACAAAGATGATGCAACGCTCATGAATGTTTCTGAGAAAGACCTACACATTAGGCTACGGAGAATGCGCTCGTTGCTCAAATTCAAACCTTTCATTGATGTCTATCACAAATCCTTTCTTGATTTTTTGCAAGACCCATCTCGCTCCGGTCAATATCATGTCAGCAAAGCAGGCGGACTAAAGCGATACTTGGAGCTAGTTGTAGATTCAGTTGTTCGACATGTCTCTATGGAGATAGAGCAGCCTGATGGGTGAGTCGTGATAAGTTGTTCCACTATCGTAGGAATGATACTAATGTAAGTATGGAATTTTAGTCATTGGAGATGTCGGTTTAATCCCAAATTCAAGTACACCATATGCGAGTGTCCACCCAGGATCGAGCTGCCTGTCGAAGATTGGCAAGAGGCATTAAAGCCTTTGTTGAATCTTCAGGATAAGCTTCTCACGATGTCGAAGCCCCAGCCGTGTCGTGTCATTCAAGTTATGCGCGATCTTCTTATGCACCTGGTGTTTATGCAACGAAAATCCCACTCTATCACTGTTGTTGAGGCACCAAAGTCAAACATGAAGGGAATCAGCCGTGCACCGGTGACAGAGGCACAGCAAACCATACCTGAAAATGACTTGGATAGCTGTCTTTCTGCACTGCTAGCGTGTCTTCGGAAAATGGATTCGGAGGTGTGTGACCAAGGTGTTGCAAAGCTAAATGATCTAACAACCCCTTAGATGGTAGTCAATAGTGGGGAAATTATTGACCGCATGTTGTCCTTACTGGTGTTTGATTACACTGGGATTGTGGCAAGAGTCCGGACCGTCTCAGATGCGCAAAAACTGATTGACTTGATCGATTTGGTATGGCATTTAATGGATTTTCAATGACGGATATCTCAAAGTTTACCTAGCTGACTAACAACGAGTACATTCTCAGTCAGTGCAATCCAGATGCAGTGCGCAAGGCTGTTGGCCTGGCATCAGAAATATTTGCAAGGGTACCACTCCTTCCGCAGGCCCTCTTTTTGAACAAACCTGGTGGTTATAATCGGCACTCCAACTACGGCTCTCTATTCGAGGTGAGTCTATGCATACTTTGGCATTCTTGACCATGTTCATGCGCAAGATAGTTGGACTACCAGTCTGCACTCATTAGCAGAATTCTAGATCATAATTACATCGTCCCAGTATCAGGAATAACATATGATAAAAGCGGATACGTCGAATTGGCCAGCGGTAACGAAAATGAGCAGAAAAGGTCTGTCTCTGACTGGCTACCAAGACCACGCCCAAATCTGGTTGCAAGAATCAGAGTAGTAAGTTGTAACGACCATCTGAAAATCATGTTTACGGATTTCTTGCAGATTCTCGAGGTAGCTAAGATTATCCGATATATCCATTCCATGGACGTCGCACTGTTCTCCGATTGTATTAAAACAGTATGGGGTTTATCACATTTTAGATGAGTTTATTATAACCGTTTATTTGCCAGAAGCACGTCTGTTTGACCTCGAATCTTCATGCAAAGATCGAATTCAGCGGTGTATTTGCATGGAGGGTTAGGGAGGTATCGACTGGTGGTCATAAGGCAGATGCCTTGGCGAAATGCACGTATGAATCTAACATATCTGCTTTTGGGAGTCTCTTTCACGCGGTATCGTCACAATCTCCCTTTCTATTTTCATTCTGTGTTAATCATTGATAGGTGTGTTTCAACGGCCCTTATAAAAACCTTTCCAGTCGCCTAGTTGAAGATGCACTACAACTCATTTACCGGTGTCGCGCAAAGGAGGACCAGCCAACTATGGCGGATGTTGTAACAGAAATGGAAACATGGGATCTAACCACTTCACGAGCCCAGTCACCTTTACCCTCGATGCCCGCTGATGATGACCGAGCTATATCACCTGTTTCAACTGCCCCAAGTTCGTCGGAACCGCTATTGAGCCAAAAGGTCGATGGCACTGGCAGCCACGCAAAGATAGCGGCGCCCATGACGGCGATACCCACTGCGCAAGGCTCAACTTCATTGAAGGCAGCACAGATTACCGGAACGCCACCATCAAGCTCCGCCAAGGCATTGGTAAGTGATCGCGGATACCTTTGGCCAGACTACTGACTCACACGTCCTGTAGCCCCCACAATGGCTCACCAACGTGTTGCAAGCCATGAGAGCGAAGTATCCGAAGGACAGATTCGAACTCACAACGGAGGCAAGCACAGGTACTGCTCGCGGCTATAACGTGGGCAATCCAAAATGGCGACTCGAGTGCTTGGATTGTCCTGGCGAGGTATAGTCGCAACACTATGGATGTTTTCCCCAGTCATTGAGCTTTCCGAACAGTTGTATTTCCTTAATCCTGGGAACTATGAAGACCATTTGAAGAATCGATATCATCGTCGGCGAGTCGCTGAGCGACTTGATGGCAACAGTACATAGAGATCCGCGCTGTTTGCTTCCTCTATTGTAGCGGTTACAACAGCCGCCCAACATTCACATGTTTCCTGTCTACATCAGGAAAACTCACATTTGTCTTACGTGCCTTAAACATACTTATTCGCCTTATCTAAGGCAATAAGACCACACAGGCATTCAGTAGAATTACCTTAGTTCAGTAGATCCATTTCCTTAATAAGTCATCTGTTCCTTAATACAGTCAGTTAAGGCTCAGTTAAGCATTTATTCAGTATGATCAGGCATTGGTTCAGTCGTCAATAAGATGTTATCAGGCAAATCAGATTCCGATATACTACTCTCGTTCTACATCGCTATTGGTAGGCTAGCGCTCATGATCTTTCTCCACTTCTTCTCTGATATTCAATCAAAGGCATGCCCGTCTTCGTCAAAAACCTGCTTAAAGATCTCTGCTTTCTTCTTACTTACATCTTTACCATGTCTATTTGTGACGCTCAACCAAGCCGTATGATTTAAGAAGGTATAGGGTCTTGCGGCAGCTTGGTACACACAAAAGGGGGTTGTTCCAATAATTTCTACGTTGCAGCGGCTTGATGCGGACAGTGGGGAGATAATCTACAGAAGATTTAAAAACTTGTAGGGTCACACGGCAGCTTGGTACGCACTGGCAACTGTGCACATTGATGTGTGGGCTTGGCGAGCTACTAAGAGGGCTTCGGATAGGAAACGGTGCAGAAAAACGGGGGCCACTGACCTCCCGAGATGCAGCGATCGTCGGAGCAAGTATCGCTAGAAACGCTTCGGCGTGCACTCGTGCCAGATTTGACGCTTGTTCGTCAACCTCCAAATCAGCACTTGAAGCTCCGAGTTGCTAATGGTTCCTGGACGCATCTCGGAATCGGGCTAACAGACACAACGAGACACTTACGCACCTTGATTGGGAAGAGAGCGGGAACGAGCCGAGCATGCCTTTTGAGAGTTGGTCTTCGTGACAAGGGTGGATGCTTAATCTGATATTGCCGTTGTACACCTTCCGCTTTGATTCAGTAACCCTAACACGCCATGGCCTGGACAAGCTCCGTTATAGAGCTTCGAAGATGATAACGGTGCTAGATGCGCTGTATACGAAAGAAGGAAGGAAGATGCCGTCGGTTGCATTATTCCGAGTCATCATGTTCGCAAATGGACTATCTTACGGTTACCAGTGTCAGCAAAAGATGATAGCGGGAATTTCTCACCTCATACACCTCCTGCTTCGCTTAGCCACAGAACGACAGGCTTAGCTGACCTCAAGAGACTCCGTACAACGGCGCGGCACAGCAGTGGGGAAACAATCGATGGATTGGCATGCTCCTGTTATCGGGAGAAAGTGCGGGTGGCAAGTGGTGGTTATCTAAAAAAATTTAAGTGTGATATCGTCAAATGGCCGCACAGCCACACAGCCACTGAACATCAACTGCATACAAAGATCCCACGGCTCAGACGCCTTCGATGAATCAATCGCACATCAGTCTGTCCTCTCTTCCCCGGATTCTCCACTCCGCCATTGCGGACTTCTATGCCACTAGCGACTATCCAGGTGACACTGGGCGAAAATGTGAATGGATACACTGCATCGGGATGGAAGCGGCTCGGGCCATTCTAAAGTGAAACACAGTTATTTTCCTTTGTTGAATGGTTTACTGCCGTAGGCCAATGCCCTAAAACCGGCATGTGGTCAACCAAGACTGTGAATGAAATGGTTCCCGCGCTCTCGAGGAGTCGAGGTAATACACATTGATGCCATCGTTCGGGGTGTACATCTCATCCCAGTCTACGGAGATGGGTTCATTCCTCTAGATATCGAGTTTACCAACTCACTGGATAGGTTATCATAGGTACAACACCTTCTATGTGAGTAAATATGCTGATCACCACTCTTACGAAATTTTATGTACTTAGCATCTTAGTTTTTTTGCTGATTGCTGACTTCTTAAATAATATGCTCTTACTTTCACGCTGAATATATCACTGTCCTCTTGACTGCCTTACAGTGCCTTATTGAATGCCTTACGGCCGACTGAGTATCTAAGTAACCTTGACCTTACACAAGTAGCCATAAGTACCAAAATAAGGGATTAAGGCAGTTTAAGTGCTTAAGACAAATGTGAGTTTTGCTGAAGTATTCATTCATTCCCCATTCATTCATCTCTACCCTGTTACCCTCGATCTCTACTCGATCTCACCTTGCTACAGGGTCGATCCCTAGCTACTGGATGGTCCTAGTTGATCCTAGGATGGTTCCCTTGTCATCTATGGTTCCCTTCGTTACCTCTAGATACATACATATACTCTGTTCTGTTTGTACGTAGAACAAGAATCTGGAAGACCTTTGACTGCGTACATTTCCGAGCGAAACTCACAACAACTCTCAAAGTTCTTTCACTCGTGTCCACTACCTCTACGACGCTCGACGCGCTCGTAACCGTAGCTGTCACATCTATGCAGTATTGGATTTCAACATCCGTGGACTCGGGCCGTGACAGCATGACTTGAAACAAGGGTCTCTATCCAAGTTTTCGTCCACTAACTCCACTTGCATAGTAGAAAAAGCAACGGGCGGTTGATACCTCCGAATTGATGCCAGGTGTCGTTCACTTTGAACACATGAGACGGTAATATTAGCTTCAACATTCATCCAAACGACCTCATACGATTTTCGTGGTTATTCGGTTGGATAAGATTCATAAGAATGACTGCCTATTTTTCCGAAGTTTCTGCCGTTCCACGATGGCCACGAAGGGAGGGGAGTATAAAGTCACTGTACTATGTATTGAATTTCTATCTCAGGGACAATATTCATTGTTCTCTCATGTCTTATCTTAATGTTGTCCAAGTTCTGTATTGTTATCTGTCATGATCTGTCTCTATAACATATCTCGATCACCGGGCTGTCCTATTCAACGTTCATTTTGTTGCTGCAATCCAACTGCTTTCGCTGTCTAATTGGTCTCGGTTCAATGTAACCGATTCCGATCGGACTCAGGCTTGTCAAACCGAGTACTTCCACATTGAATATGTCAAATTCATTGAGGAACCAGATGAAGTCTCGAAGCAGAGTAGCATGAGGTCCAGAGTTTTGGGAGTATGTAAAGCATCCAGCTATCGAGATACGATGAGGGCCGAGTTGGGGGAAGTTCATGAGTGTGACTATGATGGCGGGCCGCGGTTCGAACTTAGTGGATGGTTTTCGTTTTGGGGTCGAGGTCAACAGCCTTTCATTGGCGCGTTGATATAGTTTACCAGCGCCAACTCTGCAGAAGCCCGACAAGGTCCGCGTCGTGTACTACAGCAGAGACATTGAGCATGTTCAAGTTCAATCGGGCGCTTGAACGTTGCGTCCGTCTCGGAAAATAATGAAATGAACTGTGGTAATGAGAACTACATCATCCAAGTTTTCGCACTCTGAACCCCCAGAGCTAACCAATTTTTGTAGCAATCGTGAATCTCGGACATCCGTCCAGGTCGTCACCCTTTTAACTCTGCGTATAGGGTAAATTATGCATCAACATATTCTATTGCTCTATGATATTTTTAACTGAGGGTAACGCGGTGACGTCTTGCGATGCGCCTCTTCTGATTGCTTTTGCTGGTTAGACCAGCACAGGTAGGTGATTCTGTAGGTTGCAATTGGTCAGCAAAGGTGGCGGCGTATAAACAAAATACAGACCTTGAATTCCGTACTGAATTCACCTGCAAAAATGAGCAGACTTTAGCACAAACGTCGCATTTGGAAGATTTCCTGCCCTTACATTTGGGTGGCACCACGAAGTTGAATAGAGGATCCAAACATGTTGTTGAGCGCTACTTCAGCCGGCCGTCACGGTGAACTCGCCATTACGAACTTCACTGTCGATAATGGTGCAGCGGCGTGTGTTCAGGCTTCCAATGACTTGGCTTGTAATGGACAGATATAAGCTAGCTTGTACAATCAAATGAACAATACGCACTTTGGAACTCAGCGGGGGCCATGACTTACACGGTCATGGAGGGGTCCAGGGACCAGGATGACAGGTCTCGCCGATTTATATGCTTCTCTGACTGCGCCGATAGTTGCAAGTCGGAAAACCAATTCAACAGCGTGGAAGGCTTCTTCTTTGAGAACCAAATGGCAACCAGAGATGGTGCTTCCTGAAAGATTGCCTTCGAGTGCTTCATAGATTCCCTGCGAGACACAGGATAATCGCTTTGAGATCCACGGCACAAAGGAATAAGGTTGGATGGTATAGTATACTTACGCCCATTACAACGTTCTCAAATCCAACATCCTTTCCGGGTTCCGGACCATATTCAGTGGGTTCGATGTACCCAACAACCCTGGCGTTCTGTCCAGCACCGGTCTGCCTCTTGTGTGTGTAATTGATTTCGGCTCGTTGGATCACTGTCTCACGGAAGTTGACACGAAGCTTGCCGGTGGTGCAGTCGACGTTGTATTCACGCTTCATACGCTCCACGTAGGTCTCAAGGTGCAGCTCGCCCATGCCGGAATGATCGTCTAGTATTTGTCAGCTGTCGTCAGTTCTAGAAGAGGGAACAACGCACTTGTTCGCTTGGATGATCTATGTGAGCCTTGAAAGTAAGATCCTCCTTTTGGAAACGTTGAAGAAATTAGTTGTTTCGATGCCCTTTGTTTTGATGGCCATGGTTCCGAGACAAACATGGATGGCTAGTTACTGCAGTCAGTACAGAAACATAGAGGAGGTCAAGGACTCGCGTATCCAACTCCGAAGATGGCACAGATTTCTCCAGGGCCAATACAGTCGATGTCCTATCTCATATAAGCTTCAGCGTAGTAGGAGACACGGTTTTTACTCACCCCCATCTCATTGCTTTTTGCCATTGCGAGCATTGTAGGATGATTCCACCTCTCCTTTCTTATACCCGCATATATGTCAATTGCCATATCTCAAGGCAACTCCAAGGGGCTGCATAAGCCGTAAGGAAAAGGAGAACCGGTGGAGAACCTGTGGCAGATTGAACTGGATAGTGGAATTATTGAAAGATTCGGTAGCTAGGACGTCGTATCCTTCACATTCTAAGTGACGATAAGTTTATAAGGACGAGAATAGTTGGAGTGAGACATACGGACACTTGCAGTGGACCGCTGGTAGACGACGTTGGTCGATGAAAGGCTCATGAAAATTCATTGATGACAAGGGAATGAAGAGCTTTCGGATTCGTTCTTGACACGGTAGGTAGGCAAAGCTGAACTGGATATGTTCGCATTCACTAGGTTATAACTCGACAAATTCCTCGCAGCACTCACATTCAGACAAAATGAGCCTATATTTTTTTCCTGAGACATTGTGACGGCAACGACGAGCTCCGTCTGGACCATCTCTTGCGAGTAACTCGCCCTACATTCAAGTGTCTTCGATACCCTCGATACCAAGTAACAACTTTGTAGGCATAGAACTGGTTGAGTTTGACCACCTCGAAGACCTTGGTCATGTTGATGGTAGCATGAATCATGGTTGTTCAAGTAATTGTAGCTCGTACAGTATACGGGGAAGTGTTTTGAGGGATGGGGAGTGAGATCTTGAGAGCGGAGCGGAAACAACGATCGATGGTGGGAAGATCGGGCGCCCTGCAACGTGCGGAGCCAGTCATAATTTAGCCGTTGATTCTTGTAAAATGAACGACGATCAAACAACTCAGACCCCTCGACAGCACCAGGACAGCCAGCCTCAACCAGCTCAGTCAGATGTCATTTAGAATCCACAACAGTCTCATTTCCAGGCGCCTGCGTATAATCCGCAATGGACGGTTCCGTCGCGGCATCCACTGCTTGAGCAGAGCGCGTTTAACAATGGTTCTCATTCCCAATGGCACGGGCAACAACATCTGTACCACATCCCGCCTCCTGTGGGTCAGCCACCTCCACAGACACAGCCGGTTGCTCAGCCAAATTATAACTCGTATCAGCCTAGGTTACTTTCGCTTGATACAAATGGTGCATATGCCAAGCTGGCAGCATTGATGACAGTTGCAAGAGATTTTAGCGCCCAGAGATGCACAACTGGACGGGGATCGTTGCTCAAAGACATGAGAACGTTGACTGTCCTCTTGAGAAGCGGCCCAGCCGCGAGTCCGCCGCTATAGATAGCACCGAACGCAAGTGCACGGCCTGCCCGTTCATGAGGATCTCGGTTACTGACGGCGTACTGACGACTTGGTCGACTAAATATTTGATTTGGGTCGTCAGGAAACTTATGCCAGAGAGACTAGTAAGGCTCCCTATGACTTCGCTGCTCGCTACCCGTAAAACAGCGTCAGGGCATCCTATAGAAATCTGGTGATCAACGTGGTGCAAAAAATTAGTTTTCGTTCAATATCACGTACCATTAGGAAAGGCGATAGCAGCCTAGTAAATTGGGTGTTCTCTCTCGCTTGCTTCCCATGTGTCATAGTCATGGCATTCCGCAATGCTAGGACAATAGCTATTGATGGATTGACCGAAATAGTCGTGTTGCGACCAACTGAGAACAGATTTGTAGAGCTATTGGACAAAAAAAGGATGTCATATTTCCACAGAGTCAAAGGAAGGGAGGACACCTACGAGTGCATTGACAGCCACTTGCACCGTATCCCAGTTGAGCATGTCTTCACCTTCTTTTGGACCCTCATTTCCATTACTCGCTGTAGCCAGTGAGCCTTCAACCATGGCCGAATCCACGATGCCAAACCCAGCCTTGACGATTTTTCCCGGTTTACCGCCAGTGACTACTCCATACACATACCCATCTCCACCCAAAAGGCGAACAAACCGGTGCTCGATGCACTTGCAGTTTGGAAATGTGAACCTGCGTATTCCTCCATGCTACCAAACATCGACACCGACTGCAAGAGGGCGCTCTGCGTCGGATCCACGATTCGATGGACACCTAGGGCGGAGAAACACTGGAATACACGTTTGCAGAGTAAAGACACTCTCGCTCTTATAGTAAAGTCAGTGATCGGGCTCCTGCAGTGGGTATCCCACTGACTCTCCAACGAAACCTGAGCCAGTGTTTCCGCCAAGAACTCCGCCGTATGATGATATCGAAGTGCCGGCCATAGCAGCTGCCATCTACAATGCATCTTCAGTATT
Organism: Amanita muscaria Koide BX008; assembly: GCA_000827485.1. Lineage (NCBI taxonomy): Eukaryota > Fungi > Basidiomycota > Agaricomycetes > Agaricales > Amanitaceae > Amanita > Amanita muscaria. Next base: position 36,971 of record KN818232.1, read on the forward strand.
CAGACATTGCAAATTATTTGCAAATTGGAGAGCTGCTCAGTATTTCCATAGAGATCGTGCACAGTAGGACAGCAACTAAATTTAAAGTCACGCGCTACTATACCCAAATATAGAAGTGTACTAAATTTAGAAACATCCACAAACACCTCTCCTTAACGCCCATAGCTTCAGGCATTGACGGAAGGGTGGGTTAGGCTGATGACAACTGTACTCCCCTTGGGCCTTGCCCGTAGTGTCACTGTCCAAGGTGTTTCTCCGAGGTGCGAGCGTAGGTTATGCGGCTTGTACCCGTGAAAAACAATGATGAAATCTAGTAAATTTAGTAATTCTAGGCACGAAAGTAACCAGTTGGTTCCGGGGCAAGCCCCATTCTTGGATCTTGTCTAGATGTCTATTGATTAGAGCAACCCCCTTTTTATCCGGGGAGCTCAAACTAGGGCTGCGCACCGTGCCGTACATCGACGGGTACACGGTACCGTGTGACGGTCACGGCACCCGTACCGTCAAGGGTCCCAGCTGATTATTGACGGTATGGTATACGGTACGGATTGAAGCCGTCGAAACCGTACAAACACGGCCGTCAAACGGCATGTACGGTGTGGACGGCTTTGCTCGTGGGAATATCGTTATCAACGCCATATGTCACCTCGACGTTCAACGCATCCATTCAAAACCTCTAATCATCAAGTGCCAACCACCTCCGAGTCCACGAGTCAGATGTTGGGTTCCAACGATGGTGTGTATGATATTTGGTTCGGCCAATACAGAAATGCTTACAGTCACAGTTAGCAACATCTACACGCAACATTAACGTGACCTAGAATGGCATGATCATTGCACACAACGGCTAGAGTAATCCCCTCCAATCTCCAACTGGCGCCGGGTGTTGACGGTACCACGGACACCCATGTCACTTATTCAAACCGATACACATCGGTAGCAGATGTCCTCCCTCGAGTCCCTCTTCAAGTATGTTCTCGTTTTTTCTCCCTCTGATACAGTGAGTGGTAACCTTGCTTAGAATCGCAGATGACCCCCAGATGTACCGACTGTGGGCAAACATTTACAAGGCCAGTGGAGCGGAGAGCTAACGAGATTATTGGGGCCTGGGCAACAGAGATACAATGGAATCGGGTCGAAAGACTATGAAGATGAGGGCAAAGGCGAAGGAGACCAGCAGATTGACCGATCACAAGGAGAGTGATGGGGACCTTGGCATCCTTGTACCGGTTCTTTGATATCCCATCTCGGATGTTGTCCAGACAACGCAGCTCCGGAACGACCTGCCATTGATAAGAATATGCTCAAGGGAACACAGAGCGTAGTCTACCTCATAGTAATGTGGCCATGCTTTCCTATCGACCAAGTCCATAAACATTGCCGAAATTTGACGCTTCCCCCGCAGACCTGTTGTCGCAATAACAGTCCCTAGTATCTCCTCTGTAGCGCTCTTTTGTGCGGGCGTCAAGGTCATTACAATATCACACTGCACTACACATGTTCATGTGTACGTAAATGTTTTCTTTTCTGAAGTGTACTTATTTACTGCTGATCTACCAGTATAACGAACACTAGACATGCAAAGGCTGCAACAGGTGTGTGGATTATTGTTACCGCCGCCCGCGTACCGTTTAAGATGATAACATTGGTGATGAATAAAGGCTCGTTTAGCTTACGGTATAACCGTACAGGCCGTCTACTGTAAGACGGCTGTCTTAATACCCGTACCGTGCCGTCAGCCACCTCAGCAGCTAAGCATACGGACGGTATACGGCATACCCGTATACCGTCAGTCACCGTACACTGTACGGCCGTGGCCGTATAACGGACGGTGCGCAGCCCTAGCTCAAACCTTCGAACAGCCTGATGGTCATCGATGTCATCAGTCGCTCATGTGATCAGTCGGAACAGGGAGCTTGAACTGGAACTTTGAGCAAGCACAGTCTACTAAGCAGCCTCGGTTATTAGGATATAACTATAGCAAATCGATTCCAGTGTCTACAGTAAATTGTAAACACATTTGAACTTCACAGTGTTCGTCCAGATGAATGTAGCTGGTGTCCTTTGATGTCAACTGATCACATTCCGAGGACGAACGAAGTGAGACTCGGTCTTATAACATTTTTAGGGGGGGGGATTTTTGGTGAATGAAACGCTGGTAAGTTATGGCACTTTCCGAAGCAAGTCGTCACATGTCACATTTTTTATTTTCTGTTGGAAGAGAGCCCTCACATTTGCTTAAGGGCTTTCATTATCATATGGAATGTGGTTGTATTTTACCTACATTAATTGGTTGTCTATTATTTTTTATGATGCAGTAGGCGTTCAATAGTG